>OY744516.1:58739064-58801564 GCA_963556195.1 Sepiola atlantica
TACAACAACAGTTACGTTTGATGGAGTTATTTTCGGATAGATTTTCCACACCTACATCGTCGATTTAAGAAACAACAGAATTTCGTTACGACCCAATGGCAAATTCGACGTTCGAAACAGGGTTTGCACGTTTCGAGGACATTTTTCGAGTGGATTTCAAGGATCAAGCAGACGACTGGAAGTAAGACTTCTGCTACGGAAGCTTGGGACGTCGGAGCATGATCGGTATGCAAATTACATATTACCAAAGCATTCACGTGACTGCAATTTCAGCAGCACAGTTGAAACCCTCAGTCAGATTTTCGGTGAGCGTATTTCATTATTCAATATGCAGTTCAATTGCCTTAGCATAACGAAATCTTCCTCGACCGATTTTTCACCGTATGCAGGCCTTGTAAACAAAGAATGTGAACGTTTTAAAATCTCTTCCATCACAGACGCTCAGTTCAAATGTTTGATTTTTGTGTGTGGTTTGAGATCGGCGGAGGAGGCAGATATTCGCACACGGATTTTGTCAAAAATAGAACAAAATCCAGAGATAACATTGCAACAAGTTGCCGTGGAATGCCAGCGTCTAGTGAATCTAAAACATGATTCACCTATGGTACAACAAGCATCAGCATCCATGGTAAACACAGTCCAAAAACAATGTCGGCCTACCTAACCGACTTCAAAACCTGTCCAGCCCCCAACAGCTTGTTGGAATTGTGGCAACTGGCATTTTGTGCGAAACTGCACCTTCAAGACACACCGCTGTCGCAGCTGCAATCGACACGGACATAAAGAGGGATTTTGAACCCCTCTAGGACGAAAACCAACCCATAATAGGCAAACCTCACATAATAGGCAACGACAGCAGCACAGAACAAAAACAAACAGTCTGATAGCAAATTTTCTCTCAATCCAAAAATCCAAACGAAAATATGTTGCAGTACAATTGAATGGCCATCCTATTCAACTTCAAATCGATACAGCATCAGATATAATTATTATATCACAAAAACTATGGGAAGCCATAGACCAGCCTTCATTGACACCAACAAGTCAGGTAGCACATAGTGCTTTTGGAGATTATGTTCACATCACGGGTCAATTACCCGCTACCATCAAAATGAAAGAAAAAACAGTGTCAGGTACTGCATACGTAGCAAACACATGCCATAATTTGCTGGGACTTGATTTTATCGAGTTACTAGATCTTCTCGACATTCCACTCAACCAGATATGTGAGGTGGTGTCCAAATCGTCATCTCAGAGCAGCATTATCGACCAGACCAAAGACATCATGAAACAATTTTCTCTAGTCTTCACAAACAAATTGGGACGTTGCACTTAGGCAGAGGCCACACTGTTCCTTAAACCATTTTCTAAGCCTGTTTTTCGACCCAAACGCCCAGTGCCATACGCTGCATTGCCACTGGTGGACCAGGAACTAAAACGACTTGAGGAAATGAAGGTCATCATACCAGTAACATATTCATGGTGGGCAGCACCCATCGTGGTTGTAAAGAAAGCCGATGGTTCAA
The DNA here is from genome assembly GCA_963556195.1 of Sepiola atlantica. Lineage (NCBI taxonomy): Eukaryota > Metazoa > Mollusca > Cephalopoda > Sepiida > Sepiolidae > Sepiola > Sepiola atlantica. The sequence goes on from OY744516.1 coordinate 58,740,591, forward strand.
TTCGGTTGTGTGCTGATTTTTCAACGGGGCTCAACGCAGCACTAGAGGATCATCAATACCCATTACCAATCCCCGATGATCTCTTCACCGTACTTAATGGTGGCACCTACTTTGAAAAATTGGACCTCGCAGAGGCTTATTTGCAAGTCGAAGTGGCAGAACCCTCCAGGGAGCTGCTTACTATAAACACACACCGTGGATTATTCCAATTCACTCGTTTACCTTTTGGGGTAAAAACAGCCCCTGTCATATTTCAACAGATTATGGACACAATGCTCACTGGCATGGAAGGTACAGCTGCATACTTGAATGAGATAATTGTTGTTGGGCAATCCAACCAGGAGTTGACAAAACGGATCAGCAAGGTCCTAACCCGCATCCAAGACTTTGGTCTCCATCTCCAACCTGAAAAGTGCCATTTTTATTTACCTTCCATAAATACTTGGGATTTATGTTTGATTGTAAGGATCGTCGTCCAGATCCTGCTAATGTGGCAGCCATTCAACACATGCCATCTCCATCGGACGTTAGCGATCTACGCGCATTTCTGGGACTGGTGAGCTACTACGGTAGTTTCTTGTCTTCACTTCATCAAATCAAATCACCGCTCAACAAACTGTTGATAAGAGACACAAAATGGTCCTGGCCCGAGGACTGTCAAAAATCATTTGACAAATTCAAAGCATTCATTAACTCGGACCTACTGCTCACACATTTTGATCCAAATAAGAAAATTGTGGTAGCAACAGATGCATCAAATCATGGCGTTGGAGCCGTAATCTTGCATATATTCACAGATGGAACTGAGAAAGCTATCATGCATGCAGTCAGATCCATGACACCCGCTGAACGCAATTACAGTCAAGTGGAAAAAGAAGCACTGGCATTGATTTTTGCTGTGAAGAAATTCCATAAGATGTTGTTCGGGCGTCACTTTACACTTCTGACAGACCATAAGCCACTACTTGGCTCAAAAAAGGGTATTCCGGTATATTCAACCAGCCGATTACAACGGTGGGCAATCATTCTACTGGGGTAAGATTTCGCTATACAGTACCGTTGGACAACAGAATTCGGCCAAGCTGATGCTTTGTCACGACTCATTAGTGCACAATCAGTTAGAGATTACGACACTGTCATCGCTGCCATCAACATCGAGGACGATTTTCAACGCACGCTCACAGATTGTATCCGGATAATTCCAGTGACAAGGAATGATATAAAGCGAGAATCACAACAAGATCCAACGATACAAAAAGTGTGCAGACTTCTTCACCATACATGGCCTTCTAACCTCACGGGAGACCTCCAACAGTTCAAATGACGCAGTGGCTCTCTTTCTGTCATTGATGGTTGTTTGATGTTTTCAGATCGTGTTGCTATTCCCACTAAACTCAGACAAGCAGTCCTTAAGCAACTACATTCGGGCCATCCAGGCATTCACCGAATGAAATCACTAGCCCACAGCGTGGTCTATTGGCCTAACATAGACACAGACATTGAGCATACTGTTAAACGTTGTATCCAGTGTATGGAAGCGCAGAAGAATCCACCCCAGATAGTTGATTCTCGCTGGACATACCCAGAGCGACCATGGTCCAGAATACACATAGACTTTGCTGCCCCTATCAATGGCCTTAGTTTTCTGATGGTTGTGGATGCCCATTCCAAATGACCAGAAGTTTTTCCAATGCAACAAACTGACACTCAGTCCACAATAACAGTACTTAGGCAGCTATTTAGTCAATACGGCTTACCCGAAACTTTAGTCTCAGACAACGGATCACAATTTATGTATGAGTCATTCCAACTATTCTGCAAATCGTGTTGCATAACAGACGTTCGGTCGCCACCGTAGCATCCTCAATCCAACGGACAGCCGAAAGATTTGTAGACACATTCAAAAGGGCACTACTAAAAGCAAGAGGGGAGGGAACAACAGAGAAGATACTACATGCTTTCCTCCTTTCATATAGAATAACACCAAATGGAGCTGTGAAGAATGGTCTATCACCAGTAGAGGCACTCATGGTACGAAAACTCCGTACTACACTGGACGCTTTACGTCCCCAGCCACAAAGGCAACAACCAAGCCCTAACAAAACAAAAGCTTTTTCAGTTGGCACACCAGTGTTTGCTCGGAATTACAGACCTGGCCGGCCAAACTGGGTACCAGGCATCACTCTCAAAATAAATGGACAATTTCTGTATGATGTTCAAGTCGGGAGTCAATTCTGGGCACGGCACAAAAACCAGTTGCGTCTCAGATACTCTGTAGACAACTTAGTGGACAACAGAACAACCATTCCGGTTGATTTGTTAATGGACACATTTGAACTGTCATCTCCATCACCTCCCATGCAGACAAATACAAATGAGAATTATCAAAGACCTCACAGGAGTTGGCCAAAGCGCAGTCGCACTAGAGTAAAGCACCTCCAAGTTGACCCCATGTGCGCTCGATACAGTTAAAGACTAAAACGGGGAGATGTTAGGACATCTAACGAAAAACGGATTTAACTCCCTTGAACCATTTCGGGAGTTAAGAGTTATCGCCCTTGGAAATGGTCTTCTGCCCAGAGAGAAAGATAAACAAAGATCCCGACGTCAGACTGTTAATATCACAATCGCGCACAGCGGCCAATTAATTCATTAATTCATTCTGTGTTCAGTTTTAATAAATCTGTTAATCGTTTCTCTTGATAGTTCATCCATTTCTTTACAAGTTATTATTTATTATAACCTAAATTACGAGGTTATAAAACTTTCCGACAGAAGAATTAGTTTTTTATTCGCCCAAACTGGTGAGGGTAGGCAGAGAGTAAGGCAACAAGAAACACTTAATCAGAAGCGCATGTCATCATTACTTTTAACGCTCGTCCGGATATCTTACTGTTAAGTAGGTTTTACCCATAAAGTGAATGTGGTATTTTGGTGCTTGAAACTAGTTTAGAGAAAAGACCAAGAAGACGACAGCCTACTTTCATCCCACCAATTTTGGTCTTGTGTCACATCTTATTTTATAAAGACAATTTACTATACTGTGTACTTTTTTTTTGTAAAATTTAAAAGATAAATAAAATCTTTTGGTTAGTCTAAAACTTCCACGGCGACTACCAACTTCACGTTCTAAAATCAATCGTCTGACGTAATTTCCGCTTATATGTTCTCACACGCAGCTGATTTTCCCCAAAAGTCAACAACCTGAACCCTGCTTACCGCTTTGTCTATAATACATCCTGTTTATAACTTACTTTGTTAATTGATCCCGACGAATATTTTTCAACCAATAAACACGAGATGATTTACTCGCAAATTTCCAACATATGAAAGACAAGGACAAGACCTAAAGCGATATGTAGGGAGTCGATGAGTTAAAAGGTGCAGCACATGAATGAAAGGAAGACAGAAAAAAGGGAACAATTCCGAGCAACTACAGACCGATAACCTGCTTTCAATTCAGGTGAAAAATCTTAACGGCACAAAGCGAAGAGATTTACCACTCTCTTAATAGATGCGGACTACAACTGTATACAAAATGTACCAAATATTCGCAAAAAGGCTTCATCAGTGCATAACACACCACAGTCTTGCTGAAAAATAAGATGCGCTCAATATCCATTTAATTAATAAGCTCCTGTTGAAGTAACATTTCCCTTTTGATTTGAGCGATTAAAAGAAAAAAAAAATTAAATATTCTTTTTATTAATTAAATGAATATTGGAACACATCTTTTTTTCAACTGGACTGTGGTATGGTATGCACTGATGAAGTCTTTTTGTGAACGTTCGGTAAATTTTGTACATATTAATGTGTATATTTACAAAAATGGGCAAAAGTAATTGTTTGTGAATAAAATGTTTTTTAATTAACAAAAATAATATCATCTTATATATATATATATATATATATATATATATATATATATATATATATATATATATATATATATATATGTGTGTGCGTGTGCGCGCGTGTGTTTGAACATATATGTTTTAGCATATACTTTCTATATTTTATATTTACCAACCTCTTCCAATTTAAGCTCGATAATTGTCGTTGAGCATATATAAGTAAGCATATATATGTTGTGTGTATATATACATAAGTGTTGTATGCGTGTGTATTGGGTATACGTACGTATGTGTTAGCCTAAAATTGTATCCCTTCTAATATTTATTCTCCCTTTACGAATTATTCCCCCTAACAATTCGTCATTTCAGTATCTTCGCCGTGGGCTGAGAAAGCTAGACTTTCAATAAAGTCGTGGTTTAAATATGTATGTACATATGTAGCCAAAAAATGTTTGTATAAATAAAAATTTATACTAAAATACAACTCTACTATCTTATAAACGTCACAGCTGTACAGGTTTTACACCTATTAACTAACAACCCAACAAAAACTATACATATATATATAGTTTGGTTTGATTGTTTTGTTTTACGGCATATCAACCCTTTTTGGGTCATTTAATACCAAATCCGGTCATTTTGGTAAAAGTTTTTATGCTTCAAGTTCTTTATGTCTTCAAATATTTATTCATCGTGTTTGGTTTGGTTGTTTTGTTTTACAGCATATCAACCCTTTTCGGGTTATTTAATGCCGAATCCGGTCATTTTGGTAAAAGTTTTTATGCTTCAAATATTTATTTATCGTGTTTGGTTTGGTTGTTTTGTAGAGGAAAATTGTTGTTTTTGTTTTTTGTTCTGCAGAACATGATCGAGTTGTGCAAAGGGCAAAGAAAAAACAATAACATTAATGTTTGGTGCATTTTAAGTCAGGAAGCCAGTATTTTCAGACAGCCTGATTTGGTAGCACCTATATATATATATATATATATATATATATATATATATATATATATATATATATATATATATATATATAATTAAAGTTGAGCACTGTTCGGAGATATTACAAAAACAGACTGTCACTTAGCTATAAGCAAGGTTCCGATAACGTTCGTCGAACCCTCTAGACTGTCTGCTGTTTACTACCCGCTGTATTTAGGCATACATAGAACTGGATTTCTTCTGTACCACATGATAATTTCTGATGGCCGTGGGGATAGAGCGAAAGTGTGCGGAGTCTTGGTCGACTCTGTGAACCGGGTTCGCGCCCTGTGACCGTCTGAAATTGTCACTTCCTACACTAATGGGAGCGTAAGTTTGAAACGCAGTAGGTATAAATAATTTATTATTTATTTGTATATATATTTATATATATATATATATATATATATATATATATATATATATATATATATATATATATATATGAGAGAGAGAGAAGGAGAGAGATTAATCTCATAAAGAAATACATGTCTGGGCAGTATCCCGTGTAAGATACTCTGGACCTTTCAAAATCTGGACAAACTTTGATCAAATAACCAGGGAGTTAAACCACACACTACACCCTAAGGATAATACTGACCCAGTCTGTATGAAAATTACAAAAAAGGCGGGGATAGAAGTGGTAATTATTGAAGATTGCATGGATGATACAGATAGAAGATATGTTTTTTTGCTTTGTTTGGTATATATATATATATATATATATATATATATATATATATATATATTCAATTAAAAATCTGCTGGCAGATTTTGCACTCCCAAAATATAGACATGTTTGTAAGTATTTCTGTGTTAAGGTTAGGATTTGTCTGTTTGCGTACATTTTGTTTCTCTTCGTGTAGCGAGTTTCAATCGATGTTTCCCGTTCACATCCATCCAAGCATCCTTCCCGTCACTATAAATAAAACCCCATTAAAAACAACACTAAAAATCATTAAAAAAACAAAAAAAAAACAAAAAAAATAAACAAAACATATAAAGAAGCAGCAACAACATGTAACAAAAACATAAAACAATACATAAAAACAACAACAATAACAACAACACTATAACAATCGCAACAGCAGCAGCAGCAACAACATCTAGCAAAAAACAGTTAAACAATATTTACGCAAGAATGCAGGCCGTGAAAATTCCCGGCTGCAAAAATGCACTCACGTGCACAGCAGACAGCGAATCTCACGCATGCCGCCGCGCACACCTATACGACAAAAGAATGCCGCCTTGCGATGCGTTAATACATATGTATATGTGTGCGCGCGCCAGTAACCGCACATACATATTTATTTCCGGTTCAACCTCCCACTATGGTAACATTCTTTCCCAGAACATATTTTCAACACCCCTATCTCACATCTCTTAACACACATATATACACGGACATATTCTACATATTAAAGTGAAGCACGAGCATGGAATTGTAGTCCATAATTTTCTTTATTATGTCTTTCATTATTCTTCCTCTCTCTAATATATATATATATATATATATATATATATATATATATATATATATATATATATATATATATATATATATATATATATATAATTTAGATATTAAAATAATTTGATATTATTTATTAAAAATTAATATTGTTATAAGCCCCTTTAATAAGATTGAAGCCCTGTTTGGGGAAGTTAAAAATCGACTGACTAAGGCTATTCCGACAACGTTCGTTGAATCTCTAGTTAGTCTTTCTATATGTACCTCCCTTCACATAAATTAAACTTAAATTCCCTTCCTACAGAGAGGCATCATCCAAGGAGACTCCCTATCACAACTACTGTTTATAATAGCTATGATGCCACTCAACTACATACTCAGAAGGTGTGATGCCGGATACAAGTTTACAGTAAACCACCTGATGTACATGGATGATCTGAATCTATTTGCAAAAAGCAAAAAGGAACTGGAAAAGCTGATAAATACGACCAGAATCTTCAGTCAGGACATCCAAATGGAATTCGGGATGGAAAAGTGTGCACTACTAGAAATAAAAAAAGGAAAACTCGAGATAACAGAGGGCATGGAACTCCCCAACCAATAGGAAATGAGGGCGCTAGGCGAACAGGATAGCTACAAATATCTTGGAGTTCTGGAAGCAGAAACCATCAAATCTACAGAAATGAAAGAGAAGATTGGAAAATGATATTTACGAAAAACAAGAAAACTCCTAGAAACGAAATTATATAGCAGGAATCTAGTAACAGAAATAAACACCTGGGCAGGAGCACTAATAAGATACTCTGAAACATTCATAGGCTGGACCAAAGAGGAACTCAGGCACCCTGATCAGAGGACTAGAAAATTAATGACCATGCACAACGCACTACATCCAAAAGACGATACGGACAGACTCTACATGAAAAGGTACGAAAGAGGATAAGGACTGGTAAGTATAGAAGATTGTGTGGAAGACTAAAAAAAAAGAGCTGAAGAAATACATAACTCAACACATGGAAATTCTTTTCACTGCAGCAAGAGACACCGTTCCAACGAACAACTCGGGAAGCACCGAAACCAAAAACAAAACGACAAAAAAAGAAAAGTGGGAAGAAAAACAACTACACAGATACTTCAGAAGACTGACAAGAGAAGAGACCCACGAAAATAGCTGGGCATGGCTAAGAAAAGGACACTTGAACAGAGAAACGGAATCTTTACTGATGGCTGCACGGAACAATGCAATTAGGACAAACTACATTAAAAATAAAATACATAAAACCCAGGAAAACAGTAAATGCAGACTGTGTAGATAAAGAGACGAAACAATAAATCATATAATAAGTGAATGCAGCAAACTTGCCTAAAAAGAATACAAGAACAGACATGACTGGGTATGGAAAGCAATACACTGGGAACTGTGCAAACAATTGAATTTCGAATACGCAGAAAAATGGTACAAACATAAACCAGAAACAGTACTGGAAAACGAAAAACACAAACTCATGTAGGATATGGATATACAAACAGACAAACTCATACAAGCAAAAAGACTGGATGTTATAGAAATCAACAAGAAGGAAAAATCTTGCAAAATTGTAAACTTCGCTGTTCCAGAAGGTCACAGAGTGAAGATCAAAGAAACAGAAAAAAGAAACAAATACACGGAACTATCCAGAGAACTGAAAGGAATATGGAGCATGAAGAAAGTCAGTATAATACCAATAATCGTAGGAGCACTAGGAACAATCCCCAAAAACTTGAAAAAAAGACTGGGAGAAATTGGAATCAAAGGGACCATTGGAACTATACAAAGCACGGCAATGATCAAAACAGCTACAATCATAAGAAAAATCATTGAATGCGGAAACCAACCCGCATAAGCTACGAAGGGTCACACGGAATCTACTACAGGAAGAAAACAAAACCGCAGAAAGAACACATCACAAACAAAGGAACAGAAAATGCAAGAAACATCGCTTTATAAGTTCACCCCCCAATAAATTACGCCGGCCTCAACTGACACGACACAAAAATGAACCAATGAACAGAAATAGCTAGAAACACCATCAGCTCCCCCCAAATAAAATAAAATGAAATAATAATAAAAAATAAATAAATAAAAAAAAGTTATAAAAAGTTAGAAAATATTTGCATAGGGTCAAGGAGGATGAGAAGACCGAGGAGGGACAGCACAAACCAGCCCTCCACTGGAAGTGCAAAGACTGCTGGGACCTTGGGGAGGCTTATTACCATCCAAATCCCAGAGAAGACCAATGGTCCTTACCAGCGAGAAATCAATGGTAAACGGCTGTTGTGATACTTCAAATTTATTTATGGTGGCTATCGAAAAGAGGTGGAGAATACTGGAAATCTGGAGAGACTTGTTGTCACTCGGACTCTAGAGAATACCACTGGTTGTCGGTGAGCAATCACTGATGACCCGTGTGAGAACTCCTAGTGAGTACATAATAATGCGCGAGGAACAGAAAGGCTGCCGAAAAAGATCACATAGCAGCAAAGATCAGCTTCTGATCGATAAAATGATCATTAGAATTTGCAAACGAAGAACTACTAACCTTGCGATCGGGTGGGTGGATTATAAGAAAGCATTTGACATAGTGCCGCATTCCTGGATACACAAATACCTGGAGATTTTCGGAATAGCCCCCAACATTCAAACAGCTTTAAAGAATAGCATGAAGAATTGGGAAACAAATTTAACTTGAGTGGGTGTTGCATTTGGTAAAGTGAAAATCAGGTGGCGAATTTTCCAGGACGATAGTCTTTCCCCTTTGCTTTTTGTCATTAGTTTGATTCCAATGACACTTCTCTCACGTAACGTGAAGGCAGAATATGAAATTGGGAAAGGACTTCCTACAGTCAACCACTTACTAATCATGGATAACCTTAACGTTTTTGGAAATAATGAAAACGGTTATATTATTTAGTGACAACATACGAATGGAATTTGGCATCACTAAATGTGCCATTCTTGTTATAAAAATAGGTAAAATTGTCCACTCAGATGGCCTTTAACTCCCAACAACAGATCTGATAAAAATGTAGACATTTGGGAATACTGAAGGCAGATAAGATTAAAAACAAGGAAATGAAAAACCAGGTCACAGCTGAGTACAACAGAAGAGTAAGGATTATTCTTAAATCACACATCAACAGTCGAAATACAACCTATGCTATCAATGCCAGAGCAGTAGTTATCATTCGATATACTGCCGGTATACTTGACTGGGATGTAGATGAACTAAAATGGTTGGATATCAAAACATGAAAAATACTTACAATTTATGGAGCTTTTGTAAAGAAAGGAGATGCAGATCGATTGTATCTACCTAGAAAAGAAGTGGTCGAGGTTTACTTAGTGTTCAAGATGTTGTGGATATAGAAGAAGGTTGTCTATATAAATATATTTCTGAAAGTAATGAGATTCTTCTTCATGAAGTGAAAAGAGACGAAATTCTAAGATTTGGGGTGAAAATAAATCAAAGGTTATAAGAGAGAGGGTTAACATTATTTGGAAAGAAACTATGCAGTCTATTCTTTAATAATACTGCATTTAGAGATAATGACAGATGGAATGTGTTGGTCATGGGTGATCTCAAAAGATCTACTGAGAGCACCTTAATGACAGCCCAGGAATATTACACTCGCACTAGGTCCATCAAACATTACATTGACAAAACTGCAGAATCACCGATATGTCGATTGTGTAATTAAAGGGAAGAAATCTTAACGCATATTGTATCTGAATGCCCAATGCTAGCACAACACCAGTATAAAAAATGGAGACACGACAAATTCGCTCAGGTACTACACTGGAATATATGCAAACTTTATGAGAAGTGGTATAAGCATAAGCCAGAAGTGGTACAGGAGAACGATAATGTAAAATTTATTTGCGACATGTGCATACAAACTGATAAGGTTCTTGAACATTTCAAACCCGACTTAATCATTCTAAACAAAAACAAGAGAACTTGCTTAATCATTGATATAGCCTGCCTTTTCGATACCAGAGGGCAGAAGAAGGAACACGAAAAGATATCAAGATCTAAAATTGGAATTAGACTATGGAAATGTAAAGAAGTAAAGGTGATAATTCCCGTGAATCTTTACTATGTTTATATAGTAGTTCTCAATAACAAGTTAATATATATTTATTCAGTATGATTTTTTTTATTTATACAAATATCTTGGCTACACATTTACAGACATGTTTCAGCTCAAACTTGAAATCATCCGAGCCTCTTCAGGCCATGTTTTTAGTACGAAAGCAGAGATGAGAATGAACAAAAAATGCCATGAAAATTACATGGCATGTGATTTATTGAAAAATGATTTTAAATGTAAAAGTTGAAGTTTTATTTTTTAATAATTCTCTTTTAATATATACTTGCTATTTAAACAACGATTTTATGTTTTTAATTCATTTAATATGCGTTTTAATTCTTTTTGAAAAATCGAGTGAAGTTTTGGTGGTAAGTCATCACTAATAAATTGAGGATCAAATCTCGCCAGCGAATTATGACACTCACCATATGATTTTTTCTGTCGTCAACATATATTCACGCAAATTCCTTCGTTATACGGACTGAGTCTACTACTAAACTTTACATGGGCACACACATAAAATTGTTATATATATATATATATATATATATATATATATATATATATATATATATATATATATATAAATCGTTTTATTAATTTGCATATACCTTGGATACATTTTTCACTGTCATTTACTGCTTCGATTGCAAACAGATTTCCCGCCTGGATAACTTTTTCGTTTTTGGACTACCACTCACCACCTGGATTATTTTTTAATCAACCTCCTTGATATCTTTCCTGAATATGTTTTAAATTTTATCATTTGGATGAACTGTATAGCTTTAACAAAAAAGTATGTTTTGGGCTGATATATTTGATGTTTTATATACTCTTATGTATTTTTATATATATTTTTATATATTTTAAAAGTTTAATTTCATTACCTACAGTAATGTCATTGCGGTAATGGTCCTCTGAGGAGAAGAATTTTCTTTGAAAACTCATGAGTTAAGGACTTTAAGGTACTTTGCCTGAACATTTAATTCTAATAAAATTTGATTCGCACCTTATTTTATTATCTCACTTCATATAATGCTATATATATATATATATATATATATATATATATATATATATATATATATATAAATAATTTGGTAGATTATAACATTTATCACATAACTAATTAAAATTTTAAATATAATCAAGCTTTGAAAATAAAACTTAATGTCTATTCATATGTACGCGTGCCACAGAACACCTTTTATTAACACTATTACATGAGAGCATATGGACTTTATCAATTACAATCAGATAACGTCCATTTGATACATCCGCAAGCAGGTCGAGAATAAAACAGTGTCCGGATAGTGGGAGCAAATAAAACATTTCTTTTTTTTCGCAAGAATAAGGACAGAAAGATTCCAAGATGAGATTAAGTGTAGAAGAGAATCCAAATGGAATTAAATGATATTTACGATACATTTTGTATCATTAACAAAACTTAATCTAAAAAAAAACGCGAATTCTTTTAAAGAAGGGATTTTATAAGATATAATTAGTTAAAAAATATTATTTTGTATTAATTAATCTCCTTGGGATGGATATATATATATATATATATATATATATATATATATATAATAACGCAGTAGAATATAAAAAATAATGACATAATACATATTTTGTAATCATGCTCAGAAAAATACAATATCGACAAATATCGTTTAATTTGGATTATTCGGACTACTGTTCTCATCATGAGTGTTATTCTTACAACGTTTCGGCCGATGTAACTTCCAACTTTCTTCACGTGTATCTGGTCGAACTCGGTAATCTTTCTGTCGAACTCCGGAATTTGCACACAATTCTTTACGGAATTCTTTTATTTAATCCACGGGTGTAGCATACTCTCGTTCTGTCAGTCATGGCTGGGTAGAAGTCTTCAGTAATTCCCAATTTCTAGTATCGCCCGCACTGAGGATTGAACCTTCAACCTTCAGAAGACTGCACAGAAATTCCGTGCAAATTCCCGATTTCGACAGAAAGATTTCCGAGTTCAACAAGATACACTTGAAGAAGATAGGAGGTTACATCGACGAAACGTTGTAAGAAAAACAGAACAGTAGTCCGAATAATCCAAATTATACAAATTATCAATCCCCATCCAAAAAATTCAGAAACATCGACAAATATTTTTGTGTACATATGTTTCAGACATTTTTATCATCCATAACATCATCTTCAGCAGAAAAAGTCTTTTATCAAACAAAAATAATGGAATTGTTAAATGAACACAACCACATCAAACAAAAAAAAAAGCAACAAAATCAAGAAACCTTATTTTAATTTTCCCCGCCTTTTCCTTTTATGGCAGGCTAAAATAACGTTAATCAACTCTGTAAATAAAAAAAAAATAGATTCATTTTTCAAAAAAGGTATATAGTGCAAGTTTATAAAAGGTTTTATGAAATATCATATCTTAATAAATAATGCTTAATTTCTTCTGAAAAATGACTAACTTAAACAGTAAATAATGTTCAACCTTAAAATACCCGTGGATGCAGAAGGAACAAAGAAAAAAATTTTCACATTGCAGGAGATTAATGTTCATCTAATATTTTTCGAAAATGACCGTCATTAAATGCAAATGTGAATAGAAAACTCCAGTAAAATTCTAAAAAAAAAAAAAAAATCAGAGATTATAATTCAACCCCAAACGAATGCCAAGATTAACTAATCGAATTCAAATTTAATATTAACCGAGCTGATCAGTTAAGGGGAACTAACTCTAATTAAACTTATTAATCACGTATTAGAAAATAAAATAACCCCCCTAAAACCGTTACTCAATCTAAAAGCACCTACGTTTCGCGTCTTAATATATAGTAGATTTTAAGAGACACATTTATTTTTTAATTTTTAATTTATTTTAACGTAGTTCACCCCAAACAAGGCAGGCCGCTACTGTAGACGTAAGGGGCTACTGAGAAGAAAGAAAAGGGGAGAACGTTGGGGGGGAGGGTCAACCTAAACTGGCATTTGTGCAGCGAGATATCTGTTTACATTAATTTAAATTTCTGCATGTCAGTACTGTCGGGGAAACAGGGGACAAGGAGGGAGTTCCAGAGTCAAGCAGCACGAGGAAAGAAGCTATTTGAGTAGAAAGCTCTTCGGCATCTGGGGACCTCCACAGTGAATGGATGGGATTTAGCCGACTGTCGAGTTGGTCTAGTGAATTTACGTCGTATAATATCTTAGGCCAAGGCGACCGGAAGAAATTACTCTAGTACAATTTATTCTGTTATTATTCGAGACAGCATTAACAATGTTTTTTTCTAGAACTGTATTAAGTCCCAATTTTACAGCTTACATTAATAGTATCTTATAGTTTTGAGAACCTAATAATAGCAAATACGAAAGATTTACCTGTTTTGATAGACCAATAAGTCAAATAACCCCAGGCAAATCAAGTTAATTTAACATATCTTTATAAATGATTTCCGACCGCAGTTCTACAGATCAGTATATTTTATTTAGTAATATTTAAATCTAATTACCCTTAACTTACGAAAGTAGATCCTAAATTATACCCCGTATTGCACCATCAAAACCATTCACCAGTCCAGTAAATTCATATATTAAAAAAAAAACACATACAAACATACGTACATTCACTCCCCCATATATATATATATATATATATATATATATATATATATATGATGGACTCTCCCGTCGATTGCGACGTATGAGGTTCCAACAACTTTCATTTGTGTTTAGATCGTTCATGACACCTGAGTCCGGCAAGAGACCTGCAAGGAAAGCGGCAGACAGTGCAAGTGTGTGAGTAATCGGATGCCAGGTGTGGAGCACTCTCTCTAGCTTTTCGCCTAACTCTGGCAGTTCTCATATTATCCACACAGGTCTCGTTGAATCTTTCCAGTCCAATGCAACAAGCTGCTTGCCATGTCTTCCTGTCTTTTGTACAGTCTTCAAAGTTTTTTGGGGGTACTCCAATTGCCGTCAGCGCATCTTTCAATTTATCTTTGTACCTCAGCAAGGGCCGACCAACATTCCTGTTACCACAAGCTAACTGACTGCACATCAGTGCTTTAGGTATCCTCTCTTCGTCCATTCTTGCTACATGACCAGCCCATCGCAATTGAGACTGCAACAGGAAACTTTCAATTCCACCAATATAGCATCTGTTGTAAAGATCGGTGTTAGCGACTTTGTCCTTCAAACTAAGTCCGCATATGGTCCTAAGGCAGCTCCTGTGGAACACATCCAATTGGCGAATGTGATGCCGGTAAGGCGTCCACGCCTCACATCCATAGAGAAGACCTGTCAATATTACAGCCCTATACACATTGATTTTTGTCTTCAACTTAATGCCTCTGCTACTCCAAAGACGATGTTTCAGCTTGCCGAAGGCATTTGCCGCTTTTGCAATTCGGTTTACGATTTCATCATCAAGTGAAGCAGCAGAATTAACTTTGCTACCTAGGTAGGTAAAGTTTTTGACATAGTTCATTGGTCTGCCATCCACTTTGAGTTTTTCTAATGGAAATTCATGGACAGGCTGATTTTGTTTCACTCCTTAAACTTGGCATGGTTGATGGACCACCTCAGTCTTCTTTAAACTGATTGTTAAACCAAAAGCCCTACATGCACCTGAAAATTTTGTCAAAAGATTCTGAGCTTCTTCAAAAGAAGTCGCGACCAGGGCAGCATTATCTGCAAAGAGAAGGTCCCGAATGATGGCCTCTCGAACCAAGGTTTTAGCTTTAAAACGCTGATGGTTAAAGAGCCCACCTGTGGTTCGGAATTGAAACTTAACACCTGTGCTTTCATCAGCGAATGCGTGCCGAAGCATCACCGAGAAGAACAATGCAAACAGCACAGGTGCCATCACACAACCCTGTTTCGTACCGTTGGGTACTTCAAAAGGCTCTGAGGTTTCCCCATTGGAAACGACCTGTGCTTTCATCCCTTCATGAAAGGAGATTATGACATCAAGCATGTTGTTGGGGATTCCAAGCTTATGAAGAACTTTCCAAAGTGCTACGCGACTGACCGTATCGAATGCTTTTGTCAAATCAATAAAAAACATGTACAGTTCCCGATTTTTTTCACGAACTTTTTCAGCAACTTGACGAAGGGCAAATACCATGTCGATTGTACCTCGACCAGAGCGAAAACCACATTGGGACTCTGGGTAAATCTCATCAATAAGATGTCTGATGATCCTGTTCAGAATCAACCTTGCAAGAATTTTACCTGCAACAGAAAGCAGAGATATCTCGCGATGATTATCGCAAGAATTCCTGCTTCCCTTGCTCTTAGAAAGATGCTTGACATTACTATCCTTAAAGTCCTGTGGGACTCCGCCAACTTTCCATATCTCCACAAACAAGATGGTCAGTTTTTCCTCGAGTGCTCTTCCGCCATGTTTGTACACCTCAATGGGGATGCAATCTCTGCCCGGTGCCCCTGACAATAGCTTGAGATACTTCCTGAACTGTAGATGGAAAAGACAGTTCCGGAATTTCGGGATGCTGCGGAAGAGAGGAAATGATGTTTTCGTCAGTCACCGATGCAGAGTTAAGGACAGTTTCAAAGTGCTGCTTCTAGCGCTTAAGGATAGCAGATTTGTCAGTTAGCAGTGTTTCTCCATCCTCAGCAAAAACTGGGGCAGAACCATTCATTTGAGGACCAAACACCTCTTTCAGGCCAGAGTAAAATGACTTAGAATCCTTCCTGTCGGCTGCGTCCTGAAGTTCCGCAGCCTTGGATGACCACCAAGCCTCTTTCAATGCCCTAAGTACCTATATATATATATATATATATATATATATATATATATATATATATTTGTTATTGTTTATTTATGAATGGACGTATACGTTTCGTCTCTTTTCAATCAAGACTCATCAGCATAGAAGTACGACTATTCACTACCGGTCACACGATTCGAAATCCTGGATTACAAGTATTTTTCAACCCCAATCCAACGTCGCTTCACCCAAAATAAAGCACACTCAGACGTAAGGGGCTACTATGAATTAGAAGACAGATTTATAGGAGCATCCTAAGTGGGAGTTGTGCAGCGCAATTGTTGTTCACATTACATTGACATTTCTGCATGTTGATACAGTCGGGGAAACAGGGAGGGAATTCCAAATGTAAGCGGTTCGAGGAAAGAAGCTATTAAAGATAGAAAGCCTCCCGTCATCTGGGGACTTCTACAGTAAAGGGGTGTGATTTTGCTGCTCGTCGGGTTGGTTGGGGTTATTTACGTTGAGGGAACACAGGTGTCGTAAGTTCGTCGGAGCATACTCCATTTAAGTACTTGTAAAGCAAGCACAGGGATGCAATATTGCGACGATGGGACAGAGGCTAGAGCAAGGTGTGACAGTGTGGGACCTATTGGATTAGAGACTCTTATTTGAACCCTGTCAAAGAGAGAGAGAGAGAGAGAGAGAGAGAGAGAGAGAGAGAGTAGCGGTTGGTGCACCAGCTCAGATTTGAAAACAATACTCCCTGCATGGGCGAATGGTGGCTTTGTAGGATATTAGCAGGTGTGAGAAGTTTTCTAGCACGACAGAGTAAGCCTACCTTATTTGCAGCAGACTTCACAGTACCTTCGATGCATTTATTCCAATTCATGTTACCTGTGAATGTTAGGCCGAGGAGTTTGGATGTATGACTCTCGGTTAGGGTTCTATCAGTCAAAACCATCGGTGGTTGGTAAGGTTTTTTATAATTGTCAAAGGAAAGAGGCTTTGTTTAGCTAGCATTAAATGTAACCATCCATTTCTGACCCCATTCCACTACAGATTGGGGGTCATTTTCTAAGGATTAAGCCATTGCCTTGGATATGTGTGCGTTAGATTTGCCCGCATGTCTATGATAAAACGTAGTGTCATCAGCAAATATACCCATCTCGGATGCGATTGCACCAGGGAGGTTGTTTATGAGAACCTGGGGCACACTAGCATTAATCTGATGTTGTTTAGATGCCCGGCCATCGATGACGACGTGGATCTTTATTTTAGCTTTAGAAGGATCTGGTTATATTAAATATTCATCCAATAAAACCGTAGAATTAATTTTCTTGAGAAGATCTTCTATGCCAGACTTTGTCGAAGGCTTTGGATATATAAAGCACTACCGCTTTAGCTTCACCTTCCTTATCCAGTTTATGGACATTTTTTTCGTGTGTCGTAAAGACCGCTTTAAACGCTAAAAAAATTCCAAATATAAAAAAAACTTAAAAAGTTTCAGCACACTAAAAGTATACAAATCAGTAGATAATTAAATTCTACTACGTTTAGTATAAGTTATTTGCTGTTGTTTTTTTTAACGATTTTTCGACTGTCAACTATTCTGCACTTTTACCGTCTCTTCTGTTCCTAAGCGTGAATTTTGAACTCTTTAAAACTCAAATTCTGCCTTCGTCTCCCAAGGCCACCCCAATATATAGCACACCTAAACAAATGTAATCTTTGTTTTTGTAGTGAGTGTAATGGGAATATGGTAAGACGTTGATACGAACTAAATAAAACTAAATCGGAGTCAGCACTGTGCGATTGTAACACAAGATTGAACTCCCTTTGCTAATTTCGAAATCCTTTCAAAGTCAACAGAGTGGTCTCTTTTTGACTTGAAGCAAAGTGTAGTATCTGTTCTGATAATATACTTAATATTTTCTATCCTCGGTCAGTGAAGGCAAATCCTTCTAGGCTGATTCAATTTTAATTTTGGTTCCGATCTAGAGTTCTGTTTTTTTTTTTGAGGGGGAGGGGCTGGATTTTCTCCACCTAAAAAAACGACCTTGTGTCCAACCCTACTCTCGTGGGGAGGTAAGTAAATAGGGACAGAATGGCCTACCGTGCTCCATCAAGATAAAGTTACGCTGTTTTTGAAAGAAGAGGGATTCTTTTTTACTCTTTTTTTTTACTTGAGAGATTTTTTCTCCAATTTAAGTAAAAATTCCCGAAGGTATGTCTTCTATGATTGCCAGAGGAAGGCGGCTGCTCGAGCGTTTCTGTCATATTTGGCGTTCTTATTTCTTTCTCCCCTTAAGCTTTGTCTTCATGTCATCTCTCATGATGGGTGTCAGGTTTCCCTCAATCCAAAGAAGTTATTACTCGTTCCCCCCTCTCTTTGATATATATATATATATATATATATATATATATATATATATATATATATATATATATATATATATATATATATATATATATATATATTTACATATATATTTACATATATATTTACATATATATATAAATATGTACATATATATATAAATATTTACATATATATATATATAAATATGTACATATATATATATATATGAATACGTACATATATATATATACATATATAAATATGTACATATATACACATATATAAATATGTACATATATATATATATATGAATATGTACATATATATATACATATATAAATATGTACATATATACACATATATAAATGTGTACATATATATATATATATATATATATATATATATATATATATATGTATATATAATAAATATATACACAGAGACACACACATTCTCTTTTGCTATCCCACTTTCTTTTTCTGCATAGTTTCTTTTTCTTTTTCTTTTTATCCTTATATTCTTTGTTTTTTATTTTTATTTTTGTTGTCTGTCTTTCTTATTTGTCATTTTCATTTTCTCTGCTTTTTCTTAACCTTTCCTTTTTCGTTTTCTCAACTCATCTGCTGAATGACCCACACAATATTTAATTCACATGCTAAGGAAGTTTAACTCGTCACATCATTATTCTGCATATATACTATCTTTTCATAGACTTCTGACTTTTAGAATCGTTTCTGGATTTGATTGCAATCCATTATCCTTAACTATATAATACATTGTTCTAATCGGATTTTTTCAACAACTGTATTGATACAGCCACTTTCTGACCATTATTGAAACATTTTTGGACTGTTTTTTGCTTTAATCATGTCTTAAAATTTTGTTGTAAAATTTTCAAATTAATACTTACCAATAATTAGTAAATTATTGGGTTTTCCTTCTAAGAATGAGAATAAATGCTTTGAAAATACATGGATTAAAGGGCATTCTCATATTTTATTTTATTACTTGTTTCAACACCTGATGATTATAATAAACTTGTAAACTATTTAACTTTTACTTTTGTTTCATTATTTCAATTTTTCCTATATGTTTACTTCCAAACCTGCCTCAAGCCCAAAGAAGAATGTTTTTAATAATGGCTTTCTACTCGCAAGTTTTTTAAACTTTCCAAATCGTCGCAATTTCCATCTGGATGAATTTCTTCGTGCCATATTTCTGGAACCTTCTCTCTATTACTGCAAATAGAATTATTTTCTCTACAGGATCTATTCTTTTAAGAATCGGATTTCTCTACAACTCTGACCGCTTTATCTCATTCCATACACGGAATATTCTAAGCGGATCTTACGAACTCCTCATTCATCTTTAACACTGGATTTTTGCCTACTTCTGCATTCTCTTATTTTAAAAATATTTTTATACCTTTACAAATGTTGACATTATGGTAAACTGTATTTTACCAACTAATTTGTTCGAATCCCCTCTGACGATAAGATATAACTTTGGAAAAGCCATGGTTTAAGGAAAGAGTAGTAAAATATTTTTCATTATAAACCCATTGTTTTGAACAATTGATGATTTAATAGATATTGTATTCTACACACTTTATATTCTCATCACTAACTTATATATATATATATATATATATATATATATATATATATATATATATATATATATATATATATATATATATATATATATATATATATATATATATACATGCATATTGTGTGTATTTAGACGGCATGTTTTATTAAGGCAAACGTTATTAAATAGCACGGATTGTTTTTGCTTAATTAGACGTTTTTTATTTTTTCAATATTTAAAATAGTCCGGTTAACTTGGTGTCTGTAAGTTCTGCGGGTTATTTGTTCGATTTCCTTTCTTCTCTCGCGATTACTTCCGATTTGATTCATCAAATCAACAGCAGGCGAGGTTAGTTTTAGTGTGTCTACAACTGTGTTTTTTACGGCTGATTTCCTCCAACGGCCAGTAATTTACAGTTTTTAAAATGATGAAATGCTGTATGCTAAACGTGATCACGTGCGAAGCGCGTGAAAAAATTCAAAATGATTTGTTAATGTTAATTACTATGCTAGAAACTTTAAAATTTTGTGACTAGTTTCGTAATTAACATTACTGATCATGGGAGATCTGGTTTTTATGTAAAAGGCTTCAATTAAAAAAAATTGATATTGGTATCGTGGTATATTATTTTAGTATTATTAATTAAAATGTGTCTATATTGAGAAGCGGGCAGTCATATTTTTAGGTGTTTGTAAATATATATATATATATATATATATATATATATATATATATATATATATATATATATATATATATATATATATATATATAATATATATATATATTGTTACAAATAAAGATTAATTATAAGAGAAATAAAATTATTCTATAAATATTAAATCAAAGCGAGACAAATCTATCTTATCCTGTGTCTTTTATATTTTTCCTTTGAACCCAAGCAAGTCATGAAGGAAGAAATGTTGTATCCCGTTGGATCGAGACCGTCTCCCACACCCCTATCCTTGTACTTAAGAGAAGCGAATCTTGTGTCCAATTAGCGACACTCCGCCCGTCCTGTACCTAACCAGGAGGAAATCAGACGACGCAGTCGGCCAACTGTCGCCCTTTAACACATTTTCGAACGTATTGGTCTCACATCAAAGAGAAAAAGGATCGTCGCCTTTTAACTCTTATTTCCGGTTAACGACACTATCTCCCAATCCTAAACCCTTATCCGAAGGGAAGTCAAACGTCGGCCAAACATTTCGTGGCCTCTCTGAACATTCACGAATGCTGTGACCCAAAACCAGTGAAAAGTACCGTCGCCTGACAACTCAAAGAAACCCTTCACACACCCACCTTCACCGCTCACGGATATCGGTGGTGAAGATATATAAAGCGACTTGGCGAATTGACGAGAGAGATCCTGTCAGTCGAGTAACCCATCACCACCAGCGTATGCGATGTGAGCTATGAAAAAGAAGAAGAAAAAGACGAAGAAGAGGAAGAAAAGACCGAAGACGAAAAAGAACGTGACTCTACAACTGGCCAGATTGTCCCCAGATTTTGGTCCTACACCGAAGGTTAATTTGAGGAAAACAAAGGCCTTTCAAAATTGCATCACCCAATTTGCCAGTGATTGTAAATATATCACGCTACCGCCGAGATGACGAATATATATACTATGTAAAGAGCGCACATTTTAGAGTTCCATGAGTACACCAGTATATATATGATTCCTGAACATGTACATTTTAATATTCAAAGATCAGTGTGGATCTTGGTTGAGCGTGGCTTGTAACGTTCCTGGATAATTGAATATTTAAACTCGTGTAGGGAGTCTTGTAACAACCTTCCACATTCTGTGAGTTAGTACCCCTTTTTCTTCCGTGATTTATTTGTGACAGTATTTTGTTTATAGATTATGCTCGCCATTTGTTAACGTTAAACATTATCCCTTTCCTCTAAAATAGTACTTTGTTTTTCTTGTTGTTTTCTTTATATATGTTTATCTCTTACTATTCTATAAATAAATATTGTCTTAATCTTAACTTATTGTTTCAGTCGTCTTTTACCTGATCGTTATTCTTCCTTGTTTTCTATGTGATGTCTTGAATTGGAGAATCCCTTTCCCCCCATATTCTATTGATTATAGTAGGACCTAGGGACCTACGAGCCACTTCCGGACATTTTGACACTTTTTATATTTATCATTATATATATTGTCATACACAGCCTACATCGGGACCACGGCCGGCAGCAGGCGCGTGATAATGATAAATATAAAAAGTGTCAAAATGTCCGGAAGTGGCTATATATAAATATCTAAATAGTAGTACAAACACAGCATGACGTCACTTGCTTTATATACATCATTCCTTCTTTAATAGAAGTAGAATGCCTGGACATCGTGCCGCTTTTAAATGTGTTAAATTATCATTGTTTATCGGCTATTCAAATATTGGCCGCGCGGTTAACGACGTTGGATTTGAGTTGAAAAATACTTGTAATCCAGGGTTTCGAATCGTACGACCGGTAGTGAATAGTCACATCTCTATGCTGATGAGTCTCGATTGAAAAGGGACGAAACGTATACGTACATAGATAATAACAAATATTTTATATTTGTCGCTCCTCGTAAAATAAGTAGAGCACTCTAAATGGTAGTACAAACACAGCATGACGTCACTTGCTTTATATGCATCAGTCCTTCTTTAATAGAAGTAGAATGCCTGGACATCGTGCCGCTTTTTAATGTGTTAAATTATCATTGTTTATCGGCTATTCAAATATTGGCCGCGCGGTTAACAACGTTGGATTTGAGTTAAAAAATACTTGTAATCCAGGGTTTCGAATCGTACGACCGGTAGTGAATAGTCACATCTCTATGCTGATTGAAAAGGGACGAAACGTATACGTACATAGATAATAAACAATAACAAATATTTTATTTATTTATATATATATATATATATATATATATATATATATATATATATATATATATATACTAGAAGAATATCCGCCAGAGGACAGGTAAAATGTAAAATTAATTTCTTGACCAGAACAGTATTGCACCACTTTAATATTTCCTTACAAATATTAAAATCAATCTATAATGATACAAAACCTTATGTCTAGAATTGTTATTTCAATTTTGATCAAAATCCATTACATGATTTTGATTCTAGAAAATGTCTAAAATTTAAGGATTAAGCTTAATGGGTGTTAAGAAGTAAATAACCTTTTGGGAATCTTGCTTTTTACTATGGATCAAATTCAATGCAAATCTGAAATATGTAATTTTTAAAATTGCAGATTGTGCCCATACCATACGCCTTAAAAACCTTTAAAGTACTCCAAAGAAACCGAAATTTGGGAATATTTATTAATTGATGTTTACTACATATTGTTAAAATTTCACAAAAATCGGAGGTATCTCAATTTTGCCGAAGTACTTCCACCTCCTATTTGCCCCTTTTGCTTAACACTAATTAAAATAAATATAGCCTACATTACCACGTTTTAAGACTAGCAGCTGTGTTCCAAAACTCATCATGATAACTTAATTAGTTTACGAGTGAATACTCTACACATAAATATATATACATATACACATACTTTACTTTATATAAATAAATATATAGATAGAATAATTGGCTCAGTATTAAATAGATAGATAGATAGATAGATACATGGATAGATTGTCACAGAATCAGATCGACAGATACATAGATAGATATATAGAGATAAATAGATAGATGGCACATAATCCGACAGATAGTTAGATAGCTTTTAGGACTAACAGCTGTGTTCCAAAACTCTTCATGATAACCTAATTAGTTTAGGAGTGAATCCTCTACACATAAATATATATATATAAATATACACATACCTAACTTTATATAAATAAATATATAGATAGAATAATTGGCTCAGTATTAAATAGATAGATAGATAGATACATGGATAGATTGTCACAGAATCAGATCGACAGATACATAGATAGATATATAGAGATAAATAGATAGATGGCACATAGTTCGACAGATAGTTAGATAGATAGATAGATAGGTAGATAAATAGATATGCACAGAATCAAATAGATAGATAGATAGATTGATACGGAATCATATATATATATATATATATATATATATATATATATATATATATATATATATATATATATATATATATATATGGGAA
Organism: Sepiola atlantica; assembly: GCA_963556195.1. Lineage (NCBI taxonomy): Eukaryota > Metazoa > Mollusca > Cephalopoda > Sepiida > Sepiolidae > Sepiola > Sepiola atlantica. Next base: position 58,764,858 of record OY744516.1, read on the forward strand.
GAGAAGGATGAAAGTAATCCGACGTGATGGGAAAATGAAAAAGGAAAACCAAAAAATGGATGTTTTTTATGTGTACATCAACGTTTCATCTTTATTTATAAGACTTCATCAGAAACGCTCTCTAAGACCATAACTTTCGCCCATCCACCAAAATCACAGCCCCCCTTCCTCTCTACCCATCCTCCTTTCCCTGCATACCCCCCATACACAAACATTCCAACTTACTTTTTCCCCTTCAATCTTGAACCGCAGCCATCTGGTCAAACACCCCCCTCCCCCTCTTCCTCACCTCCCTCTCTGCCATCCACTTTACCCCTGCTCATCCCCCACCTCTTTCTCTTACCACCAGCCACAATAGTCCTGGCTCACCCCATCCTTCCATTTTTTCCCCACTCATTCTTTTCTACATTCATTTCTATTTCTCCAACAAATACGGACGTCCACCCAGCAGTTGGCCACTATTTCATTCTATTTTTCCCAATATGTCTACCCTACATGTATCTGTGCTTGCATGACATTTTTTCTCTATTTTATCATCCTGATGAAGTCTTATAAATAAAGACGAAACGTTGATGTACACATAAAAAACATCCATTTTTTTGGTTTTCCTTTTTCATTTTCCCATATATATATATATATATATATATATATATATATATATATATATATATATATATATATATATATATATATATATATATATATTGGCACGGAATTAAATAGATAGATAGATAGATAGATAGATAGATAGATAGATAGATAGATGCACAGAATGAAGCTCTTATCTATTTTTTTCTTCTAAAATAAAAACAATAAAACTTAGAAGATATTTGCTCACACCTGACAGTATGAAGTCTCCGTTTACACAACTCAAAGAGAAAAAAAATGTCCTCCATATTTTTTATGCGATTCCATTTTTTTTTTCTGAACGAAAATAGGGAACTTCATTTTCTGAGAACTATAAATAAGAGACAGTATGTTCTTTTTTCTTGCAATACAGAGAAAAAAGGGAAATGAAATGCAGACGATAAAAATGGTTTCTTCAGGAATTTTGGGGACTCGTAAAACCATGTTCCCGTGAACCCATCATTTTAATTCCATTTTTTGGTTGTATTTTTATGTGCTTTGGTTGATGTGTACTTTTCGTTTTTCTTAATTTCTTTTTCACCCATGTAACAATGTACAGCGTTTTGAGACGAATCCTAGCTTTCTCAGGTAAAGTACAAAATAGTTAACAATAGAGAACTCGTAACTAACACCAACAACAAATTATTTATATCAAACACATTGGAATTAATTTCTCTACAAAATTGTATAGTTTTAATGAGTGAAAACCAATCTGTTTCAAGTAGCTGATATGGTTTTCTTGAAGCATTGTGTGTATTATCTCTCTCTCTCTCTCTCTCTCTCACATATATATATATATATATATATATATATTTATATATATCTCTCTCTCTCTCTCTCTCTCTCTCTCTCTCTCTATATATATATATATATATATATATATATATATATATATATATATGATTTATAGAAGGCAATTACAATGTAGAAATGTATCGGATAGGAGCGGGACTGAAAACAAGATATGACGAAAGCAAATGTGAAAATAAGTATTTCTATGTTTTTATTATTAATTTTTTTTTAATTTTCTTATTTTTTCACTATAAATCTTACTTGTGGAGTCCATATGACACAATATTTAGATAAAAATTTCAGACGTTTGTCCAATTCTAATCTTAGCACATGCAAATGTCTTGTCTTGCGTCGAGTCTCGCTTTTTTCCGATACATTCCTTCAATTTAATTTACTTCTACAAATCATCTAGGATTTTTTTTTCAAAATTTTATTTCCATGAAGGCTTTCTTATTGACACAAAATAGCGGTCGAGATGATCGCTTCACTTCGCTAATGTGTAATTTTACGAGTTTTCTTTTGGGTGTGGTAAGGTAAGAATTTCTTTACTGTTTTTTTTTCAGCTTGAACACCCCACAGTAAATCAAAGTAAGCGAAGTTAAGCGATTATTTTGGACGCCATTTTGATTTTCGAATGTCAGGCAGACAGCCGTCATCGAAATACAATTTTGAAATTAAAAATCTTACAAAGAGTTTCAACACCATAAAACTATACGGGTTCGTTAGAGAATTCAATTCTATTGCGTTGGCTATAAATTATTTGTTGATCTTTTGTGTTTACGAATTCTCGACTGTTAAGTATTCTGGCCTTTTACAGGTTTCTCTATAAAAGTATATGTACGTCCTTCAGTTTTTTCGTCGTTCTGTCGCGCTTATTTCAGAAATAGTATTTTCTTTGGTGTGTCAAATAGATAGATAGATAGATAGATAAGTTCACTACTTGAAATACTTTAAATATTAATTTAAAATAATAGACATTTCATTCATAACTTTGTTGTAAACACGAAACAAAGTCTTTCTCATTTATTTATATAGATAGAAAAACATTAACATTTTCGTAATTTCGATACAACTTTATTTATCTTTTAAATGTGATTCGTAAAGAAAGGAAAAAAAAAGAAGAAATCAATTTTCCTTTTCACTTGCAATTTAAAAATAGATCGCAACTTTTTAAAAATCTTGCCATTTCCTCTAAATAAAGGAACATTTGAACACAAATGCTAAATATTTGTCCAGGAAGTAAAACAATATTTTGAAACAGAACTATCTGTTATATTAAATTAAAAAACAACCATTGAAGTAAAAAACAATGAAAAATAAGAGTTAATTAATAAAATGTCCCTTTTCAAAACCAATATGCAAATTAGTTAACCTTGCGACTGATATCGCATCTACATAAGCAGTATATGTTACCTTGTACAAGTTACTGGTAATGTTCATACCAGTAGAGGATACGCCCTCGACAATCAGTCTGACAGAGTCTGGATCAGTTTTGAGTAGGTGGTGACCATGCATCTGTTGGAATGAGGTATGGTTCTGTGCAATTCTAAGATGTCCGCCTTCCCAGGCTTTACCTTCTCTCTTTGAGAAGGTGTTAGTTTATTGCTAATCGCATGAGGCACCCATACTGAGGAATGCCGACGGGGGATGCTCATGCATTTTTTTGTGGATCAAAGTGCATCTCGTTTCACATCTTCCCGCGGGTGGCGGAAGGCAAATACCTATACCGTGCACATGTAAAACCATGACATGCCTGTTGGAGAGAGTGGCCCCTGTTATGCAAAATACACGATTCACTTATGGCATGTGTTGAGATTGACCGAGGGTTAGAACTATTATTCTCGTGATCGATGGCCTAGCGATGATAATTTTTGACTTCCTTAACCGCCTGGGTCTATTAATGATGCGCCACACCGGGGACCATCGAGAATTAACTGGGCTCTTTGAGCGCCTCTACATCGCCATTATTTGAGTGAACGCCATGAGCCTATTTTCAGCCAGCAAATCCAGCAAGATATTTAATGAAACTTTCTGATGTTCCGAATATCGGCTTTTTAAATTTGGCAGTTGGAAAAACTTATTTAGAATAGTAGGGCAACATAGTCAATATTCACATGAACTTTCAAATTTAAATCTAATATTCATATTTTGTACAATGGTCAATTATGTATTTTTGAATTTGGAGGAATTCTTGGAACACTCTGACAACCTAGGGAACTGTCTTGGCTTTATCGAAGCGGTCAATTCCTGCCAGTATATTCACCGGGCAGGTTGTCGCTCAGTCAGTCTCGCACAAGCGCAGAATAATGGACTGCTGTCTCGTTCTGCTGAAAGTACAGAGCCTTTGCAATATTCTGATGCTGTAATAACGACAGAAGCTGCTCTTGTAGCAGAGCCAGATAACTTTATGCAGTCATATGTTAGTTACCCATGGCGGACCATGTATATTTAGTACATTTCTTATTTTTGCTAGAATTTCACTATTTATAAAAATTAATTTAGTCAAAATGTGTTTACAATAATTAAATGCAGAGATGAAATTGACAGTCGCTAGCACAAAAATATCACGATTTCTGCTACACATCTCAATATATATTTTAAATGAGTCTAAAAAACATTGTTTACAATAATTAAATGCATAATAATATAATGGCTTCCTTTACTCCAACTCAAATATCGAACTTATTTCGATGATAATAATAATAATAATAATAATAATAGTAATAATAGAAATAATAATAATAATAATAATAATAATAATAATAATAATGATAATAGAAATAATAATAATAATAATAATAATAATAATAATAATAATAATAATAATAATAATAATAATAGTAGGAAAACAGTAATTCTAGACTCTGTGGACAAAGATATAGAACGGTAAAACGCATAAGTGAATGTGGAAAACAAGCCGCAAAGAATACAAAAAACAGACATGATTCTTTACATTATCGAAACAGCCGTTTACCATTGAGTTCTTTCTGATAATAACCGTTGTCTTTCTCTGGAATTTGAGTGGCAAGAAGCCTCCTTAAGATTTCAGTACTCTCGGCGCTTTTCCAGTGGAGGTTGAGATTGTGCCTTTAACTGCTTATTTTTCCATCGTTTTTTACCAATTGCAACTATTAGGTAGGGAGTTTATGGTGTTTCTTGCTATTTCTGTTCATTAGTTCATTTTTGTGTCGTGTCAGTTGAAAGTGGTGTAATTTATTGGGGGGGGGGGGGAGAGGAGCTTATAAAGTGATGTTTCTTGCATTTTCTGTTCCTTTGTTTGTGATGTGTTCTTTCTGTGGTTTTGTTTTCTTCCTGTATTAGATTCCATATGACCCTTCGTAGCTTATGTGGGTTGGTTTCCGCATTCAATGATTTTTCTTAAGATTGTAGCAGTTTTGATCATTGCCGTCCTTTGTATGGTTCCAATGATCCCTTTGATTCCAATTTCTCCCAGTCTTTTTTCCAGGGTTTTTGGGATTGTTCCTAGTGCTCCTACGATTATTGGTATTATACTGACTTTATTCATGCTCCATATTCATTTCAGTTCTCTTCTAGTTCCGTGTATTTGCTTCGTTTTTCTGTTTCTTTGATCTTCACTTTGTTGATTGCTGGAACGGCGAAGTCTACGATTTTGCAAGATTTTTCCTTCTTGTTGATTATTATAACACCCGGTCTCCTTGCTTGTATTAGTTTGTCTGTTTGTATATCCATATCCTAGATGAGTTTGTGTTTTTCGTTTTCCAGTACTGTTTCTGGTTTATTTTTTTACCATGTGTCTGCATATTCGAAATTCAATTGTTTGCACAGTTCCCGGTGTACTGCTTTTCCTACACAGTCATGTCTCTTCTTCTTCTTCTTCTTCTTCTTCTTCTTCTTCTTCTTCTTCTTCTTCTTATTATTATTATTATTATTATTATTATTATTGGTTGTACTCACTAGGAGTTCTCATACAAGTCATCATCAGTGATTGCTCACTGATAATAATCTGTGGTGTTTCCTGGAGTCTGAGTGACAACAAATCTCCCCAGATTTCCAGTTTTCTCCGGTATCGAAACAGCCGCTAACCATTGATTTCTCGCTGGTAATTTCCATTGGTCTTCTATGGGATTTAGGCGGTAATAAGCCTACCCAACGTCCCATTACTCCCCGCACTCTTCCAGTGGAGGTCTGGTTAGTGCTCTCCCTCCTCGGTCTTCCAATCTTCTTTGACCCTTCACGATAAGTTTTTGTGGTATCAGCCGAGGCTTGTACCGTTACTTTTTTTAAAGGACAGGGGGGGGGGCAGTTTTTGAAAATTCCTTACAGTTTCTGTTTCTTTGGGTTCATATGGTGGTGTTCCTCCTGTGGTTTTGTTTTCTTCCTATTGTTACTTCTATGTGACTAGTTACCGTTCGTAGTTTATACTGGTTGGTTTCCACATTTGAGGATTTTCCATAAGATTGCAACTGTTTTCATCATTGCCGTCCTTTATATGGTCTCAGTGATCCCTTTGATTCCAATTTCTTCCAGTCTTTTTTCCAGTTTTTTTTTTATTGTTCCTCCTGCTCCTACGATTATTGGTATTATATTGACTTTCTTCATACTCCATACTCCCTTAAATTCTCTGGCAAGTTCCGTGTATTTGCTTTGTTTTCCGTTTCCTCGATCTTCACTCTGTGGTCTGCTGGAACAGCAAAATCTACGATTTGGCAGGATTTTCATTCTTGTTGACTATTATGACATCCGGTCTCCTTGCATGTATAAGTTTATCTGTTTGCACCTCCATGTCCCAGAGGATTTTGTGCTATTCATTTTCCACTAGTGTGTGTGGTTTATGTTTTTAACATTTGTCCACGTGTTAAAAATGCAGGCGTTTAGTTCCCAGTGTACTGCTTTCCCCACGAAGTCGAGTCTGCTTTTGTATTCATTTTGGTTTAGTTTATTATGCGATTTATTGTATTTTTCTTCTTCTTCTTCTTCTTCTTCTTCTTCTTCTTCTTCTTCTTCTTCTTCTTCTTCTTTAGTGACGAGAATCTTTCACACAAGTCATTGTCAGTGATTGCTCACTTGCAATAACAAGGGGTGTTCCCTGGAGTCTGAGTGACAACAAGTCAGCCTAGGGTTTCAGCACCTCTGGAATTTCTAGTAGTTTCAGTTCCCTTGGATTCGTGTAATGTATTTTTTAAAAATACATTTTGTTCTATTTCTATTTAAACTTACCTGTGGATCGGTAGTATTCATTGGTTACGTGGATTGGTATCTGCACTCAAGGATTTTCCTTAATGTTTCAGCTGTTTTGATTAGTGCGGTGCATTTTATGATGTGAATCCTCCCTTTGCTTCCAATTTCTCATAGTCTTTTTTCCATGGTATTCTGAACTGTTCATAGCGCTCTTACACTTATAGTTATTACAATAACTTTCTTCCTGTTCCATATTCCTCTCAGCTCTCTGGACAGTTCCATGTATTTTCTTAGTTTTTTCCCACCTCGAACTTCACCCTACAATTTGGCAATTTCATGTCTCAGAGAATTTTATGATTTTTATTCTTTACTACTGGTTCCAGTTTGTGACTGTACCAAATGTCTGCATGTTCAATGCGCAAACGTTTGCATAGTTCCATGGAGTCATGTTTGTTTTTGTATTCCTTTTGGGCTGATTTTCTGAATTCATTTATTATGTGTTTTACCGTTTCGTCTCTTTGTCCTTATTACTGATTCTTCTTCTTCTTCTTCTTCTTCTTCTTCTTCTTCTTATTATTATTATTATTATTAATGTACTCACTAGAAGGTCTCACACAGGTCATCATCAGTGAATCCTCACTGATAATAACCGGTGGTGTTCCCTGGAGTCTGAGTGACAAGTCTCCTCAGATTTCCAATACTCTCCACCTCGTTTCGATTACTATTGCAAATGACTTTGCGTTATCGCAACAGCCGCTTACTATTGATTTGTCGCTGGCAACGGCAATTGGTCTTTTTGAGGATTTGAGTGGTAATAAGCCTACTCAATGTCCCAGTACTCTCCGCAGTGGAGGTCTGGTTAGTGCTCTCCCTTTTCGATCTTTCCATCCGCCTTGACTGTTCACGACTATTTTGCGTGGTATCAGACGAGGCTGATGCCATTATTACTATTATTATTATTATTATTATTATTATTATTATTATTATTATTATTATTAGTAGTAGTAGTAGTAGTAATAGTAGTAGTAGTAGTAGTGGTAATGTTATTATTAGTAGTAGTTGTAGTAATAGTAGTATTAGTAATAATATTTTTTGTTTGGTATCAATGTTTTGGCATTTCTCTTTTGAGTAATCTTCTCCACGCTGTTCAAAGCAATGTCGCACAGACCATTGTAAATATTTTTTAATATCAATATACAGATGAAATTCTGTCAACTATTTCATCCGAAAGTTCCCGCCAAAATTTCATTTGTTTACCATTTTCTCTGAATCAATCCAATTCCATCTTCAAATGTTCCACACTATTGCTGTTCTTAATCTGATCTGGCAATTTGTTTCCATCGAACCTGGTGCGCCGATTTCACTTGAATTTACGTTCCACGCACCGGTTAGTAGTCACGCCCGACGCCGCACTGCAAATCCGCGACTTAAGCTCATAAAACAATGCCGAGTTAATCAACTCACTTGACTAGACGCGCATTCTTTCAAGATGTCAGTTCGGCAACGCACCTCGAGATTCTTCGAAAATTTCATGGCGAACGGTTCGCTACTTCCATTTCTTCTCACCCATCTCCCCAAAACATTCTTTCATAACTTTTTGTTTACATCCATGCAAAAATATCCCCCCTAGACCTACTTCTGTTAAATCATTTATAGCACTGCAACGGATTCTCAGGGAGGGGACTCTCATTGTCCTCTGACAGTTTATTTTAATATATATATATATATATATATATATATATATATATATATATATATATATATATATATATGAGAAAGGAAGGATGAGAGTAATCCGACGTAACTAGAAATGAAAAAGGAAAAACTAAGTGATATTTTTTATATATTCATCAACATTTATATATGATATATGATTTTTGGAGGAATACACAATTTTATTATCGCAAGCATTAAGGGAAGACGTGTTTTATCGTTCACGATAGAAAAATGTTTTTTAGTATTTTTCCACTTCCTAATTTATGTACGTAAATTAATATATATATATATATATATATATATATATATATATATATATATATATATATAGTAATGGCAATTAAGCTACACAGAGGCTCTCGCGAAAAAAACTAAACTAAACTAAAACCTAACAACTTAAAAACTAAAACCTAATATAGAAGTACAAGGAACTACGTGTTAAAATAAGTTCACCTATTATATTGATGCAACAAAGAAACATGATATAGGCCACGTTATAGAAAACAGAACAATAGAACAGGATATATGAAGTAACAATAACCGGATCCTTGTTCGTAGGAAGCCCAACGATTGGCTGAGAGAACAACAAAGAATCTGATTGGTTAACTAGCTAGCCGTGTATATAAAAACACTCGGCAAAAATAATTCAATGCATTTTAGCCTGAAGATCCATCCCCTGGATTAAACACGGGAGCCTCTGTGTAGCTTAATTTCCATAAATATATTTTCATAGCTTACTACCTAGCTCTATATACGTATCGAGCACTGTTATAGTAAATACTGAAAATTGATACAGTAAAAATTATATCTCCTTATAAAATTTTATGTGGATACATAAAATAGTATATATATATATATATATATATATATATATATATATATATATATATATATATATATACTATTTCATGTATATATATATATATATATATATATATATATATATATATATATATATATGTGTGTGTGTGTGTGTGTGTGTGTGTGTGCACTAGAAGAATACCCATCACAGTACAGGTAAAATGAATTAGTCGAACAGAACAGTTTTGCACTAATTTTATGCCCCCTTACGAAGATGAAAATCAAGACATAATGATATTAAACCTTATGTCTAAAATCCTTATTCCAATGTTGATCACAATTCATTACATGACTTTGATTCTATAAAATGTCTTAAATTTAATACTGAAGCTTAAGGGGTCTTAAGAATCAAAATTCAGGAAATGTTGCTTAATTGGTGTCCAGTGATTATGGATCAAATTCAATGCAAATCTGAAACTTTCGACTTTTCAAATAAGATGTTATGTCCATATTATGGCCACTAAAACCCTGTAAAATCCTCGAAATAAACTGAAATTTTGGGAATATATATTACTTGATGTCTAAGACCCTTTTTTTCAAAATTTCGCAAAACTACATAAAACTAGGTATGTGTATCGATTTATATACTTGTATGTACAGGATTCTCTCCCAAACTAATTAACCGATCATTATGAAGTTTTGAACACAGCCGTTAGACGTAAGGGTGAGTAATGTTGGCTTTATTCACTTTAATTTAGTTTCATGAAAAATGGGTAAAGACGGATGGAATCCCTTCTTGAAAATTCAGCAAAAATCCTATCAAACAAAGGTTTGCCATTGTTTGAGAGGAGTTTTCCGATTCGCTAATAAAAATGAGAGCTAAAAAAGCAAAGAAAGCTTCACAGACACGTGCATGTTTCATTCCCGAAGGTAATTATCAGGCTAAATGCGTCAATGTATGGTTTGCAATTGCTTTTAGATCTCAGTAGTGTTTACTCTAGCTAACTAACCAATCGGATTCGTCGGTATTATTAACCCCTCTAATGCTATTTTTTCATTGGCTAATGGCAAACCCCCTCTCAAACAAAGACTTGACAGCCCTTTTTTTCAGAGCCCTTTGTTTGAGATGGTTAAATTAACATGTGTTAGTAAGATAGAGTAAACACTACTTAGATATAAATGCAATCGGAAATAATGCATCCACGCATTTAGCCTGATGATTCATTCGGGAATGAAACATGAACAGTTTTCTTGCCATGAATATATTTTCATACTACTAATAAGCTCTACTAACGTATCGAGCAGTGTTGAAATAAATACCATATATATATATATATATATATATATATATATATATATATATATATATATATATATATATATATATATATGAAGCAATCCAACAAAAGATATAAGCGTCAACTAATATCTTATAATTAGTGAAACATCCGGATAAAAAAACTGAAGCTCAATATACTGGATAGAGCATTAATATTATAATATAAAATGAAGTAATAAAATAAGGTGTCAATCATGGATTCAACAAAAGTATGTTTTTGGATTGATATGTTTGATGTTATGTATTTTTATATATTTGTGTATATAATTTTATATATTTTCAAAGCGTAATTTTATTGCCTGTAGTAGTATAACTGCGGTAATGGTCCTCTGAAGAGAAGAATTATCTTTGAAAACTCATGAGCTAAGGACTTAAGGATGCTTTGCATGAACTTTGAATTCTAATAAAATTTGATTGACACCTTATTTTATTACTTCATTTTATATTATAATATATATATATATATATATATATATATATATATATATATATATATATATATATATATATATATATATATACAATATTTATTTTAGTAAATATTAAATAATTTTTACTTACATACGCTGGCGTTTCAAGTTTTTTGCTATCATCAGTGGAGGAGATGATATATATATACATATACATGTACATATATATATATATATATATATATATATATATATATATATATATATATATATATATATATATATATATATATATATATGTAACATATTATATTACCGTATAATATCATATGTGTATATACATAAAATAATAAAATATATATGAAAGGCGCTAGACTGCACTATATGTTATAGGGTGTTGATTATCTACCCTATTCGTGGTTAGATGGACTCTTCCAGACACTATGTAAAAAGGAGATTATGACGAAGTCTCGAAGCGGTCTCTCCACGGCTTTGGTTTCCGAGACACTCTGGACTGCTAAATATCCGTCGTGGATCCGTTCTCGACAATCAGTCCGACATGAACTCAGCAATTTTGGTGGCCTCTTATCTGTCAGGCTGTGGTATTGGTCCTGGGTAGTCCGAGGAGGTCCACTCTCCCAGGCCTTGCTCCCCCTCTTTGGAGTGGAGTAAGTTTATTGCTTACTGCATGAGGCGCCCCGACCGGGGAATACCGACAGGGCTATCCAGGCAATTTTTAATAGGCCAGAGTGTTCCTTCTTTAAAAGCGTAAGCCTGACTCTCCCACCTTTCTGGCCTTGTGCCACATCTTCCTGCGGTTGGAAGGAAGTAAATATCATCAGCAGTCTCTTTGCAACTTCGGTTGCCTAGATATTTCTGACTGTGACATACCAGTCAAGGATCCGATCTCGACAATCAGTTCGGTAGAAACTGAGGCACTTCGGTGGCCTTTTATCTGTCGGGCCAAGGTATTCGTCCTGGTTAGTCTTAGCAGATCAACCCCCGCAAGCGTTGTCTACCCTTTTTGGGGTGGAGTAAGTTTATTTCTTACGGCCTGAGGCACCCCGACCGGAGAATGCTGACGGGGCTTCCCAAGCAATTTTAAAATGGCTAGAGTGCTCTTTTTTTTAAGGGGCTTGCTTTACTCTCCTCACCTTCCGTCCTTATGTCACACCTTCCTGTTGTGGGAAGGGAGTAAATACGAGCAGTTTCTCTGTAGCTTTAGTTGCGTTGAGATTCAGGACTCGTTCAGGATCCGTTCTCGACAATTAGTCCGACATGAACTGGGTCATTTCGGTTGTCTTTTATCTGTCGGGCTGTGGTATTGGTCCTGGGTAGTCCACGGAGATCCACCCTCCCAGGTCTTGCCTCCCCTCTTTGAAGAGGAGTTTGTTTATTGCTTACTGCCTGAGGCGCGCTGACCAGGGAATGCCGCCGGGGCTGCCGAGGCAATTTTTAATAGGCGAGAGTTCTCCTTCTTTAGGGGCGCTGGTTTGACTCTCCCCACCTTCTGGCCTTGTTCCACATTTTCCTCCGGTGAGAAGGAAAAAAACACCAACGGTCTCGGAGCAGTCTTTCTGTAGCATATTATTCTGTACTTCTGTAAATACAAACTCTTGTAAAATTACCACCGTGTTGTCTTATTTATTATCGGCCCTTCAAGGTCATCACACTATATAATTCTAGCATATTTGCATAACGCTTATTCGATATAGTAGGTAGAGGAGAGGACATTGTCACTTTTACTTAAACTAATTCATGCAACTTTGGATTCAGTTTCTTTTAGTTCGTCATGAAAAACGGATTATTTATGGTTCGTCGAAATGGCAGATTTAGAATAAAGCCAGTGTTATGCATCCTATACAACTGATCGGTTTTGGGGGTTAGGGTTAGTTGAGTAACTGCCATTCCTGTTTAGATGGTGTCCTTTCATCTTTTAAAGAGGCTTTGTCGGTCGGTCGGCAAGTCGATTACTCCTTAGTTTGAAATTGAATTAATGGGCATGTAGATGCGACCACCATTTTTAAATAGATTCTCTGCTTGTTGATCAGTCTGTCACGATTGCATTTGAAGTAACATTTTTGTCAGTCTTTCATGCTTAAGTTTGAAATCACATTTTCGTTGGACTGTCACACTTAGGTTTGAAATAGCATTTTCGTTGGACTGTCACACTTAAGTTTAAAAACGCATTTTCGTTAGGCTGTCACGCTTAAGTTTGAAATAGTATTTTCGTTGGACTATCACGCTTAAGTTTGAAATAGCATTTTTGTTGGGCTGTCACGCTTATGTTTGAAATGGGCTGTGACGTTTAAGTTTGAAATAGCATTTTCGTCGGTCTGTCACATTTAAGTTGAAATAGCATTTTTGTTGGGCTGTCACGTTTAAGTTTTAAATAGCATTTTTGTTGGGCTGTCACGCTTATGTTAGAAATGGGCTGTAACGTTTAAGTTTGAAATAGCATTTTCGTCGGTCTGTCACATTTAAGTTTGAAATAGCATTTTTGTTGGGCTGTCACGTTTAAGTTTTAAATAGCATTTTTGTTGGGCTGTCACGCTTATGTTTGAAATGGGCTGTAACGTTTAAGTTTGAAATAGCATTTTCGTCGGTCTGTCACATTTAAGTTTGAAATAGCATTTTTGTTGGGCTGTCACGTTTAAGTTTTAAATAGCATTTTTGTTGGGCTGTCACGCTTATGTTTGAAGTGGGCTGTAACGTTTAAGTTTGAAATAGCATTTTCGTCGGTCTGTCACATTTAAGTTTGAAATAGCATTTTTGTTGGGCTGTCACGTTTAAGTTTTAAATAGCATTTTTGTTGGGCTGTCACGCTTATGTTAGAAATGGGCTGTAACGTTTAAGTTTGAAATAGCATTTTCGTCGGTCTGTCACATTTAAGTTTGAAATAGCATTTTTGTTGGGCTGTCACGTTTAAGTTTTAAATAGCATTTTTGTTGGGCTGTCACGCTTATGTTTGAAATGGGCTGTAACGTTTAAGTTTGAAATATCATTTTTGTATGTCTGTCATGCTTATGTTTGAAATAGCATTTTTATTGGTTAGTCAGGATTTTCAGATACGTCCACGCATTGCTAACCCGTACGTTTGTTGGTCTGTCACGCATGTATTTAAAATAGAATTTTCATCACTAACGGCGCAAATTGAATAGACGCATATGAAGTATAGAATTCTTTTTTAACAAGCGTCTAAAATAACGTTTAGCAATAAAAATGGTGCTTCAAATTGAAGGCGTGACCGATCGACCGACAGCACCACTCTTATAGATGCAAAGACGCATGTAGAAACCCGCTTTTCAAAAGCGAAAAAACAAGCGAGTTTAGAATCCCATACTTTATATTAAATCATAAAAACGCTGCCAACCGAATATGAAATATTTTAAGACATATTGCGCAAGTTCATTATTTTCTTTTCTGGGGCAGTGGGGTTGCTACGCGTCCCAGTTATCACTGATCTAAAAGAAATGTTTGTATTTTTATCATTTTTATATTTGTCGCTGTTGTTGTTGAACAACTGTCTTGAGCAACAATGCTCACACTTTGAAAGCGCGCTTTAACGATGCACAGTTTATAATGAAACAATGGTTTCACAATCACGAACCCTACTTCTGATTCGACATTGCTTAAGTCCAGTTGCAAGAAGAAATCCGACATGTCTGGAAGGAATGCTGAAATAAGCAGAAAAAGAAGGACGTAATTTTGGAGTTTTCTTTCTCCAATACTAGTTGCCCTATCAAAACTTAAGAGCCCAGCTTGTCCTACTATTTCACCCATAGCCAAGGGGAAGGAGAAACGGATTCATACCTTTTACAATATTAGAGAAAGTTAATTTACAACCATTTTCACTTTCCAAATGTACAGCACCTTGAATTCTTAAACAGTTACCCATCAAAGTACTGACAAGACTCAACGTGGCTTAACTGCGATGATCTGACGAGAATTAGCGGTTTAATGTAATATAGACTTATTTAGGCGAATCTCTAAAAAGAAAATAAGACACATTTTGGTAAAAGTAGAGACTAGTTACTATTCGATAACTTGTAAGCAACAACAAAAGGAACACATAATTTATATCAGACGCATTAGAATTAAATTCTCTACATAACGAGCGAAGGTATAACGTCTATAACACTTTTTATGTCATTCTTTTTTTAAATAAAATATCTCTTATAAACACTCGCAATTTAATGGCGGCCATAACATATCTACACGTCTTGGCAGCCATAAGATGTCAAGCGTCAAGAAGACAGATAGGTTTTCAAAGAAAGAATTGTAAGTTGACCTGGCAAGTCAACACCAACGAAAGACGACTGGACCAGCACTAGCTCGAACTCTAGATGCGAGATCCTTCCCCAAGCACGGTGGGGAGGGTGACCTCCTAACAGCAACCGGAGTGGTTTAACAACGTACACAGGTCTGTGACGGGAACCCTTAAAAAACCTGCGCTCAACACACCGAGGACGACGACAAGGCAGCGCCTTCCATCGAGGATATCGCCTTCCCGAACACCATGGAACTGGGAGCTGAGAAGAACATGAACAATAGTGGGATCGCTATACTACCTTTCAGATCTCCTCCATGCCACCTCCCACAAACAGGAAAATCCCGGGTGGTCTTCAACTCCTATACCAAATACGATGGAGCGTCCCTGAACGGAGTTCCAATAAGTGGACCCGACTTAAACAACACTCTGGTCGGAATTCTCACCTGTTTCCTCAAAGAAATCGCCACCGTTAGCGCAGACACCGAGCGGATATTATACAATTTCCCGGCGAAAGACGAACACAAGAAGTTTCTTATATTAATTTGGTACCTCGACAATAACCTCACCGAAGTCATTGCCGCAGTAGCCTACCTCAAAGTCACCGACAACGACGCAAACTATCCAATCAGCTTCATCACGGGGAAAGTGAAACTTACACCACAACCCGAACATTCCAGTCCCCAGACCGGAGCTTTGTGCTGCCCTCCTGGCAAGCAAACCGATCTCTTCTGAGATAGAATTGCAGTTACTCTCCACTACCTTTTATACGGACAGTAAGATAGTCTTAAGGCACATTCAAAACGAAACAAGACGTTTTTACATGTACCTCATCAGTTGTGGGTTGCGTATACATAGACCCTCTCACCCTAAACAGTTGAAATACCTATGCACCGATAAGAACCCGCCCACATTGGCAATTGCTCTGTACCTGCATCCCATTTACAGAGAATCACTTGGCTTAACAGTTCTGTATTTCCCTTACCGGGATGCGAGGTCCGGAAAGATTTAGTCCAGAACACACAAAAGAATAAGTCTTTCACTCCATTGGTTTGCAGTTCCGCGTCCTACACATCTTTGCTTGCCATATGCAGAGGCAGAGACGACCAAAGGACGACGGGTTCTGATGCCGATTCCACCTGGATGTTTCACCAGAACCCTGTTAGACGGGTGGCTCTGACACTTCCACGTTGATACCGCCCCTACGACAACAAATTAGAAAGAGGAAAGAAGGCGTAAATTAGTTTTTAGTGGATAGTCCAAGAGGGGGACCGGGTGAGAAAGTGTAATTTCCCCGTGGAGTATCCGATGGTGATAAATAGGATAATTTATTTGTAGCGATACAACAACGACATACATTGATTGATTCTATCGTTTGCTGGGTGGGGAAGATTCTTTGGATTAGATGGTGGTAGAAGTTAAGTGTTCCCCTCCCCTAGGGGAGATTGGTGCTAAGGTGGTACGCCTGAAATGTTGCACTTCTGTCCCACACAGAGGTCCTCTGTAATTCATTGCAGAGATGAACTCTGGGAGAGATCATATCAGAAACGCCCCATGGAGTGAATTTTTTCCCTGCTGATCAGTGCGCAAATGAGATAATCGAATGGGTCAAAGCAGGCATTGAAGCAATGTCCCCATGCGAAAATTCCACAATGGTTCGCCTAGAAATGTGCAGCTGCTATTGCTAAGAGACAGAAACCATTCCGATAATTCGGCCTCCATAGACAGAAATTATGGCGTCAATAAAAATTTGTAAGACTGTGATAGGTGAAGCAAATAGTAGGTATAGAAAGAAGACCAGAAAACACATTCAGTCGCAGAAACTAGGCACTCGTGAGTTCTGGAAAATATTCTATAGTGTGGTGAACAATCAGTAATCAACGATTCCCCCGTTATCTAATTACAATGATGTCGTTTGCACGGCAACTGACAAGGCTGAACTACTTGCTAAGTGTTTCGCCTTAAACTTCACTTGGGACTCAGAAAACCACTTCCTCACAAATTTCCCATTGTCGACTGAAGCCACACTTGATGACCTGATCACCACCTCATTTCATGTCCCCGACATCATAACAAACATTGACACCTCCAACGCATTTGTGCCTAATCTTATACCAGTAATAGTAATAAAAAATACTGAACTGGCTCTTGTCCTCTCCAAACTCTACAACAAATGCTTTGCCGAATCTTGCTAGCCGATAGCTGGAATATTGCTTCTGTGGTACAAGTCTTCAAGAATTCTGGAGATAGAACTGACCCTCAGAATTATCGCCCCATCAGTTTACTTCTACGTTTTGCTAAAATCTTTGAATCCTTAATCAATCTAGCAATTGTCCGTCACCTCGTTAATGCTAAACTTCTTTCTGACCATCAGTATTTGACAAGCACGGTTTACTGCGGATATCTTAACGGTCATCTCTGAACGCATATATCATACACCGGACAATACAGGTTAAGCTAGGGAGGTAGCGCTTGATATATCCAAAGCCTTTGACAAGGTCTGGCATAAAGTTTTCATCCTAAAAATTAATTCATATTGTATTACTGGACGTATATTTAATATAATTAGATCCTTCCTAACCAAAAAAAAAAAAGAAGATCCACGGTGTCCTGAATAGCCGTTCATCCATACAACATGACATAAATGTAGGTGTATTCCAAAGATCGATCATTGGACCTTTATTGTTCCTAATTTTCATAAACGACCTCCCTGATAACATGATGTCTGAGATGGGTATATTTGCTGACGACACCACGCTCTACTCTCATCATGTTGGCAAAACAGATGCGCACATACCCGAAGCAATGGCCGAATCCTTAGAAAGTTACCTCCAGTCTGTAGTGGAATTGTGTCATAAATAGATGGTAACATTTCATGTTGCTAAGACAAAGCCTATTTCCTTCAATAACTACAAGAAACTTCTTCAACCACCGATTGCCATAGCAAATAACACCCTACATGATAGTCCAACGTTCAAATCCCTTGGCCTAACATTCACAGGTAAGATGAATTGGAACAAATATATAGAAGACATTGCCAAGGCTGCTGCCAAGCAAGTGGGCTCTCTCTACCGTGCTAGAATACTTCTCACACCTGACAGTATCCGATATATCTACAAAGCCACTATCCGCCCATGGTGCACCATCTACTAGTCCCCCCTTAGAAAATGTCCAAAAAAGTGTCGTCAACTTAATAGGTTCCTTACTATCCACCAATCTCCAGCCCCTGTCCCATCGCCGCAATGTTGCATATTTGTGCTTGTTTTACAAATACTTCAATGGAATATGCTCCGATAAACGTGCTGCTCTGGTGCCCCCTCGACGTAAATACAGTCGACCAACACCATAATCAGCTTAATCCCATCCATTTACTGTGGAGGCCCCTCTATATGCCGGAGAGTTTTCTACTCCAATAGCTTCTTTCCTCGTGCTGCCGGCTTTTGAAAATCCCTCCATGCTCCCTGTTTCTCCAACTCTATTGACATACAGACATTTAAAACTAATGTGAATAAGCATCTCGCGTCACAGCCTCCAATTTAGGATAACCCCAAAAACTTTCACCCTAATTCTCAGTAGCCCTTACATTTACAGTGGCAACTTGCTTTGTTTTGGGTTACCTATGTTGAAAAATTAAAAAAAAGTTTTATCTCTATCTCTTTTCTAAACTGCTTCGATATTTCGCTCGTTAATTACAATATAGATAGAGTGTGCAGATCCAAAGGCTCTGTGAACCGGGTTCGCGCAACATTAACGTCTGAAATTATCACTTCCCTACACTGAAGAGAGCAATAAACTCGAAACGACGTCGTTTGTAGGTAAATCTAATTTAATAATTATTTATAAATATTATTATTAAGCTTTTTTAATAAAATTAAAGTTGAGCACTGTTAGGAGATATTTAAAAATAGATATTCACTTAGCTACAAAGCAAGACCCCGAGTAAGGTCGTTGAGTTCTCTAGTTTTTTTTTAATGTTTACGTTGTAATGGGAATAACTATATATTAAATTCTTCGTATCATGTAGTAATTTGATATGGCTGTGAGGGTAGAGTGAAAGCATGCTGATCCAAAGGTGACTCTGTAAACCGGGTTCACGCCGTATGACAGTTTGAAATTATCACTTTCCTTCACTGAAGAGAGCAATGAGCTCGAAACGACGTTGTCTGTAGGTAAATACAATTGAATATTTATTTATAAATATTATGATTAAGCCCTTATAAGAAGATCAAAGTTGAGCACTGTTAGGTGATATTTAAAAATAGGGTGCTTTTTTACAGTAGGACCCGCGCTAAAAGTGCATCGGCATCGGTGCTTTCCGGATGTTACCGTTAAACGCCGGACAGTGCCAAATGAAAAAGCCATTGACTTACCTACGTCCAAAAAAACACAAACGAGGGTGGATGTACAAGCGGGTCAAAACAAGCAAAACAATTTGTATGAAATAAAAATGTATTTTTTAACGAAAAAATAACAATGATTAAAATAAGTGTTTAAATTAAAAAAAATATTATTTAAAAAAAATCTTTCTTTGTACGAAAGAAATATTCATTTATAACGAAGAAATAAGAGTGATAATAACAGTGAAAAATTAATAAAGTAAGTGTTTTTTTGAAATTTTTTTACGAAAATTATTATTAAAAAAAAAACTTTTTTAAAAACTGATTACTATTGTTGATTTCGTTAGGGTTTAGGGTTAGGGTTTGGTCAGGATTGGGAATTAGGGTTAGAGCAGGGTTAGGAATTAGGGTTAGGGTTAGCTCATTTGCAGACGTCAAAGAAGAAGAGAGTTTCAGCAGCCAGTGATACATTGTAAAAATTCATTTCTGTATTTGTGCGTTTCGATCAGTTGAAATCGGTTTGAAAGTTTAGATGTCGTCTGCTTATTCATTTGCTTCGGGACTTTCCGGCGTTTAACGTAAACCACCGAGTAAGGTCGTCGTGTCCTCTAGTCTGTCTTAATGTTTACGCTGTAATGGGCATACATATATATTAAATTCTCCGTAGAAAGTGGTAATTTGATATGGCCGTGAGAGTAGAGTGTCAAGATCAAAAAGTGGCTCTGTGAACCGGGTTCTCGCCTCATGACCGTCTGAAATTATCACTACCCTACACTGAAGAGAGAAATAAGCTCGAAACAACGTCGTCTGTAAGTAAATATAATTTAATATATATATATATATATATATATATATATATATGAAAACATGAAAAAAGCTAAAGTTACATACTTTACACATTTATTATATTTATCAGGTGTTTAAAGAAAAAAATTTAATAACATGACCTTTAATACATAGATTTTCAAAGAATTACTCTTATCCACAAAAGGAAAAAAAATAATGAATTGCTAATTATTGGTAAGTATTTTTGGTATTAAATTTAAAAATTGCAACAAAATTTTAAGATATGTTTAAAGCAAAAATAATTTAAGAAAATATATCAAGAAAAGTTTGAATATATATATATATATATATATATATATATATATATATATATATATAAGCATTGTGCGTAGATTGTAAGAAGTTGGATTTTGAAGGCGGTAACAATGCAGTTTGGTAGAAACCACCGTTGAATACGAGACAAGTCAAACGAAACAAATGGCAATAGTGAAGAATTTAATGACTTTCAATTAAATATTTATTTACTAACGTAATGTATCGAACCAGATGGTGTCATGTCCTTTGAATTTCCGATATAGACCTCCTTTTCAAAAAGAAATAACCACTTAGTCGGAGTCTGTTTATGCCTGGAAGTTGGGAAATTATGAGATGCCTCGCAATAATTAGTTATTAAACAATTAGTTATTGTTGAGATGTCAACTGATATTTCGCGTTTTATCAAATTATTATTATGATATTTTACCAGTAATTATTATATTATTTTTATACGTTTTAGTTAAATGTATATGTATTTTTTATTTTTTTCTCCTTATTTTTTTTTTTATCTATGTGCGCTTTATTTAATTCGTATATATTGTGATCTAGGGGATAACGCTTTGAATCCAAGGCGATGAGAGTTATCTCCCCTTAACGAATGGAAATTTGTTTTTTTTTATTAGTTTATTTTTCTATGGATTGTTCTGATTTTCCTATATATTGTTATTCAATATTTAATATTTACTTATCTTACATAAACGGGTGCCGGTGTAGCATTCTGTAAAGAACAGTACAAACGTCAGAGTCAAGCCGGTATTACCCCCGCAATCATACGCGTATTCGCGAACATTTAAGCACACATACATATATTATTAGTATTTCTATGATATATATATTCATTAGTTTATCTTATGTTTATATATTGTATAAGTCCTAAGTGATAAAACTAAAAAGGGCAATTAAGTTCCGCTCTGTTATTTACTTTAGGGTTACTTTATTTATCAATACTGATTCCTTAATTCTGAGGTTACTTCAGTCGCTTTCGGTAACTAGTATTTTTTACTCGCATGGTATTGTGGCTTCGCGATATGTGTTTCTGTAATGATCACACCTTAGTTATTATGCTGTTCATTTATGCGTATATGCAATGGTCTCATTGTGCTATCGATGTAGACTTCATTGCATATCGAACATTGTATTTGGTATACTGTATATATGCGGTTGCACAAGCCTGAGTTATTGATGGTGAAATATGGTAAAGTGCAGAGGATGTTGTTGAATGGTGTTAAGATGAGAATGTCGTCCAAATATCTCGTGAAGAAGATGCTGGAGTGGCATGTATCTAACGCGCGTTGTTCTTATCTGTTCATGTATGTGATGGGAGTATTTCTCAGGGGCATGATCCCATGGTTATGCCTGTTATTTGCTTGTAGGTTTGATGTGAAGTGTGCATTGTCGACTATTATGCATAATAGTTTGATTATCAAATAGATCCAACATGTTATCCCCCAACAATTTATACAAATTAAATAAAACGCACATGGTCTAAAATAAGGAGGTAAACATAAATAAAATATACATTTAAATAAAACACGTAGTAATATAATAATAACTGGTAAAATATCATAACAATAATTTCATCATATCAAACACGAAAGATCAGCTAACATCTCAACAATAACTAAATGTTTAATACTTAATTATTGTGAGACTATCGCAATCGACATTTCATAATTTCCCGACGTCCAGACGTAAACACACCCTGATTGAGTGGTTATTTCTTTCTAAAAAGGATGTCTACCATGAAAATTTAAAGAATATGAAACTATCTATACTATCCTGGTTCGAAACATTACGTTGGTAAATAAATATTTAATTGAAAATTATTGAATTTTTCAATATTGTCATCTGTTCTGTTTAGCTTGTCGTATATCCAGCAGTTATTAGAGAAACAGTGGGATGAGGGTAAATACCACAATTCATATTTTCCAAAATTTATCACACGTATAATAATAATAATAATAATAATAATAATAATAATAATAATAATAATAATAATAATAATAATAAT
Source organism: Sepiola atlantica (assembly GCA_963556195.1). Lineage (NCBI taxonomy): Eukaryota > Metazoa > Mollusca > Cephalopoda > Sepiida > Sepiolidae > Sepiola > Sepiola atlantica. Next base: position 58,787,422 of record OY744516.1, read on the forward strand.
AATAATAATAATAACTAGCGGGACTCGTGTAAATTACACGAAATGATGTTTTCAATACTAATTATCTTGTTCCTAACCTATACATCACTTTGTAAATGCTTTAGATGAAATTAAATTTGGCTCGAATTCATGAGTAGCATACAAAGATTCGGAAGGTCGTTGCTTTTGATGTAAGCGTGACACACAAAATGACACACACGCTATCGTATTAATACGTGTATTCCCGGTCGTCCCCTCCTTCCCTCCGTTCCCCCTTCGATGTAGAAAAAAAATCTTAGAGGTTGGTTGAGATCGAACTATAAAGCAGTCGGGCCGACGTCAAAAACCTATGTCGCTAACCGTTGCACCAAAGGGAAAAACTTAAAAAATTACGAAAATTAGGTGATTTGACTGCTTTTCCAAATCAGGTGCGGTACACATGCGCAGAGCTTTTGATGTAAGCGTGACACACGAACACACACGCTATCGTATTAATATATAGAATAATAATAATAATAATAATAATAATAATAATAATAATAATAATAATAAACACCCAAAGTACTGATATAAATGAATATGCCATAATCTTGTTTATTTCTAAATTATAATATAATAGCTCTGATTGACCTAAAAGTTCAACTATTTAGCTGATTTGATACGTGGAGTATTTCTGAATATATAATGGTTTAAATGACTTCAATTTTCCGTATATCTCTACGTGTAGTTATTTAGTTGTCTATTTGTATTCATAAGTCTATGCATTTGACTTAATTTTTCTTATATATATATATATATATATATATATATATATATATATATATATAAGCCCCTTTAAGAAATTAAAGTTGAGCACTCTCGGGGAAGTTAAAAATAGACTGTCAAAAAGCTCTAATGCAAAGTTCCAATACGTTCGTCGAATACTCTCGACTAGTCTTCTATCTGTGCCCGCATCTAGGTACATATAGATCTTAATTTCCCTAAATTACGTGACAGTTTCCGTGGGCCGAGTGGATATGGCTGACTCTGTGTACCGGGTTCGCGCCTCCCGACCGTCTGAAATTGTTACTTCCCTGCACTGATGAGAGCAATAAGCTTGAAACGCTAGCGTCTGTAGGTATAAATAATTTAATATTTACTTATAAATATTATATATATATATATATATATATATATATATATATGAAATTAATAACAATTAAATAAAGTTTTAAAAAATCAAAAGATGAATATAAATACATTTATTAAAACTATTACAACAAGAATAATACTTAGACTTTATTAACTAATTAAAAATAAAATAAAATAAGAAGAAAATTTAACTTGTCTTGAATGAAACCATAATATACCATAATAATTAATTAAAATAAAACAAACAAACATGTAACCCTACAAAGTAATCAATAGCATAAATAAATAATAAGAATAATAAGACAAAATATAAATTTATAAGTAATAAAATATTTTATATATTATACTGAACCTATATTTCCTTCAGACCGAATATTTTTCAATGAACAGCCACTGTCGGACGTTTATTTTATATAAACGGAAAAAAACATTTTTGTTTTTTTTTAAAATAAGAGCTGGCTACCGAAATATCAAAATATTCACCACTATCCCGGATGTATGTAACAGTAAGTGAAAAATTTACTGAAAAATAAATATGTAAGTTTTTGTTCATCTTTTCTTTCACCATTCCTGTTTTTCCGCTTTGCTTACAGTCTTATTAAATACATATGCACTTATTTTATTTTATTTTAAATTCAACGCCGGGATACCAGCCTGTACAGCATGGAAGAACTCGTCTTCGACCACAAGGAAGACAAAACCTGTCTACCTCAGTGTGAACAGCGTTAATTTCCACGAACAGAGTTTCTTCAGACAAGCTTCTCGTTCGTAGAACACATGTCGCGGAACTGCTTCCCTGCAGTTTACAATCTGGTCGTCTTCAAACCAAACATTAACAGATTTCAATCTAGAACCATCCCCACAAATATTCGAACTTGATTCTAACAATCATTACATCTCATTAACCCTTATCCTTGAATGGAATCTGACCTTGATAAGTGATATATATAAATATTTGTTATTGTTTATTTATCTATGGACGCATACGTTCCGTCTCTTTTCAATCAAGACTCATCAGCATAGAAGTACGACTATTCACTACCGGTCACACGATTCGAAACCCTGGATTACAAGTATTTTTCAACCCCAATCCAACGTCGCTAACCGATAGGCCAGTTCTGAACAGCTTATAAACAATGATAATTTTAACACATTTAAAGGCGGCGAGACATACAGGCATTCAACTTCTATAAGTGAAGGAATGATGCATATAAAGCAAGTGACGTCACGCTGTGTTATTACTAGCATTTACAGTGCTCTACTTTTTATGTATGTATGTATGTATGTATGTATGTATGTATATATATTTATGTATATATGTATGTATGTATATATATATATGTATATATATGTATGTATATATGTATGTATGTATTGGAGAGGAGTTTGTTTATTGCTTACTGCCTGAGGCGCGCTGACCAGGGAATGCCGCCGGGGCTGCCGAGGCAATTTTTAATAGGCGAGAGTGCTCCTTCTTTAGGGGCGCTGGTTTGACTCTCCCCACCTTCTGGCCTTGTTCCACATTTTCCTCCGGTGAGAAGGAAATAAACACCAGCGGTCTCGGAGCAGTCTTTCTGTAGCATATTATTCTGTACTTCTGTAAATACAAACTCCTGTAAAATTACCACCGTGTTGTCTTATTTATTATCGGCCCTTCAAGGTCATCACACTATATAATTCTAGCATATTTGCATAACGCTTATTCGATATAGTAGGTAGAGGAGAGGACATTGTCACTTTTACTTAAACTAATTCATGCAACTTTGGATTCAGTTTCTTTTAGTTCGTCATGAAAAACGGATTATTTATGGTTCGTCGAAATGGCAGATTTAGAATAAAGCCAGTGTTATGCATCCTATACAACTGATCGGTTTTGGGGATAGGGTTAGGGTTAGTTGAGTAACTGCCATTCCTGTTTAGATGGTGTCCTTGCATCTTTTTAAGAGGCTTTGTCGGTCGGTAAGCAAGTCGATTACTCCTTAGTTTGAAATTGAATTAATGGGCATGTAGATGCGACCAACATTTTAAAATAGATTCTCTGCTTGTTGGTCAGTCTGTCACGATTGCATTTGAAGTAACATTTTTGTCAGTCTTTCATGCTTAAGTTTGAAATCACATTTTCGTTGGACTGTCACGCTTAGGTTTGAAATAGCATTTTTGTTGGGCTGTCACGCTTAAGTTTGAAATCACATTTTCGTTGGACTGTCACGCTTAGGTTTGAAATAGCATTTTTGTTGGGCTGTCACGCTTAAGTTTGAAATAGCATTTTTGTTGGGCTGTCACGCTTAAGTTTGAAATAGCATTTTCGTTGGGCTGTCACGCTTAAGTTTGAAATAGTATTTTCGTCGGACTATCACGCTTAAGTTTGAAATAGTATTTTCGTTGGACTATCACGCTTAAGTTGAAATAGCATTTTTGTTGGGCTGTCACGCTTATGTTTGAAATGGGCTGTAACGTTTAAGTTTGAAATAGCATTTTCGTCGGTCTGTCACATTTAAGTTTGAAATAGCATTTTTGTTGGGCTGTCACACTTAAGTTTGAAATAGTATTTTTGTTGGGCTGTCACGCTTAAGTTTTAAATAGCATTTTTGTTAGGCTGTCACGCTTAAGTTTTAAATTGCATTTTTGTTGGGCTGTCACGCTTATGTTTGAAATGGGCTGTAACGTTTAAGTTTGAAATAGCATTTTCGTCGGTCTGTCACATTTAAGTTTGAAATAGCATTTTTGTTGGGCTGTCACGCTTATGTTTGAAATGGGCTGTAACGTTTAAGTTTGAAATAGCATTTTCGTCGGTCTGTCACATTTAAGTTTGAAATAGCATTTTTGTTGGGCTGTCACACTTAAGTTTGAAATAGTATTTTTGTTGGGCTGTCACGCTTAAGTTTTAAATAGCATTTTTGTTGGGCTGTCACGCTTAAGTTTTAAATTGCATTTTTGTTGGGCTGTCACGCTTATGTTTGAAATGGGCTGTAACGTTTAAGTTTGAAATAGCATTGTTGTATGTCTGTCATGCTTATGTTTGAAATAGCATTTTTATTGGTCTGTCAGGATTTTCAGATACGTCCACGCATTGCTAACCCGTACGTTTGTTGGTCTGTCACGCATGTATTTAAAATATAATTTTCATCACTAACGGCGCAAATTGAATAGACGCATATGAAGTATAGAATACTTTTTTAACAAGCGTCTAAAATAACGTTTAGCAATAAAAATGGTGCTTCAAATTGAAGGCGTGACCGATCGACCGACATCACCACTCTTATAGATGCAAAGATGCATGTAGAAACCCGCTTTTCAAAAGCGAAAAAACAAGCGAGTTTAGAATCCCATACTTTATATTAAATCATAAAAACGCTGCCAACCGAATATGAAATATTTTAAGACATATTGCGCAAGTTCATTAGTTTATTTTATTTTCTGGGGCAGTGGGGTTGCTACGCGTCCCAGTTATCACTGATCTAAAAGAAATGTTTGTATTTTTATCATTTTTATATTTGTCGTTGTTGTTGTTGAACAACTGTCTTGAGCAACAATGCTCACACCTTGAAAGCGCGCTTTAACGATGCACAGTTTATAATGAAACAATGGTTTCGCAATCACGAACCCTACTTCTGATTCGACATTGCTTAAGTCCAGTTGCAAGAAGAAATCCGACATGTCTGGAAGGAATGCTGAAATAAGCAGAAAAAGAATGACGTAATTTTGGAGTTTTCTTTCTCCAATACTAGTTGCCCTATCAAGACTTAAGAGTCCAGCTTGTCCTACTATTTCACCCATAGCCAAGGGGAAGGAGAAACGGATTCATACCTTTTACAATATTAGAGAAAGTTAATTTACAACCATTTTCACTTTCCAAATGTACAGCACCATGAATTCTCAAACGGTTACCCATCAAAGTACTGACAAGACTCAACGTGGCTTAACTGCGATGATCTGACGAGAATTAGCGGTTTAATGTAATATAGACTTATTTAGGCGAATCTCTAAAAAGAAAATAAGACATATTTTGGTAAAAGTAGAGATAGTTACCATTCGATAACTTGTAAGCAACAACAAAAGGAACACATAATTTATATAAGACGCATTAGAATTAAATTCTCTACATAACGAGCGAAGGTATAACGTCTATAACACTTTTTATGTCACTCTTTTTTAAAATAAAATATCTCTTATAAACACTCGCAATTTAATGGAGGCCATAACATATCTACACGTCTTGGCAGCCATAAGATGTCAAGCGTCAAGAAGACAGATTTTATAGAAGAAAAAGTGTTATAAACGTTAAAACTTGGCTAGTTAGGTAGAGAAGTTCATTCTAATGCGTTTGATATAAAGTATTGTTGTTTTCTTTTGGTTTGAGAGTTATCGAGTGTTGACTATTCTGTACCTTTACCCATATTCGACAGTGTTTAGTAAACTAGACCTGGCTATTACGTAATATGGGACATAATGAAAGCCGAAGTGAAAAGTATATCGATTGCCAGGATCCCAGTTAGAATAATCAAGATAGAGGGTTATGTCCATGTCCCTGATACAGGCTAACTCTGTTGTACTGTTTTTGCTTGAGGGGGGGATAGATGGAGTAATTAAGATGTGATAGAGTTAATTTTGTTTCCTATTTGAATTTACTTTATATTATGGATATTAAGTGAGTGAAGGGAGATAGGTTTTAAAAGAAAGAATTGTCAGTTGACCTGGCAAGTCAACACCAACGAAAGACAACTGGACCAGCACTAGCTCGAACTCTAGATGCGAGATCCTTCCCCAAGCACGGCGGGGAGGGTGACCTCCTAACAGCAACCGGAGTGGTTTAACAACGTACACAGGTCTGTGACGGGAATCCTTAAAAAACCTGCGCTCAACACACCGAGGACGACGACAAGGCAGCGCCTCCCATCGAGGATATCGCCTTCCCGAACATCATGGAACTGGGAGCTGAGAAGGACATGAACAATAGTGGGATCGCTATACTACCTTTCAGATCTCCTCCATGCCACCTCCCACAAACAGGAAAATCCCGGGTGGTCTTCGACTCCTATACCAAATACGATGGAGCGTCCCTGAACGGAGTTCCAATAAGTGGACCCGACTTAAACAACACTCTGGTCGGAATTCTCACCTGTTTCCTCAAAGAAATCGCCACCGTTAGCGCAGACACCGAGCGGATATTATACAATTTCCCGGCGAAAGACGAACACAAGAAGTTTCTTATATTAATTTGGTACCTCGACAATAACCTCACCGAAGTCATTGCCGCAGTAGCCTACCTCAAAGTCACCGACAACGACGCAAACTATCAAATCAGCTTCATCACGGGGAAGGTGAAACTTACACCACAACCCGAACATTCCAGTCCCCAGACCGGAGCTTTTTGCTGCCCTCCTGGCAATCAAACCGATCTCTTCTGAGATAGAATTGCAGTTACTCTCCACTACCTTTTATACGGACAGTAAGGTAGTCTTAAGGCACATTCAAAACGAAACATAACGTTTTTACATGTACCTCATCAGTTGTGGGTTGCGTATACGTAGACCCTCTCACCCTAAACAGTTGAAATACCTATGCACCGATAAGAACCCGCCCACATTGGCAATTGCTCTGTACCTGCATCCCATTTACAGAGAATCACTTGGCTTAACAGTTCTGTATTTCCCTTACAGGGATGCGAGGTCAGGGAAGATTTAGTCCAGAACACACAAAAGAATAGCGCTTTCACTCCATTGGTTTGCAGTTCCGCGCCCTACACATCTTTGCTTGCTATATGCAGAGGCAGAGACGACCAAAGGACGACGGGTTCTGATGCCGATTCCACCTGGATGTTTCACCAGAACCCTGTTAGACGGGTGGCTCTGACACTTCCACGTTGATACCGCCCCTACGACAACAAATTAGAAAGAGGAAAGAAGGCGTAAATTAGTTTTTAGTAGATAGTCCAAGAGGGGGACCGGGTGAGAAAGTGTAATTTCCCCGTGGAGTATCCGATGGTGATAAATAGGATAATTTATTTGTAGCGATACAACAACGACATACATTGATTGATTCTATCGTTTGCTGGGTGGGGAAGATTTTTTGATTAGATGGTGGTAGAAGTTAAGTGTTCCCCTCCCCTAGGGGAGATTGGTGCTAAGGTGGTACGCCTGAAATGTTGCACTTCTGTCCCACACAGAGGTCCTCTGTAATTCATTGCAGAGATGAAATCTAGGAGAGATCATATCAGAAACGCCCCATGGAGTGATTTTTTCCCTGCTGATCAGTGCGCAAATGAGGTAATCGAATGGGTCAAAGCAGGCATTGAAGCAATGTCCCCATGCGAAAATTCCACAATGGTTCGCCTAGAAATGTGCAGCTGCTATTGCTAAGAGACAGAAACCATTCCGATAATTCGGCCTCCATAGACAGAAATTATGGCGTCAATAAAAATTTGTAAGACTGTGATAGGTGAAGCAAAGAGTAGGTATAGAAAGAAGACCAGAAAACACATTCAGTCGCAGAAACTAGGCACTCGTGAGTTCTGGAAAATATTCTATAGTGTGGTGAACAATCAGTAATCAACGATTCCCCCGTTATCCAATTACAATGATGTCGTTTGCACGGCAACTGACAAGGCTGAACTACTTGCTAAGTGTTTCGCCTTAAACTTCACTTGGGACTCAGAAAACCACATCCTCACAAATTTCCCATTGTCGACTGAAGCCACACTTGATGACCTGATCACCACCTCATTTTATGTCCCCGTCATCATAACAAACATTGACACCTCCAACGCATTTGTGCCTAATCTTATACCAGTAATAGTAATAAAAAATACTGAACTGGCTCCTGTCCTCTCCAAACTCTACGACAAATGCTTTGCCGAATCTTGCTAGCCGATAGCTGGAATATTGCTTCTGTGGTACAAGTGTTCAAGAATTTTGGAGATAGAACTGACCCTCAGAATTATCGCCCCATCAGTTTACTTCTACTTTTTGCTAAAATCTTTGAATCCTTAATCAATCTAGCAATTGTCCGTCACCTCGTTAATGCTAAACTTCTTTCTGACCATCAGTATTTGACAAGCACGGTTTACTGCGGATATCTTAACGGTCATCTCTGAACGCATATATCATACACCGGACAATACAGGTGAAGCTAGGGAGGTAGCGCTTGATATATCCAAAGCCTTTGACAAGGTCTGGCATAAAGTTTTCATCCTAAAAATTAATTCATATTGTATTACTGGACGTATATTTAATATAATTAGATCCCTCCTAACCAAAAAAAGATCCACGGTGTCCTCAATAGCCGTTCATCTAAACAACATGATATAAATGTAGGTGTATTCCAAGGATCGATCATTGGACCTTTATTGTTCCTAATTCTCATAAACGACCTCCCTGATAACATGGTGTCTGAGATGGGTATATTTGCTGACGACACCACGCTCTACTCTCATCATGCTGGCAAAACAGATGCGCACATATTCGAAGCAATGGCTGAATCCTTAGAAAGTTACCTTCAGTCTGTAGTGGAATTGTTTCATAAATAGATGGTAACATTTCATGTTGCTAAGACAAAGCCTATTTCCTTCAATAACTACAAGAACCTTCTTCAACCACCGATTGCCATAGCAAATAACACCCTACATGATAGCCCAACGTTCAAATCCCTTGGCCTAACATTCACAGGTAAGATGAATTGGAACAAATATATAGAAGACATTGCCAAGGCGGCTGCCAAGCAAGTGGGCTCTCTCTACCGTGCTAGAAAACTTCTCACACCTGACAGTATCCGATATATCTACAAAGCCACTATCCGCCCATGGTGCACCATCTACTAGTCCCCCCTCTTAGAAAATGTCCAAAAAAGAGTCGCCAACTTAATAGGTCCCTTACTATCCACCAATCTCCAGCCCCCGTCCCATCGCCGCAATGTTGCATATTTGTGCTTGTTTTACAAATACTTCAATGGAATATGCTCCGATGAACTTGCTGCTCTGGTGGCCCCTCGACGTAAATACAGTCGACCAACACCACAATCAGCTTAATCCCATCCATTTACTGTGGAGGCCCCTCTATATGCCGGAGAGTTTTCTACTCCAATTCTACTCTGGCCTTTTGGCTAAGATCAAAGTGTAGTATCTGTTCCGATGGATACTGCACCCCATAGACTGGTATTGTCTTGGCCTTCGGGGCTTGATTTACGCCGGTCTATGGGTCTGTCCTGTGCAGTTCTAGGAGGTCCACCCTCCTAGGCTTTGCCTCCCCTCTTTGGGGAGGAGTAAGTTAATTGCTTACTGCTTGAGGCGCCCCTACCGGGGAATGTCGACGGAAATGCCCAGGAAATTTTTGATGGTCAGAGTGCTCACCTTCTCGGGCGCTGGCTTTTCAAGTCTCACTTTTCCGACCCGACCTTGGGTCACATCTTACCTTGTGGGAGTAAGATAAAACTGGCCTTGTGCCTAACCTCCTGGAGAGGAGGTAAATAAATACTCTGGCCTTTTGGCTAAGATCAAAGTGTAATATCTGTTCTGATGGATACTGCACCCCATAGACTGGTATTGTCTTGGCCTTCGGGGCTTGATTTACACGCCGGTCTATGGGTCTGTCCTGTGCAGTTCTAGGAGGTCCACCCTCTCAGGCTTCGCCTCCCCTCTTTGGGGAGGAGTAAGTTTATTGCTTACTGCCTGAGGCGCCCCTACCGGGGAATGCCGACGGGGCTGCCCAGGCAATTTTAAAACCCCACTTTCCGACCCGACCTTGTGTCACATCTTACTTGTGGGAGTAGGATAAAAACTGGCCTTTTGCCTAACTCCTGGAGAGGAGTAAATAATACTCTGGCCTTTTGGCTAAGATCAAAGTGTAGTATCTGTTCCGATGGATACTGCACCCCATAGACTGCTATGGAGAGGAGTAAATGAATACTCCAGTAGCTTCTTTCCTCGTGCTGCCGGCTTTTGAAAATCCCTCCCTGCTCCCTGTTGCTCGACTCTATTGACATACAGACATTTAAAACTAATGTGAATAAGCATCTCGCGTCACAGCCTCCAATTTAGGATAACCCCAAAAACTTTCACCCTAATTCTCAGTAGCCCTTACATTTACAGTGGCAACTTGCTTTGTTTTGGGTTACCTATGTTGAAAAATTAAAAAAAAAGTTTTATCTCTATCTCTTTTCTAAACTGCTTCGATATTTCGCTCGTTAATTACAATATATATAGAGTGTGCAGATCCAAAGGCTCTGTGAACCGGGTTCGCGCAACATTAACGTCTGAAATTATCACTTCCCTACACTGAAAAGAGCAATAAACTCGAAACGACGTCGTTTGTAGGTAAATCTAATTTAATAATTATTTATAAATATTATTATTAAGCTCTTTTAATAAAATTAAAGTTGAGCACTGTTAGGAGATATTTAAAAATAGATATTCACTTAGCTACAAAGCAAGACCCCGAGTAAGGTCGTTGAGTTCTCTAGTTTTTTTTAAATGTTTACGTTGTAATGGGAATAACTATATATTAAATTCTCCGTATCATGTGGTAATTTGATATGGCTGTGAGGGTAGAGTGAAAGCATGCTGATCCAAAGGTGACTCTGTAAACCGGGTTCACGCCTTATGGCAGTTTGAAATTATCACTTTCCTTCACTAAAGAGAGCAATGAGCTCGAAACGACGTTGTCTGTAGGTAAATACAATTGAATATTTATTTATAAATATTATGATTAAGCCCTTATAAGAAACTCAAAGTTGAGCACTGTTAGGTGATATTTAAAAATAGGGTGCTTTTTTACAGTAGGACTCACGCTAAAAGTGCATCGGCATCGGTGCTTTCCGGATGTTACCGTTAAACGTCGGACAGTGCCGAATGAAAAAGCCATTGACTTACCTACGTCCAAAAAATACAAACGAGGGTGGATGTACAAGCGGGTCAAAACAAGCAAAAAAATTTGTATGAAATAAAAATGTATTTTTTAACGAAAAAATAACAATGATTAAAATAAGTGTTTAAATTAAAAAAAATATTATTTAAAAAAAATCTTTCTTTGTACGAAAGAAATATTTATTTATAACGAAGAAATAAGAGTGATAATAACAGTGAAAACTTAATAAAGTAAGTGTTTTTTTGAAATTTTTTTACGAAAATTATTATTTAAAAAAAAACTTTTTTAAAAACTGATTACTATTGTTGATTTCGTTAGGGTTTAGGGTTAGGGTTTGGTCAGGATTGGGAATTAGGGTTAGGGCAGGGTTAGGAATTAGGGTTAGGGTTAGCTCATTTGCAGACGTCAAAGAAGAAGAGAGTTTCAGCAGCCAGTGATACATTGTAAAAATTCATTTCTGTATTTGTGCGTTTCAATCAGTTGAAATCGGTTTGAAAGTTTAGATGTCGTCTGCTTATTCATTTGCTTCGGGACTTTCCGGCGTTTAACGTAAACCACCGAGTAAGGTCGTCGTGTCGTCTAGTCTGTCTTTATGTTTACGCTGTAATGGGCATAAATATATATTAAATTCTCCGTAGAAAGTGGTAATTTGATATGGCCGTGAGGGTAGAGTGTCAAGATCAAAAAGTGGCTCTGTGAACCGGGTTCTCGCCTCATGACCGTCTGAAATTATCACTACCCTACACTGAAGAGAGAAATAAGCTCGAAACAACGTCGTCTGTAAGTAAATATAATTTAATATATATATATATATATATATATATATATATATATATATATATATATATATGAAATAATGAAAAAAGCTAAAGTTACATACTTTACACATTTATTATATTTATCAGGTGTTTAAAGAAAAAAATTTAATAACATGACCTTTAATACATAGATTTTCAAAGAATTACTCTTATCCACAAAAGGAAAAAAATAATGAATTGCTAATTATTGGTAAGTATTATTGGTATTAAATTTAAAAATTGCAACAAAATTTTAAGATATGCTTAAAGCAAAAATAATTTAAGAAAATATATCAAGAAAAGTTTGAATATATATATATATATATATATATATATATATATATATATATATATATATATATATATAAGCATTGTACGTAGATTGTAAGAAGTTGGATTTTGAAGGCGGTAACAATGCAGTTTGGTAGAAACCACCATTGAATACGAGACAAGTCAAACGAAACAAATGGCAATAGTGAAGAATTTAATGACTTTCAATTAAATATTTATTTACTAACGTAATGTATCGAACCAGATGGTGTCATGTCCTTTGAATTTCCGATATAGACCTCCTTTTCAAAAAGAAATAACCACTTAATCGGAGTCTGTTTATGCCTGGAAGTTGGGAAATTATGAGATGCCTCGCAATAATTAGTTATTAAACAATTAGTTATTGTTGAGATGTCAACTGATATTTCGCGTTTTATCAAATTATTATTATGATATTTTACCAGTAATTATTATATTATTTTTATACGTTTTAGTTAAATGTATATTTATTTATTGTTTTTTTTTCCTTATTATTTTTTTTTTTATCTATGTGCGCTTTATTTAATTCGTATATATTGTGATCTAGGGGATAACGCTTTGAATCCAAGGCGATGAGAGTTATCTCCCCTTAACGAATGTAATTTGTTTTTTTTATTAGTTTATTTTTCTATGGATTGTTCTGATTTTCCTATATATTGTTATTCAATATTTAATATTTACTTATCTTACATAAACGGGTGCCGGTGTAGCATTCTGTAAAGTACAGTACAAACGTCAGAGTCAAGCCGGTATTACCCCCGCAATCATACGCGTATTCGCGAACATTTAAGCACACATACATATATTATTAGTATTTCTATGATATATATATTCATTAGTTTATCTTATGTTTATATATTGTATAAGTTCTAAGTGATAAAACTAAAAAGGGCAATTAAGTTCCGCTCTGTTATTTACTTTAGGGTTACTTTATTTATCAATACTGATTCCTTATTTCTGAGGTTACTTCAGTCGCTTTCGGTAACTAGTATTTTTTACTCGCATGGTATTGTGGCTTCGTGATATGTGTTTCTGTAATGATCACACCTTAGTTGTTATGCTGTTCATTTATGCGTATATGCAATGGTCTCATTGTGCTATCGATGTAGACTTCATTGCATATCGAACATTGTATTCGGTATACTGTATATATGCGGTTGCACAAGCCTGAGTTATTGATGGTGAAATATGGTAAAGTGCAGAGGATGTTGTTGAATGGTGTTAAGATGAGAATGTCGTCCAAATATCTCGTGAAGAAGATGCTGGAGTGGCAGGTATCTAACGCGCGTTGTTCTTATCTGTTCATGTATGTGATGGGAGTATTTCTCAGGGGCATGATCCCATGGTTATGCCTGTTATTTGCTTGTAGGTTTGATGTGAAGTGTGTATTGTCGACTATTATGCATAATAGTTTGATTATCAAATAGATCCAACATGTTATCCCCCAACAATTTATACAAATTAAATAAAACGCACAGGGTTTAAAATAAGGAGGTAAACATAAATAAAATATACATTTAAATAAAACACGTAGTAATATAATAATAACTGGTAAAATATCATAACAATAATTTCATCATATCAAACACGAAATATCAGCTAACATCTCAACAATAACTAAATGTTTAATACTTAATTATTGTGAGACTATCGCAATCGACATTTCATAATTTCCTGACTTCCAGGCGTAAACACACCCTGATTGAGTGGTTATTTCTTTCTAAAAAGGAAGTCTACCATGAAAATTTAAAGAATATGACACTATCTATACTATCCTGGTTCGAAACATTACGTTGGTAAATAAATATTTAATTAAAAATTATTGAATTTTTGGGATGAGGGTAAATACCACAATTCATATTTTCCAAAAATTATCACACATATAATAATAATAATAATAATAATAATAATAATAATAATAATAATAATAATAATAATAACTAGCAGGACTCGTGTAAATTACACGAAATGATGTTTTCAATACTAATTATCTTGTTCCTAACCTATACATCACTTTGTAAATGCTTTAGATTAAATTAAATTTGGCTCGAATTCATGAGTAGCATACAA
>OY744516.1:58806564-58969064 GCA_963556195.1 Sepiola atlantica
AAAGATCGGAGTGTGATGAGGGACAGGTGCTCCCTTGGTAGCGGACCTGGTCTAAATCCTGTGAATGTTGATTCCTTTAATTTCAGTAACAAGATCACGAACAAAAAAAAAAAACAAGTAAGTAACTTCTCTAATTCTAGGCATCACAATGACGTCGACTCAACACAAGAAAGCAGGAATGAAAAGAGCAAATCGAAAAGCGATAGAAAGAAATAGGCCGCAAAAGAGAATAGACTGGTATTGGAATGCTAATACAGAAGCCGCTACCCCACAGAAAGAGGATACCGGAAACGAATAAAAAATTTATGGGACATTTCTACTTACTATCATACAGCGAACCAAATATAGCAGATAAAGCAAGACAGATCTCCATGGTTCTCGGAGATGGAATTAACGGAAATCAAACTAAAGATAAATTACGTGACAGATCAAGAAACACCACGTGACGAAACCACAGACGAAGAAAACGAGCAAAACATAAACAACGAAACTGCAGTGGGCGACGACGACGAAATCGCAGAACCAACTGAGGAAGAAGCAAGAAAAGTGGGAAATATCAAACGGTTCATCACAGAGAAGAAAACAAAACTCTTATCCCTAAGGAATGAAGATTGGAAGAAGTTAAAATTAGAAACAGAGAAAGATAACATACTCCGCGCATATATCTCAGACCTAAACAACTTGATATATGCGGGGGTAAAAATCAATAAGCATGAAACTCAAAACAGAAATAAAGACTGGCAAAAAGAATGGACAGACAAAGCTTGGATGGGAAACCAGACTGAAACCCAGATCACCAAGCTTAGAAAAGAAGCTAAAACCGTAAACAGGATGAAAAAGAACAAGAAAAAGATGGGAGAGAATAAATCTGAATCGCAAGAAAAGACTAAATAAGAAACATGAAACACTTAAACAAAAGATAGCAGTAATAGAAGGAAGATTTAGACAATACAGATACAAATCGGAACGGCACAAACAGAACCTTTGAAAACAAAGTAAACGGAGAAAGAACAACAGCAGACCAATCGGACCCGACAGAGACAAAACACTTCTGGAGCAAGATATGGGAAAGCCTAAAAACACAACAAAAATACCAAATGGCTGAAAAACATGAAAGAGCATCTACTGGAAATTGAAGAAGGAACATAAACAGAAATTAATGAAGAAACGATTAAGACAACCCTAAGGAACATGGCAAACTTGAAGGCACCAGGCAACGATGGAATACATGCATACTGGTTTTAAAAATTCACAACCCTACATGAAAGGCTAGCGCAGAAACTGAGAGGATGTATTTACAAACAGACATACTGGAGTGGATGACCAAAGGAAGGACAACGTTTAGACAAAAATATTCCCAAAAGGAAACGATCTCAAGTAACTACCGACCAATAACCTGTTTACCAACAATGTGGAAAATCTTAACGTCGCAATTGAGAGAACACATCTACCACTCCCTGAACAATCGTGGATTGCTCCTCAAAGAACAAAAAGGATCCCGGAAAGGGAAAAGAGGGACGCATGATCTACTATACATATATAAAATAATCCTAAATGGGGTAAAAAGCAGAAAAAAGAACATATCCATGACATGGATTGACTACGAGAAAGCTTACAACAGAATTCCTCAAACATGGATAATTTAATGCTTAAAAATATACAAGATACCCGACAGGATTATTAATCTTATTAAGAAAGCAATGGAAACATGGGGACTAGAACGGACAGCTGGATGGAAAACACCTGACTGAGATAAAAATACTGAGAGGCCTTTTCCAAGGAGACTGTCTATCACCACTACTGTTTATAATAACCATAATGCCACCCAAGTACATACTCAGAACATGTGATGTCTGATACAAGTTTACAGACACAGCACAAATAATTAACCACCTGATGTACACGGACAACCATAAAACTATTTGCAAAAAACAAAAAGGAACTGGAAAAGCTGATAAATACGACCAGAATCTTAAGTCAGGACATTCAAATGGAATTTGGAATAGAAAAGTTGTGCATTGCTAGAGATGAAATGCCCAACCAAGAGGAGATGAGGGAGCTAGGTGAACAGGAGAGCTATAAATATTTGGGAGTTCTTGAAGCAGACACCATAAATCTACAGAAATAGAAATATAAGATTAGAATAGAATATTTGCGGAGAACAAGAAAACTCTTAGAAACAACATTATATTGCAGAAATCTAGTAAAAGGAATAAACACATAGGAAGTATCACTATAAAGATACTCTGGACCATTCATAGGCTGGGCTAAAGAAGAATTCAGACACTTTGACTCGAAAACTAGAAAATTAAGTACCATACACAACGCACTACACCAAAAAGACAGACCCTATCTAAAAAGAAACGAAGGGGGGAGATGACTGGTAAGTATAGAAGACTGTGCCGAAGACATAAAAATGAGCTGGAGAAAACCGAGACCAGAAACAAAAAGGCAAGAAAAGAAAATATATATATATATATATATAACAATATTTACAAAAATTAAATTATCTATACCTACATACGCCGGCGTTTCGAGCTTACGCTCTCATCAATGTAGGAAGTGATAATTTCAGACGGTCACAAGGCGCGAACACCGTTCATAGTCAACCAAGACTGTACGCTTTCGCTCTATCCTCGCGGCCATCGGACATTATCATGTGATACGGGAGAAATTAAGTGATATTTATGCCTGAATACAGCAGGCTGTAAATATCAGACTATCTAAAGGGTTCAACGAACCTTGCCTATAGCTAAGTGACAGTATGTTTTTAATATTTCTGAACAGTGCTCAACTTTGATCTCTTCAAGGGGTTTTCTAACAATATTTACAAAGAAATATTACATTTTTATACCTACATACGCCGACTTTTCGAGCTTACGCTCTCATCAGTGTAGGAAGCGATTATTTTAGACGGCCACAAGGCGCGAACGCGGTTCACAGAGTCAACTGAGACTCTGTCGGCTTATATATATATATATATATATATATATATATATATATATATATATATATATATATATATATATATATATATATGTGTATGTGTATGTGTGTCTATTAGAAACGGTTTATTGTTAGCAATTCATTGAACATATGTTGACATTTACTCTTAAATGCGTAGGATTTTAACCCGGTTTGTCAATTTCAAAGTCCACTTGGTATCCATTTTGCAACTTACACTCAACCCTGCAGCAGTACCAGTAGTAGTATTAGTAGTATTAGTAGTATTAGAATCAATAGTAGTAGTTGTAGTAACAGCACTAATAATAATAGTAACAACAGTAGTAGTACCAATAGTAATTGTAGCGATTATAGAAGTAGTAGTAGTAGCAATATTCTTTTTTTTTCTTCTTCTTCTTCCTCTTTCTCTTTTTCTTCTTCTTCTTCTTCTTCTTCTTCTTCTTCTTCTTCTTCTTCTTCTTCTTCTTATTATTATTATTATTATTAGTAGTAGTAGTAGTAATAGTACTGTTTTGCCATCAAATAAAAATAAGACGTTAAAGCTTGTTTGTATTTCATTTTCATGAATCGCTTCTTCAAAAAGAGAAGACAGAAATGAGAAAAACGAAAAATGAAAAAAAAATGAGAGTACTGAGTTCGATACGAACCCAGCTGCGGTTTTCCTTTGAACTCTACTCGGCCTTGAGAGGAAAGAAAATAAGGAATTGTGTCACACATTGTTTATACGAATATCTACTTTACGAAAAAGAAAAAAACAAACAACATTTATGTGCTGTTTTTAGAAACAACTTCCAGTTCAGTAAGATTTATTATATATACCAGCAGGGTGACACAGCGTTGCCCAGGACCATAATAAAAACAAAATAGAAGAGGTTAAAAAGTGTGTGAAACATCTTTATATTAAAACTTCTATCCCTTTACATCTCTCTCTCTCCGTCTCTGTATCTTACTCTTTTTCCCCCTTCCCCGTTTCCCTCTCCCCTTCCACCCCCTCTCCCCACCCCACTTTCTCCTCCGCTCAGCTCATTACTCTTTCTTGTTTTAATGTATTGAAAATAATGATGATGATGATGATGATGATGATGATGGGTATAATAATAATAATAATAATAATAATAATAATAATAATAATAATAATAATAATAATAATAATAATAATAATAATAATAATTTGAATGAATTACATTTAAAAAAAAAAATGGTGCCGGCCTAGGCTAACACCAGATAAAATATTTGTAGAGGGTCGAGGAGGATGAGAAGACCGAGGAGGGACAGCACAAACCATACCTCCACTGGAAAAGTGAAGAGAATGCTGGGACCTTGGGGAGGTTTATTGCCACCCAAATCCCAGAGAAGACCAATTGTCCATACCAGCGAGAAATCAATGATAAGAGGCTGTTGCGATACCGCATCGTTATCGAAAAGAGGTGAAGAATACTGGAAATCTGGGGAGGCTTGTTGTCACTCAGACTCCACGAAATACCGCTGGTTGTTGTCGGTGAGCAATCACTGACGATGATCTGTGTGAGAACTCCTAGTGAGTACTACTACTACTACTACTACTACTACTACTACTACTACTACTACTACTACTACTACTAATAGTAATAATTAATAATAATAAATTTAAAGTCTCGAGCGTAATAATGATAATAAATTTAAAGTCTCAAGCGTACCGTCTTTTTTGGTATATATACAAAGGTTATATTTATTGTGAATTTTAATGTTAACTAATAACTAGCTTATGAGATTTCACTTCGGGTGATAATTTTTTTTTTGCTTTATGTTTGAGTTGAAAGTAATTGAAATCTCTCCCCAAAAGTAATAAGTCATGTGAGATAAAAAATGGTTCCGTAATTTTTTAAATCTCGACCAAACGTTTGATAACTTGGCATTAATTCATCAGACAAACATGGGAGGGGAATCTATCCTCTTTTATTATTATTATTATTATTATTATTATTATTATTATTATTATTATTATTATTATTATTATTATTATTATTATTATTATTATTATTATTATTTAAGAGTATCATAGAAAACTTCTACTAAGTCACACACACACACACACATATATATATTATTAATTAATTAATTAATTTTTATTTATTATTTTATTTATTTATTTATTTTTATGTACGTGTGATAGTGCATCTTCAACCTCATGAAAATGAGAGAAACACTATCCTTGTGACAGGATCACAGGTTAACTAAGACTGGGTCTGATGTTACCACAAACACCAAACCATGATAAATGTCTACAAATACAAATAAGCGTCGTTGGATTTAAAAGAAAGATCTGAGTGTCATAATGGGCAGGTGCTCCCTCGATGGCCAACATGAAGGACCCAGTCCGCATCCTGCGAATGTTGGCTCCTTTAATTTTAGGAACAAGATTACAGACAAAAAACAGGCAAGTAACCCATGAAATTCCAGACATGACAGAAACGGACCAAACACAAGAAAGCAAGAATGAAAAGAATAAACAAAAAAAAACATAGAAAGAAATGGACCACAAAA
The DNA here is from genome assembly GCA_963556195.1 of Sepiola atlantica. Classification (NCBI taxonomy): domain Eukaryota; kingdom Metazoa; phylum Mollusca; class Cephalopoda; order Sepiida; family Sepiolidae; genus Sepiola; species Sepiola atlantica. The sequence goes on from OY744516.1 coordinate 58,812,052, forward strand.
GAGAACAGACGGGTAATGGAATGCTACTACAGAAGCCGCTACCTCACAGAAAGAGGATATCGGAAACGAATGAAACATCTATGGGACGTTTCTACTGACTACCATACAACGGAACAAAGAATAGCAGATCAAGTTAGACAGCTACTTAAAAGAGAGCGGCCATCGAAGATGGAATTAACGGAAATCAAACAAAAGATAAATGGCGTGACAGATCAAAAACACCAATTTACGAAAACTCCCAGGAAGAAGACGGGAAAAACATAGACACTGAAACGGAAGAGAGCGAAGATTATGAAACCATAGAACTCACCGAGGAAGATGCAAGAGAAGTGGAAAACATTAAACGATTCAAATCCGAGAACAAAACAAAATTCCCATCCCTAAGGAACGAAGATTGGAAGAAGTTAAAAGATTAAACAGAGAAAGTAAACAGAGGACTCGCGTACATCTCAACATACAATATCACAGACCTAAACAACTTGATATATGTGGGGGAAAAACTAATAAGTATGAAACTAAAAGAGGAACAAGACTGGCCAACGGAATGAACAGACGAAATCTAGATGGAAGATCAGACTTAACCCCCAGATCATCGAACTTCAAAAGGAAACTAAAACCGTAAACAGGATGAAGGAGAACAGTAAACGATGGACGAGAAGAAATCTGAATCGCAAGGAAAGACTAAAAAAGAAACATGAAGAACTAAAACAAAAGATAGCAGCAAAAGAAGAAAGATTGAGACGATACAGATACAGATCGGAACAGTACAAACAGAACAGGACCTTTGAAAACAATGAATGCCCGTTTTACAAAAACTTAATGGAGAAAGAAAAACAACAGAACAACTGGACCCGACAGAAATAAAACATTTCTGGAGCAAGATATGGGAAAAGGCTGAAGATCATAATAAAAATGCTAAATGGCTAAAAAAGATGAAAGATAAACTACAAGACATTGAAAAAGGAACAGAAACAGAAATTAATAAAGAAACTATTAAGACAACAGTAAAGAAAATGGCAAACTGGAAAGTACCAGGTCACGATGAAAGGCTAGCACAGAAACTGAGAGGATGTATCCATAAAACAGACGTACCAGAGTGGATGACCAAAGGAAGGACAACGCTCATACAAAAAGACGCGAAGAAGGGAACGAGCCGAAGCAACTACAGACCAATAACCTGTTTACTAACAATGTGGAAAATCATAACGGCACAACTGAGAGAACAAATTTACCATTCCTTGAACAGTCGTGGGCTACTCCCCGAAGAACAAAAAGGACCTCACAAAAACTGACTACGAGGTATTTGAATTTACACGAGGACTCACAACTAAAAAAAAGGCAAAGTAAAAAATTTAAAAAAACATCACAAAAACTGGCTACGAAGTATTCGAATTTACACGGGAAGCAACAAAAACATTAAGGATTTTCTTGAGAACCTTAAAGGAAAAGGACCTCACAATGACCGGCAACGTGGGATTTCAAATTTCAAACTTACACCACTAAAATAGACTGACAGTGTGGTTACAGTAAAAGATTCAGGAGAACTTTTTAAAATAGACGCCACAACGGGCGACAAAATGTATTAAGGGAAACCTTAAAAAAAAAAACTTGGAGAAATCAACTACAAATTCATCAGACCACGTCCTAGTTCAAAAACTAGCTTACCAGTGGGAAAAAACAACAAAAAACCCACTTAAGACAAACTTATTATTCTCTTAAGTGAAGAAAGGTCAGTGATTTTTGTTTTAATTGCTATTCCGACACTGGCGTAATATTTAACAATAAGGGAATACATGATTTTTTTCTTTCTCCAAAAGAGAGAAAATTACTTTTGCCCCAAAACAAATTGAAACAGTATTTTTATTTTTTCTCTGACTAAAGTGCCGACCGCAAATTCTACGGTTACACACTACGCGTAAAATCGTACTTAAAACAAGCGTTTTTTTATCGAGAAAAAAGTTTTATACTCGTTTACAACTAATATTACGTCTAGCAAGCATAATCTTAAGAAAATAACTTTTTTAACAAGCCATACCCGAAAGGAAACATTTACTTCCTAAAAAAGAACACACTTTAAAATATGGAAGAATTTAAAGCGACGATTGCAGAATTAGTAAAATTTCAAATGTAACAACAACTCGAACATAAAAATGAGGTAGACGAAAAACTACAAAAGGCTATAGAAAGACAGCAACTACAGCAACGTGAAACTGAAAAAAGATTTCAAAAGCTTCTTCTAGAACAACATGAAAAGCTTATAAAGCAAAAGAAATAAGCCGACGACAGACTTATAGAGCAAAAGATAGAAACTGACAAAATTATTTTCGAACAAAGGAAAGAAGTTGACGAAAAGATTGAGATATTAATGCCAACAATATTACTTAGAGGCCAAAGTAACGAACACGATAATGTTTTTTCGCAGAATGCCGTGTGGAGTGCGATCGAGAACTTCACATATTCCCCTGATGAGGAAAATATTTTTGCTTCGTATTTTAGAAGATATGAAGTCTTATTTAAAATTGATTGCGAAAACTGGGCAGACTCTAAAGAATTCGCTTTTTACTTAGGAAATAAGGCACAACCGAACATACTAAATTCGTGGATTTCATTTTGCCTCGAAAGACTAGCGATTTGACTTTTGCGGAAGCCGTCAAACTTTTAATGGAGCTTTTTAGCCCAAAGACTTCGTTGTTTCACAAACACTGGAAGTGTTGACACCTGGTAAAAAAGACGACGAAGATTATTCAACGTTCGCATCAGTTGTAAATAATCAAGGATTGGTATCAGGAAAAGACGCTGAAATAAGGCGTAGCGTTCTAAATAAATTAGAAAATGAACCGAACAACACTGCAAAAATTAGCCGAGTGTTAAGTAGGATTCGAAAGACATCGAAGAGTCGGGCATTGCATACATACGAAAAGTACGTCAAAAATCGAAATTCAACTTTCATCCATTTTTCAAAGCGAAAAACGGGATTTTCACGCTTCAAAAAAAAAAAGCCAGCCCTATAAAAATAAAGTACCGCTAAGCCCTTGTTATCGATGCGGAAGCCTGCATTGGGTAACAGAATGCCCATTTTGTTTTCAAATCTGCCTGATTTGTAAAAAATCGGACACAAAAGTTCGCATTGTAGAACAATGAAAGGAAATAAAACGTGGGTAAAGACTATCAAACAAGGAAACAAAATGCACCCTGGAAAAAGCGAACAAAAAACTGAAAGAAATTAAGCCAAATTATTTGAATAACCGGTGGAAGGTTAAAGAGAGTGAATTTATAGTTAAAGAACTACAATTTACTAAAGTTACAAATCAAAGAGTCTTCTGAACTAAAAACTATGAAAGATAAAATGACTTGTCTTGAAGTTGAATGTCAAAATTTAAAGATGTGATTAAAAGTCAGACATCTAGAATTAAAGCTGGAGGATATCACATATGAATTTGATAGAGACCACTATTTCTCTCATCAGAGAGACATAAACCAAATTGGGGAACGACTATCGGAAGAAACCGACAGCACTAACCAGGAGGAGGTTATGGCTACCAACACAACACTTTCAACATACAGCTATCTGAAGCAACCTCAGAATAGCATCACTCCAAAAAGGAAACAATACTAGACTCCTGAAAAGGTCAGGCTTGGGAGGAGGTGTTATGGTGCCGTACCTATCACGAACATTTGGACTCGTCCATTCTCAATAAATACTGGAAGCATTCGCTTCTCATTTGTTGTTCAACTCCAGTCTACACTGGCATTCAGGACAGAGGGTCCACTTTTCTCGGTTCTCTGTTATACTTTTCTCCAATATACTTGTTGTACCTAAACCCCGTGTCCGTGTTTTCATTCCGGCCCCTAAACAGAACCATAACAGTTTCATAAAACTAAAATAAAATTAAACAATGAATATCTCAGTGAAGAATGTATTAAAAAATGTTTAACTATTTAAATAATTATTTTTATTCATATTTTTAAGATTTAAAATAATTAAAGGATAAAAAATGAATTCGTTACGATTTGTTAAATCCATTCGCCGTTTTACAGAAATGTTCAGCAACAAATTGTTTTTTTTAAGAACATCACTGCGCTGAAAGTTTTTTTTGATTACTTGACCTCATATTGGAAATGTTATTTTAAACTTTTCTTTAAAATAAAAAATTGTGAGCATGACGATATTCGAAACTATTTTACCTAAGAAACCTTCCGAGCAGCAATATATCTCCACAGGGGCAACGTGCACTCTGGCTTACAAAAATGTCTGAGCAACCGCGTCGGCATTCCCTGGTAGGTGCACCCCAGGCAATTAGCAGTAAAATAACTCCTTCTCAGGGAGAAGGTAAAGCCTGGGAGGGTGGACACCCTAGAGCTGAACAGAACTATACTTCATCCGGAGAGAAACGAATCCACTGTCGGACTGAAGATGTAGTATCAGAACAGATACGACAGTTTGTTAATAGCTGAAAAGTCCAAGGAGGAATGTAGGAAAGTTTCTTAAAACCATCACCAACGTTCAGATAATCATTAACTGAAAATAAGACTCGTGTCTAATAATTAAGGATATAAATTGTTATCAAAAACGTTTATAAAAGTATCGCTGCAACCCTATGGCGTGCAGAGGTCTAATGATGCTCTAGTAAGTCCCGGGACCAACTCCTTGATGGTATGGCACAAATAATCAACTATAAGTCCTAGTACTGAGAAATATTATGAGAAAAGGAGATTGTTTGAATATAATTGGATGTTCTCCTCCAATTTGGATGCCACATCGCCCCCATCCTCTTCAAGACACCGCTGCCATCACAACTAAACATTAAAGCTAACTATTTGCTCACGGAGGCATCTGCGAATATACAAGTCCAACTCCTTTTGCGGGTTCCTCTTTGGAAAAGTATGTCATGATACTTAATGCTTTTAAAAACATCTTCAAGCTTAAACACAAGGTAAGGCAATATTATAGCATCTAATCCCAAAAGAGACAAACCATTTACCACGTTCCTGACAAATTTGATGTATATACTTGTTTATATTATCTCTGAATAAATGTTATCATTTACTGTTCATTTACTTTTGACTTAATCTGTATATATACACACATCGTTATTTAGCTTCTTAAAATGTCTTATATTATAATTATATATATATGTATGTATATATATATATGTATATATATATACACACACACACACACATATATATATATATATATATATATATATATATATACACACACACACATATATATATATATACAAACACACAGATATATATAATCAATATTATGATCAATATATTTAAAATTCTTATCCACATACACAAGTGTTTCATCATTTTCCGAGAATCATCAGTGTGGAAGATGATTGTTCTGCAGGTCGCACAATTAGAAACTCCAGACAGAAGCAAACATTTAACTTCTTTCTAGACGCCTAGAACCACTCGGCCAACTCAACAACCACAGCGAAAGGAAAAGAATTAAGGTCTATGTATGTCTATACAAGCGGACATATCTAGAAGACTGTCATTATCAGTGTTCAACGATCTTGTTCGGCGGAACTTATCCCATTTATATATATATATATATATATATATATATATATATATATATATATATATATATAAGACCGTGTTGGGCGGAACTTATCCCATTTATATATATATATATATATATATATATATATATATATATATATATATATATATATATATATAAATATATAATTAGAGAAGTTCATATATATATATTTAATGGAACGTTTAGTTCATATATAACTTTAATTGTATCACAAGGACATCATATTAAAGAAAATAAAAATGAATCCTACATAATGAATGCTGCAAATAAATACTGTAGATACATTTCAGCTCAATTGTTAATCTTTAGAGTCAAACAGAGCAAATATATTATAACTAGGAAGAATGCATATTTATGATATATTCATAATATTTGCAATGATCATGCTCCAAAAATTATTTTCTCTTTTCGTATATATGTTTTCGAAATTACAATTTTATTATCACCCATAACAGGGTAGAACACTGACAATTGTGTGAATCTTCTACTCTGCTGTGGATGAGAATAACATTGAAATTTCAGAAACGCGAAGACAAATATTGCTGGTGGTGAATATTTCGAAGCATGATCATTGCAAAATAATTAATGTTATAACTTTGCATTTTACTTAGGTATAATATATATATATATATATATATATATATATATATATATATATATTTGACGATTTAAATTATTTTCGAAACATGTTCCAAATAAAGAGTATGCGCATACGTATTAAAATGTTTACAGTTGTTTCAAGAGAATGTTTATTTTAACTCATATAATGAAACATATATTTTTCATAACATCGAAACTCTTCAGAACATAATTTTCATAAGTATCAAGAACAACAAACCAGAGCAATGTCCACAAAAGTTCAATTTCCACCACAAACAAAGCAAAAGTTACAATAGGTCGATTGTTAAATAATTTGGTCAAATGCTAAATTAATTTCACATATTTTCTTAATCCGGGAGAGAAGAATGAGAGACGAAATGTCCCGGCAGTTTATAATCTAAACAAGAAAACGCCAGTAATTATAACGGACATGATTCTTATCTAAGTTTTATCAAGGGAGATTAATTGGCTGTCTATTCGATTTCGAATATTACCACTTTTAGCGTATCGACGGTTTCCAGTAAGTAATATGGCTCTTCAAGCTTGCCAGACTTTTACAGACAAAATCATAGATAGGGCAGGTGTTGTGATAATCTGAGGGGATGACATAAGTGAAGCTACCTTTTGTCCCTGCTTGATTTTGCAAAACATGCACTCGTTGGTGATTCAACAAACCTGCACATGACATAGTTACCAAGTTGAACGCTTGGCATCTTAGGTGTTCCATGATTCCCCCTGTGCTGGTGGTGTCACGTCCCGTGCGTTATTCGCTGCTTTATTCTGCTGTTGGTGTTTCATCCTATTCTTTTCAAAAAGCTTGCTGCCTTAAAAAAGCGCTTTCCTCTACCTTGACCTATCTACAGCCACCCCTCCTCTCATCCCCCAACATCAATTCCAAAGCACATCAAATCGTCTTTGCGACAATCTTCGAATCGCTTACGACGTTTATGCTGTAGGCGAGTATTCCTAATTAGTTCCCCATAGATCACCTGCTTGGGCAGTCTGTCATAAGCAAGACGGATAAGATGACCAGCCCAACGAAGTCTGCGTTTCCTTATACGAGACTCGATGCTTGGAACAGCAGCTCGTTCCAATACTTCGCCAATACTGCTGGAAACGCTCCAATATGAGCTCTGTAATTGGTCCATGTCTCACAAGCATATAACAAAGTTGATACCACACAGGCCTCATACACAGAGATCTTAGTTTCCAGCCTAATATCGCGTGGTGCCCACACCCGCTTCTTCAAATGACAAAAAGACACACCAGCCTGTTTAATACGTTCATCTATGTCAGCATCCAATGACCCGTTCCTCAAAAACCATTACCTAAATACATAAAACGATCCATCACAGACAATCTGTGACCTTCAACAAAAATATCCGGTTCATGATACGGGCTGCCAGGGGCTGAGGACAAACATAGCCTTTGTCTTGCCCCGGCTTATTGTGAGACCCATGCTTCTACACGCCAATGCAAAGCGATCCATGATATCCAGCATATCATTTTACGAGTGAGCCACGAGATCCACATCATCTGCATAAAGCAAATCTCGAACAACATTGGAGAATATCCTTGACAAAGTCTTAAAACGCTGTAAGTTATATATAGCCGACCCGATGTGCTAAATCGAAGATACACATCTTTGTCACAGTTAGTGAAAGCTAACGACAAAGTCACAGCAAAATAAATGGAAAACAAAGTAGGTGCAGGTATATCACTCTGCTTAACACCGTTGTCAACTGCAACGGGTTCAGAGAGACAACTATTGCAGTTAACACGTACTTTCATGTTGTCGTGCAGCTCACGAAGGAGTCTAACCAAGTTGGGACATCCAAACTTATCCAACTCATCCCAATTAACTGTATCGAGCGCTTTCTTCAGATCAACAAAGACCTGATATAGGTCTAGACGATGTTCAATACACTTTTCCTGCATTTAACGCACCGTAAAGATCATATCAATGGTACCTATATTTCTTCTAAAGCCACACTGACTCTAAGGAAGTATATACGGACAGATGTAGGCACTTAGGCCATTCAACAGGATTCTAGTAAATACATTTCATGCCCCATTCAAAAGAGAGATGCTTCGATAATTGCTGTACTCATCTGTCCTACTTTTGCCCTTGTACAAGGAGATCATAATGGAGTCACGCCAATCTTGGTAAACATGCCCATCAAACCAGATGTTGTCAATCAACCCATTAATTTGAACTGCCAATGGTCTTCCACCACAGCGAAGTACTAACACATGTATACCTTCTCCACCAGGTCCTCCGCATCCTAACTGCCATATAGCCTCCTCTACCTCTTTGAGGGAAGGAACAGAATCCATTTCCGCAATGATATCCCTCTGAGGCAAGCTATCTATCACATCAGTACTGCCAATCGACGGATTAGTGAACAGATCAGTATAATGCTCTGTCCATCTATCGAGTGGCTTGCTTGGATTATTAATCAACTCTTTGCCATCTTTGGATTTGAATGGGGTTACACTAAAATAGCTAGGACAATAAACTGCCTTCATCAGTTCATACATTGTTTTACTGTCCTTAAAATCAGCGGCATGCTGAATATCACGAACATTTCATCGTCACCATTCATCCTTCATCTGTTTAAGTTCTTTCTACAACTCTGATTTAACAGCTAAATATGATCCTGAGGTGATAAGCCGCTATCAATCAGCCTTTGATGAAGTTCATGCTTTTTTCGTAGCAGTTCAGCGATGTGAGCATCATTGTCATCAAACCAGTCCTGATGATTTCTCTTCGTTAACCCAAGAACATCTACTGATGTTTCATAAACACACTTCTTAAAACACTCCCACGTACCATCAAACGATATCTGCTCAAGTCTATTCTGTAGGACTAGAGCAGCTTTCTCATCCTTCAGTTTTGCAATATTTATTCTACGAGGACATTTGACGTTGCCGAATCGCCTCGTCGGCCTAATTACGAACCTCATGCCAGCACCCACCAGGCGATGATCTGTCTAGCACTCGGCATTCCTTTTGACTCAAACTTTGCAGACGTCCTTTAGATCGCGTCTACTGGTCATGACGTAACCGATCAAATGCCATTGCTTGGATCGTGGATGCATCCATGTGTTCTTATACTTTGATTTCAGGTGGAAACACGTGTTAGTTATCACCAAATCTACTTCAGAACATATTTGCAGTAAACGTAACCTGCTCTTATTCATACTTTATACTCCATAACGTCCGAGTGGACGCCATGTTTGGAATTCCCTACCCACCCTCGCATTGAAATCTGCCAATAAGACACTTTTATCATCTTGCGGAGCACTGAGGATAACTCTTTTAAGATCTTCATAAAAGGATCCTATTAGCTTAGGTGGACTGTCCAACGTAGGAGCATAAAAAGGAATAAGAATTGCATATCGCTGACCAGCTAGAGGTAAATGTAAGGTCATAATGCGCTCATTTAGACTACAAGTAAGAATCTTAAGTTTAGAAACAACCAATTTCTTAAGAGCAAATCCTACTCCATGGCCGTGTCGTTCGCCTTCCTGTTTCCCGATCCAGTAAAATACATATTCAGAGCCCTCCTCTACACGACTACCTTCCTTCAACAACTTTGTCTCTGACAAAGCTACTATATCAATGTTGAAACGTAAACGTTCTAGTCCAACTTCAACGCCTCTCCGGCCGGTCAGAACCATAACGATCAAGTAAGGTTGTGACGTTCCAACAATCCATTTTCAAATTAAATTTCGTCTCACTCATTACATTCATCCCACTAAGATAGACACAAAGTTAGTATCTACATATGGATCACATACACCAAAAGTACCAGCACAGCAACAGGATTATAGTGATCAACGCTTGTGCGACATGACGATCACTATCTGAGTATCGGCGACTATGAACCCGGTGACAGACAAACAGCCGATGACCAGTAGTCACTTAAACCGCAGGTGTTAGAACGGAGTTTTCCTTCTCCTATATGCCTGCCTTAACAAAGGCTAAATATGACATCTCTCCTAGTAATATTACCCATGGCTGGAATTCGGGATGATTGACATCAGAGTGTGATCCACATGACGGTGGATCATGCATGCCTCAGCTCACAGGGCCTAAGCTCATCTGAAAGTTTTTGTCAGGGTTGCCTCAACCTTAGTCTCTCTGGCAAAACCTTAGCCTAAAAGGCAGTGAGGTTCAGTTTTACAGGACTGAACACTCGCCGTTAACAAGGACCCATACGTACACCCCCCCCCCCCACACACACACATATATACATGTAAACGGAATGAAGAATATATATATACACACATATATATAAATTATAATCATAATAATAATAATAATAATACAATAAATAATAATAATTTATGTTTTGTGATATATGTATATATATATATATATATATATATATATATATATATATATATATATATATATATATATATAGTAGCCCCTAGAAAATCCTCTAGATGGGCACTGTAAGTGTAGTATTAACACAGCATGACGTCGCTAGCTATAAATGCATCGTTCTTTTCATTAAGTTGAACACTCTTATGACGTGAAGCCGCCGAAACAAGTGTTAAATTTATCACTGTTTATTTAGCTATCCAGCGTTGATAGAATGGTTCTAGGTGTCGGGATTTGAGTTGTAAAATACTCATAGCCCGTGGTTTCGAATCACGCGACAAGTAGTGAATAGTTAAATCTTCATGCTGACGAGTCCCGATTTAAAAAGGACGTAACGTCTACGTACATAGATAATAAACAAAAAAAACAAATATTTATTATTTGTAACCCTTAGAAAACCCTCTAGATGAGCCCTGTAAGTGTAGTATTAACACAGCATAACGTCACTAGCAATAAATGCATCGTTCATGTCATTAAATTGAACGCTCTTATGACGTCAAGCCGCCGAATTAAGTGTTAAAATTATCACTGTTTATTTAGCTATCCAGCGTCGGGAGTTGAGTCATAAAATACTCGTAGCCCGGGGTTTCAAATCACGCGACCAGTAGTGAATAGTTATGCCTATATACTGATGAGTCCCGATTAAAAAAGGACGAAACGTATACGTACATAGATTATAAACAAAAAACACATATTATATATATATATATATGGATAAACGCAAAAGTTTTTTCCATCAAAACTGATTAGCTTATTTCATTCTAATAATACAAAGATATTTTCAAATAGCGTATATATAGGAATATCCATATCTCTCAAACAAATCTCGATATTGCTCATTTTCACATTTATTTATTTTTAAGTTTCAAATACATTAATATTCTCTAATATACAGTTCTAATTTGCATTGTTAAATTTTCTTCTATACAGGCACTCGTTTTATCTATAGTATTATTATTTTAATTATTGATAACATTATTGAAAGAGAGTTTATTTTAAAAAAGGATAGTTTTAAAACTTTTAGAATTTCATTTACAAGGGAGAAAATTTACATGAAACTTTCGTCAAATGTCGCTGAGATGTAGAGAACAGATACTACACTTTGATAATAGCCAGAAGACTAAGGAACCATAAAAGTAATGTTTTTGTGACAAGTCATTTTAAAATGAATGAAAAAAAACTCCATTTAATCAGAATATCTTTTAATAGGGTGGGTAGTATAGTATCGGTTCTGTTGTCATAATATCGTCCTCCCAGGAATAACCTCCTCCATAAGAGCTCAACGTTTGTTCCTAAAAAATTATAAATATACATAGTCTGAAATTTAAACCCTTTTCAACTTGAAATTCAAACCAACAAAATTGAATGTTCTGTTTTAAATTATAATTATTTTTATTTAAAGTTTTCTTTCACTTCTTAACATATCCTGTTATAAACATCCCCTCCTCCAATAAATAACTAATTAAAAAAACCCAGCCATGCTGACTTTTCTGTTCTTATTTGAGATTAATTCCTATTTCAGTCACGTAAATTATTTAAAGTGAAAAACATTTTTTAGAACCCCCCCCTAAAAAAACAATGTTTTTAATGTTTTTTTTCTCATGCCAAGTTTCACCGTTCACGTGAAACGGTGAAATAAAAATTAAGTTGGAAAAATATAGTCGCCATTAGAACAAGTCGAAATATAGGCTAGCTAAGGAAGTACTATAATTCAAGTTTATAAACACATTTATTTTAACTAGAAAATTATGAAAGGAACTTATCGTTCATATTGTGCGTCGGCTTACACTAGTGACAGGTTTTCTGTCATAAGTAGATCACATTCGTTATTCCACCAAGTCATGGAAGCAATATATATTAAATCATTAAAACCCTCCCTTTGTAAACAAAAGGAGTGGCTTCTAGGACTTAATCTGATCCACTTGTGACACCCCTCCCAATTTTCCCCCTAAACTTGTCACTAGTTTTTATTTCACTATTTTAAGTTTTTAATTGTAGTGCATGAATTATTTCCACGTATTTACTCTGATGAGTGTGGACGAAAGCCGGCTTAGTAGATTTATGTATTGATATTTTTTCTCTCGTTTTTAACTTTTCAATTTCATCCCAACCAAAAAAATGTCACAAACGTCTGTCTGTCTGTCTGTCTGTCTGTCTGTCTGTCTGTCTGTCTCTCTCTCTCTCTCTCTCTCTCTCTCTCTCTCTCTCTCTCTATATATATATATATATATATATATATAAATAAAATAAATTGAGATAGACAAAATTTAACACATTTATACCAGTTCTAATAATTCAAACACAACGATTATTTGGCGTACAATCGTTTCTAAGACAATTTGAAAAAAATTAAGTCTGTATTACACTTTTGATAATTCCAAACAGTCCCTTCATCACCGCCCTTTACAATATCACATAATAAGTAATTTAAGACCCCCCCCCCAAATTTCAGTATTATTTCAATAAAAACACATATCCAGTAAGTATAGGATGCATAACCTCCTATTAAGCAACCGTATATTACTCTATCAGTAAGTTCAAGATTGCATAAGTCATGAAAATACATAAGAAACAGCTAATTTAATTTTAAAGTATTTATGTGTAGAACTTTACAGTGAAAAATGTATGAATCCACATATCCTACCTTGAGCTATGGATTACATACTAGGATAGATTAGACTCTCAAGCCCTGGTTGTGAAATTAGTTTAGAAGAAAGAAAACTCCAAAATAATACCAGTCTTCCTCTGCTTATCACAGCATTGCTTCCAGTCAATCGTCCTGCACTCTACCACTTGTCACTTGACTTAAGGGCTAGAGATTGTGCACCCTATCTTCATTATACACTCCCCGCGCAGCTACCCTTACCCTTACATGGGTTATCAATTGTCTCTCGATACGGAGGTTTAAAAAAAAATAATTTGACTCAAAATTAATGTTAGCATAAGCTTAATTTTGGCGGGATGAAGGCGAACAGTTTTATTTCGTCCTCTAACGAATATAGTTACCGCCAAGACCTTTTTGAATTAGCCTTTACTTGAATTGGACGCATTCAGGAAACCGTCTTGTTCAAACGTTAAAGGGACACATTTTCTCAATAGTTGATCTTCTAATTAAGCCGCAAACACAATTAGTTTTGCAAGATGAAGTGTTTCATTACGAAAGAAAGATTTCGTTGTTGTCTGTTGAATGTTGAATAAATGCTGAAATAAAGCGCAGAGCAGAAGACACACGAGACATTGATACATCATAATATATGTATTAAATAATAATGCAGGAAATATACAAATAATAATGCAGGAAATATACAGATCGGTGGAAAATTAATTTTGCAACCGATTGGTGACAGTTATTTGCTGTAGTTTTGTTTACTATTCGAATTTTCAGTTGTTAAACATACGACATCGAGGGTTCACATCAAGTAAAATACGGTGGCCATGTTGAATCCGTCGAGTTTACAAACCTCCGAAGTCAACAATAGAAAACCCACAAAAATAATGACTTTAAAAATTGTCAAATCTGAAAAGCTATGCAGATCAATAGAATATTAAATTTTTTTACGTTTGGTAAAAGTTATTTGTTGTAAATTTGTTTATTTGTACCCTTATTTCTCTGTTAACTATACTGCACGATCGCTAATTTTTTTTGCATGTGGAACTGAGAACTGCTTTGATTATCAATTAACTGTAGTGGCTGTGAGGTTCCGCGTTGGCTTGTTTTAATACGATTTTACAAAGCACAACAATGTCTGACAAAAGGTCACGATGATTGAAAATTGACCGTCAAAAGAAGATCACTCCGCTAGAAAATTTATGACTAACAACGTCTAAAATGTAGTCATTATTTCTATATTGATAAAATAAACAACTCTTATAAGTTCGTTTGTGTTTCTCGCCACTACGTAACTTAAATATTCTTACTTTCTTATTTACAATTAATCGATTATTTATTTGGTGCCGTGTTTGCTTATTATCTGCGTATTAGAAATCTACTTTGGTATGATATCTACACTTACATTGCAATCTACGTCGCATGAATCTACTATGTGATGCGATCTACACCTCATAGTGTTATCAACACAGTACCAGAGCAAGGAAAACAATTACTCTAATTGGTTTCGAAAAATATGTGGTTAGAGCGCTTGGAACCCAACTCTAACTTCAAAGAAAGAAACGCCCGACACTTCAAACAACGAGAAGTCACTGAAGACTCAGTAATCTATTACATGTAGATATCAAGCCAAACTATAACGGCGTACAGTGTAGATATATTTTCATTATAGATTCCAAGCCAAAGTAGCAGTATTTATTGAAATAAAGTATATAGCGTAATGTACTGAAATGAACTTATTTTAAAGAAAATGATTTATTTAATTACAAAATTTATGTGATCTACACCTCAGGTTGCAATAAACACGGTACAAAAGAAAGGAAAACACTTATCCTAATTGATTTCGGAAGAATATGTGCTTAGAGAGCCTCAAACACTAACCATAGCCCAAACCTAAACCTAACACTAACCCCAAACCCAAACCCAAACCCTAATTTTCAAAGAAGTTATCGCGCGACACTTCAACATATTTTCAACGAGAAGTTGTTGCAGGTTCAGTTATCTATTGCGACGTATGGAGAGCTTACGCTAATTTAAACCAATTCAGTTTTCGTTATTTTTCCGTAAATCATCAGCCAAATTTCGTCGTTCCCAACGTCGGAGCACATTCACAATGAATTAAAAGATCATGGCTTCACGCGAAGCTTCGTATATTCAATGAAATGAGACGGGTACGGTGTAGATATTTTTCCTTGGAAATATCAAGCCAAATAAAAGTAGCACTGCTGATAATGTTATGAAATTTTTTTCTTTTGCTGATAATAAAAGTCATTATATTCAGAGAATTTAATAATCTTATATATATATATATATATATATATATATATATATATATATATATATATATAGTACGTAAAGGTATGTTGAAAAGAAATCAATAAATCGCAAAAAGTAAGAGCTAAAATACAATTTATTTATTTAGAAACTATATGTTACATATTTCATAGACGTACCGCGGTTTCATCGAGATGGACTAACCTTTTATCCTTTAAGTATTTCATGTATCCACATAAAATTTTATAAGGAGATATAATTTTTTATGTATCAATTTTCAGTATTTACTTCAACAGTGCTCGATAGTAAGTAGAGCTAGGTAGTAAGCGGGGTGAATCCTCAGGCTAAAACCCTGAAGATTCACCCCGGGGATGAAACGCGGGAGCATCTGTGTAGCTTAATTGCCATAAATATATTTTCATAGCTTACTATATATATATATATATATATATATATATATATATATATATATGTATATACATGTTTATTTATTTATCTTTTATTTTTTGATGTGTTGATGTTTTTTATATTTATAATATAAAACTAAAAATAATACATTAATCACTTAAATAATAGTGTCATGGATTCGTCCAAACACTTTAAAATGCAGCAACATTTTTGAGAGTAACAGATAAATTTTATTAGACAGACTTTTTTTTTTTTTGTGTCTTAAATAACTAATATAAGTTAGCAAAACATTTATATGGAACAAAACGTAGATTTAGTATAAGGAACGTTTATGTTTTTGTCTTTTAAGGGAAGTGGGGTCTGATCAACTCTGCTGGGAAGCCATGAAATTAAATACTGTCTTGTTTTTAAATTCCCGAAACAGTTTTTCATGGTAAACAACTGATAATCCCTTAAAATAGTGTTAGAAATCAACTAATATAATAACTGTAAAAAATAAATTGACTTACATGAGTGATTTTCCACTGGAAGACTTGAGACTATAAGTTTTTTTAATTTTTTATTTTTTTATTTTTTTTTTATATAGTTTTAATGGTTGAGAATCTTCCGAGAATATATATATATATATATATATATATATATATATATATATATATATATATATATATATATATATATATATATAAACGAACATTTTTTGTCCGTCTATCTTACAGCTATGGTCAATTTTTTGCGATTACGGAAAATTCATATATACACACGCACACACATCTGGCGAGTATAACCGGTGAACCGAGTGCAAGAAAAATACAAAAAATGCACTTAAAGGGACGGTTAGAATCTAGAAAAAGATCTCTAGGCTGGAGTGTCTGAAATAGCCGGTGAATGTCTGGCATCCAGTAGGATGCCCCATCCCCAGCAAAAACGGAAAGATAAGAAAAATAAAAAAAAGAGAGAAATATAAGAAGAAGAAGAAGAAGAAGAAGAAGAAAAAGGACCCTTTCTTCTTCTTCTTCTTCTTCTTCTTCTTCTTCTTCTTCTTCTTCTTCTTCTTCTTCTTCTTCTTCTTCTCGTTACACTCTCTCTATTCTATGACGCAGTCGAGCGGGGGACACTATTTTGTATATTTCCCCTTCGGGTATTTGACATTTGGCATGAAATTCACGGCATATTTATCCGCTCGACCCTGACGCCAAAAAAACACAGCCACCCCCACCTCCCACCATCTTTTTACAAATCATTCTGTGATTACGTTTGACTTTTTTTTTATTCTAAATCTTTTTCAACACCTATTTTATTAGCCCACTCCTCCGCACAGACACCTTTAGCCCCACAGCCATTTTTTTCGAACCAGATAACAAATATACAAACATCCCCACAACACTCGAACAGCACCCATCCTCTCCTCATCACCAACAAACAAAACCATTAAGGCAGACATTTTTCAGCTGTTCTCCCATCATCAGTGCAAGACGTATGGGTGTGAGTTGGTTGTTCGGGGGGAGGAAGACAAGCTAAAATGTGTGACGGAAGGAGCCGAGTCGGGGAAGTAAGAGAGCCCCTCCCCCCGCACCCTCTACCGCCCCCATTAAATACAAAAATAAAACTAAATAAAAAAAATACCCCCTACTGGATTCCTTACCCTTATGTTTTTTTTTGCTTTACTTACTTACCTATTAGCCCTCAATTGAAGATGTCATCATGGAACATTATATAGCGCAAGAGTCAGATACGTCCTAAGATAGAGCAATGCTGCCACATCTGGGGAGGTGCCGCACAGAGCACTCTTTTCTGCCTTGACAGAGTATAAACCAAATTCGAAATCTAGTGGGAGGTGATCTATTCTCTTCCCTACAACTCATTTCTCACAGAAGAGACGTTGCTAGTCTCTCTCTACTCTATTATCATTCCATCAGAAATGCCAGTATACTGAAATCATATGCCCTTAATAGGGTTAAGATGAAAATTCATATACACTAAATGTACAAAAGCAAAGAAATTCCCACATTTTTACACTTTTATTGTCATTAAGGGTATGTGAGCACAACATGGCTATGTATTTTACTGGTAGGAATTTTTCTTCAGCGCACCTCACACACTTCATCCACTCATGCATAGAGATTTATACTGTAGTGATGTGATAATGAAA
Organism: Sepiola atlantica; assembly: GCA_963556195.1. NCBI lineage: Eukaryota > Metazoa > Mollusca > Cephalopoda > Sepiida > Sepiolidae > Sepiola > Sepiola atlantica. The sequence continues at coordinate 58,830,046 of OY744516.1, forward strand.
TGGTTTGGTTGATATGTAGTCATACCCTTAATGACAATAAAAGTGTAAAAATTTGAATATTTCCTTGCTTTTGTACATTTAGTGTATAGGAATTTTCATCTTAACCCTATTAAGGGCATATGATTTCAGTATACTGGCATTTTTCATGGAATGTCACTACTTTTGTAAAGGCTATGCCGCAATACAATGCCTTCTCATAAGGTTTTTTGGAATTTTCTGGAAAACTAAGTTATATGGTAAACTGAAATTAAAATGCCATCAAGTAGACCCTAGAACCTCTATCTCTGCCAAAAATCAGCTGAATCCATCAAATAGTTGATGAGATACAGGGTGGCACATACGTACGTACGTACATACGTACACACAGATAACATGATTTCATGATTGAACTTTCCGGATCTCTGGGTTGCCTTGACTAATGATGCTGAAATTCTACACACTTATAGAACCTATCAAATAATAATTTTGTGCAAAGTTTTAACTAATTTGGTTTATTGGTTTTTGAGTTATGATTAATCAAAGAAATGAGATTTCCAGCATAGGCCATTCGTGGAGTCTATTCAGGGATAGAGCGCTCTCGCGCCTCCCTTGATTTCCAGGGAAAGTACTTGACTGTGCCCCAGTCTTCAGTTCTCACATTAATAATTTGTCTTCTACCACAACGAAAAAAGACGTTTATTTTTACATCCAAATTTTCATGGACAGAACATCTTAGCAGGGACTTTCCATTTGTGGACTACATTACCGCGGGACTGCTTCCCTGTTGATTACAACATGGTCGTTTTCAAATCCAATTTTTGTCATTGACCGCCTCATAAGTAATAAAACGCAGTTCATATCATTTATCGATGGTAGTACTCCCACAGTGTTCCTCATCTTTCGACTGGCAATAATTCCCGTCTCATTAACCCGTATTTTCGAGTTGCTCTTGGCTTTCATAAGTGGTGAACCACATAGTAAAAAACACTGACCTTTGGACGCCGTCGGTTAGTTTCAGCTAAGACAATGTCAGCAGATTACACTGGTCTGCACTGTTTCAAGGTCTAACATAACTTCTGACTTTGTGTCAGTATTTTTGCGTTCAATCCCAAAATCTCAATATATCCTCATCAATCTATCCATCTATCTTAGTTAATTTGTATCTTTTTATGTACAAACGAGTCACCGCTTATCAAGGCCAAACAGCCATTAGAGGTTACTGAGTTCGTCAGGCGAGACAACACTGTGGGGATTGGTAACGATGGTTGAAACTGGGCAAAATTTGATTACTCAAGAGGACAAACCAACAAAAACTTGTTAACATTGGACTTGAAAACGACCATGTTGTACTCAGCTGGGAAGCAGACCTGCGGTATAGTGTTCCACAGACGGGTACTTCTTGAAAAGAAACTTTATCTATGAAAGTTCCGTTTCTTTTTGAGTACACAGAGAAAAAAATGAATATTTATAGTGTTTGTAGCTAGACGAGTTTTTGTTGTGAATGTTTTACGGAGGGGGGGCATAGATTAGAGCTCAGTTGAGCCCCTATTATGAAAATAGAGATGGAGTAGAAAAAGACAAGCAACCTCTCTCCTGTAGGGAAGAAAAAGAGGGCATTTCTCACTAGATTTCGAAGTCGGTTTGTTACTTTGTCAAGGCAGGAAAGTGTACATTTAGCGGCACCTCCACAGATGTGGCAACAGTACTCCATCTTAGGACGTATGTGACTATTATACAGGTAGAAGATTGCGTCATGAGTTACTTTCTAGAGCGGTAGAATGATCCAACTACTTTTTTAGTGACATTAATCTCGACAGGTTCACGTTAATCTACCAGAGACTTCTCGTATCTCTCTAGCTATTTACTCCAGTCTGTTAACATCTCTTTAGTTATATACATCGGTCTTTTCGAATCTCTCTCAAGCTATCTAGCCTTTTCGCCTTCTATCTCTCTTGCTATTTAACTTTGTTCATATCTCTTTCTCTTTCTTTCAGTCTGTTCGCATCTCTTTAGTTATATACCTCGGTCTTTTTAAATCTCTCTCAAGCTATCTAGCCTTCTCGCCTTCTATCTCCCTTGCTATTTAACTTTGTTCATATCTCTTTCTCTTTCTGTCAGTCTGTTCGCATCTCTTTAGTTATATACCTCGGTCTTTTCGAATCTCTCACAAGCTATCTAGCCTTTTCGCCTTCTATCTCTCTTGCTATTTAACTTTGTTCATATCTCTTTCTCTTTCTTTCAGTCTGTTCGCATCTCTTTAGTTATATACCTCGGTTTTTTCGAATCTCTCTCAAGCTATCTAGCCTTTTCGCCTTCTATCTCTCTTGCTATTAAACTTTGTTCATATCTCTTTCTCTTTCTTTCAGTCTGTTCGCATCTCTTTAGTTATATACCTCGGTCTTTTCGAATCTCTCTCAAGCTATCTAGCCTTTTCGCCTTCTATTTATCTTGCTATTTAACTTTGTTCATATCTCTTTCTCTTTCTTTCAGTCTGTTCGCATCTCTTTAGTTATATACCTCGGTCTTTTCGAATCTCTCTCAAGCTATCTAGCCTTTTCGCCTTCTATCTCTCTTGCTATTTAACTTTGTTCATATCTCTTTCTCTTTCTTTCAGTCTGTTCGCATCTCTTTAGTTATATACCTCGGTCTTTTTAAATCTCTCTCAAGCTATCTAGCCTTCTCGCCTTCTATCTCCCTTGCTATTTAACTTTGTCTATATCTCTTTCTCTTTCTTTCAGTCTGTTCGCATCTCTTTAGTTATATACCTCGGTCTTTTCGAATCTCTCTCAAGCTATCTAGCCTTTTCGCCTTCTATCTCTCTTGCTATTTAACTTTGTTCATATCTCTTTCTCTTTCTTTCAGTCTGTTCGCATCTCTTTAGTTATATACCTCGGTCTTTTCGAATCTATCTCAAGCTATCTAGCCTTTTCGCCTTCTATCTCTCTTGCTATTTAACTTTGTTCATATCTCTTTCTCTTTCTTTCAGTCTGTTCGCATCTCTTTAGTTATATACCTCGGTCTTTTCGAATCTCTCTCAAGCTATCTAGTTTAGCCTTTTCGCCTTCTATTTCTCTTGCTATTTAACTTTGTTCATATCTCTTTCTCTTTCTTTCAGTCTGTTCGCATCTCTTTAGTTACATACCTCGGTCTTTTCGAATCTCTCTCAAGCTATCTAGCCTTTTCGCCTTCTATCTCTCTTGCTATTTAACTTTGTTCATATCTCTTTCTCTTTCTTTCAGTCTGTTCGCATCTCTTTAGTTACATACCTCGGTCTTTTCGAATCTCTCTCAAGCTATCTAGCCTTTTCGCCTTCTATCTCTCTTGCTATTTAACTTTGTTCATATCACTTTCTCTTTCTTTCAGTCTGTTCGCATCTCTTTAGTTATATACCTCGGTCTTTTCGAATCTATCTCAAGCTATCTAGCCTTTTCGCCTTCTATCTCTCTTGCTATTTAACTTTGTTCATATCTCTTTCTCTTTCTTTCAGTCTGTTCGCATCTCTTTAGTTATATACGTCGGTCTTTTCGAATCTCTCTCAAGCTATCTAGTTTAGCCTTTTCGCCTTCTATTTCTCTTGCTATTTAACTTTGTTCATATCTCTCTTTATCTTTATTTCAGTCCGTTCGCATCTCTTTAGTCATATACCTCGGTCTTTTCGAATCTCTCTCAAGCTATCTAGCCTTTTCGCCTTCTATTTCTCTTGCTATTTAACTTTCTTCATATCTCTTTCTCTTTCTTTCAGTCTGTTCGCATCTCTTTAGTTATATATCTCGGTCTTTTCGAATCTCTCTCAAGCTATCTAGCCTTTTCGCCTTCTATCTCTCTTGCTATTTAACTTTGTTCATCTCTCTTTCTCTTTCTTCAGTCTGTTCGCATCTTTTTAGTTATATACCTCGCTCTTTTCGAATCTCTCTCAAGCTATCTAGCCTTTTCGCCTTCTATCTCTCTTGCTATTTAACTTTGTTCATCTCTCTTTCTCTTTCCTTCAGTCTGTTCGCATCTCTTTAGTTATATACCTCGGTCTTTTCGAATCTCTCTCAAGCTATCTAGCCTTTTCGCTTTCTATCTCTCTTGCTATTTTACTTTGTTCATCTCTCTTTCTCTTTCTTTCAGTCCGTTCGTATATATCTTGTTAGTTGACAATAAATATATCCGCCAGAGAAGAACATTCATGTTTATAACCTACTCATCTCGAGAAACAGACCCCAGTTCAACTGCGGACCTGACCAAATTCTCGTCGACAAAAGATATTTTGGAGGTAATTAAGCATAATTAGACATACTTTTTACATCCTTGCTAGTTAGACACAAGGTCAGATATGGTTTTGAGAAGCCAGCGTGCTACCATAAGCGCACTATGTTGCCTGGGAGGGTGACAACCTAAGACTGAAAAGAACCATACCCCAAACCGACAGCAAATAAGCAACTCTCGGGATGATTTTAATTATACATAGTAACTATATTTAATAGAAAATCATAATAATACAATATAACTTATTGACATAAATGATCATTTGGCCTCTTGAGTGCCATTTTAGTTATATTAATTATCAAATATAGAATAAGTACATAGAAAATGATGCCATGTGTGCTGCAAATCAGATAGTCTCCCTATACCGGGCTAGAAACATCCTCACATCTCCCAGTATCCTATATCTTTACAAAGGCATCATTTATCTGTGCAAGGAGTATTGTTGCCACATATGAACTGTTGCACCAACCACGAGCCTCTTCCTCTTGGACAGGATTCAAACAAGAATTATTAACTCTAAGGCCCAGCACTGTCTGCCAAGCTCCTGCTCCTGTTTCATCACCGCCATGTTGCACCCCTGTGCTCGTTTTACAAGTGTTTCCGCAGAATATACTCCTATGAACTGACTTCACTTGTACCCACTAAACGACTAGCAGAACCCCCTCCCCCTTTCACTGTAGAAGTCCTTAAATGTCGGAAGATTTTCTACTCTGATAGCTTCTTTCCTCGGGCAGCTTGGCTTTTGGAATTTACATCCCTCTCACTGTTTCTCCGAATGTACTAACATGCATGAATGTGAACAAACACAATGTTGCTCAATTCCTCATCCAAGTTGCTCCTATAAATCTTGACCCTATCACAGTAGTCTCATACGCATCAGTGGTAAAACATACTTTGTTTTAGGTAAATAAAGGTTTTCTAAAAAACTTTGTCAATTCCTTTATAGTAGTAGATTGAACTTCATCTATTGCAACTTTAATTATTGCCCATAATATATGTTTTTATGTAAATTTATATCTATTGTCATAAACATGGTAGAACAATGAATTTTGATTGGGTTGAGATCCTGTAATGCTAGTGACCACACCATCAATCTCCTATCTTGCATTCCGTAAGAACCAAGGAATACTTTGTTAGTTTTAGCCGAGTTTGGAGCGTTGTCAGGAATGAATACAAGCGTCCTTAGGAGCTACAATGGTATGTGCTTTATCCATGGACTCGGGACCGTCTCCACGACATTGCTATGGCAACTTTAACTCTTTCCGATACCCTGATTGGGCTAATAAGAGTATTCCCAATGATATCAGCCCCATCCACGACTATTTTACTTAGTCAAGAAGTAAAGAGGAACCCAAGATGACTAAAAAAAACGCTGGAATACGCAGAGAAGGACTTGTTTTATTTCGAAGATTTCCTTCTAGAGTAGTTGCTCTAACAATGCTTGACATTTAGTTTACCATACTATTTCACCGATAGCTAGCGAGAGAAGAGACGGGTTTATACCAGATGTTTACTCGCTGACATTTGCATGACGGGGCGGATATATATATATATATATATATATATATATATATATATATATATATATATAACTATATATATATATATATATATATATATATATATATGGGAAGAGAAGGATGAAGGTAATCCGACGTGATGGTAAAATGAAAAAGGAAAACCAAAAAACTGGATGTTTTTTATGTGTACATCAACGTTTCGTCTTTATTTATAAGACTTCATCAGGATGATGATATAGGGAAAAGATATCATGCAAGCACAGATACATGTAGGGTAGACATGTTGGGAAGAAAAATAAAATAAAATGAAAAATAATGGCAGCGTCTAGCTGGACGTCCGTACTTGTTAGAGAATGAAAATGAGTGGGAGAAAAAAGGGGAAGGGTGGAGGGAGCAAGGACTACTGTGGCTGGCGATGAGAGAAAGAGGTGGGGGATGAGCAGGGGTAAAATGGATGGCAGAGAGAGATTGGAGGAAGAAGGGGAGGGGGTGTTTGACCAGATGGCTGTGGTCGAGATTGAAGGGGAAGAGTGAGTTGGAATGTTTGTGTGTGGGGGGTGTATGCAGGGAAAATGGGGATGGGTAGAGAGGGAGGGGGGGGGCTGTGATTTTGGTGGATGGGCGAAAGTTATGGTCTTAGGGAGTGTTTGGAGAAAATGAGGGAATTTAAGAAGAGGTATGGGAGGAAATAGATGAGAGGGGGAAGAGGGAGGATTTGTCGTGATAGGGTGTGAAATATTTGAAATATTTGGAAAATGATAGCAATGAGTGAGGGATTGGAGTGGGTGGGGGAGGGGGGGTGATTGAAAGGGTGGGTGAGGAATATTTGAAATATTTGGAACATGAGAAAGTTTATTTGGGCTGTAGTATTAAAAATGTGAGGGAAAAAAGTGAGGAAAAATAAGAGAAGATTCAGGGAGAAGAGGGAAGGGTGTGGGTGAATGGAAGAGTGTCATAAGGTTAGAGATGAAAATAAAAGTTAGCCATGATCAGGCAAAAGACTTTGTTCTGTGAGGATGATCTTGCTTATTAAGGGTGATAGGTTAAAGAAACCATTTCGCTGCTTGATAGTAGTGGAGGATGTGATGAGGGCAGTTTCCAATAATCTTCGCCGAGATTTGTTGTGGATGTGTTTAGTGATTTTGGCTTGTTCAAATTTGAATGCATGACCATATTCTAGAGCATGGGAGAAAAGTGCACTAAGAGGGTTGTTGTTTTTTATGTCCCTTTTATGTTCATTTAATCGTTTCTTTAATTCACGTTGTGTTTCTCCCACGTAGAATTGATGGCAATCATTGCAAGGGACAGTGTATAAGCCGGCACAAAAATGACTACATACATTTCTACTCCCACCATCATAGCAAGATCAAAACAGGTATAATTATAGGCTTCTTCCTACGCGCCCTTAGAATATGTAGCCCCCCACACATAGATGAAGAAATAAAATACATTTTTAATTCCCTAAAAACATTGCAATACCCCACACATTTCATATTAAATGCCAAGAAAAAAGCCTTCCAAATATTCTCCAGAAACACCACACAAAAAAATCAAACCCCTAACACCTCTCTCATAGACAGACCCCTTCTCCTACCCACGCATTCCAATAACACATCCATATGCAACACGCTCAACAAACTAGGCATTCCAATAGTACAAACCACTTCTCAATCCATAAAACAAACTTTAAACACATCCAGACATTTCCAAAAAACACCCACATCCCATGCCGGCTTATACACTGTCCCTTGCAATGATTGCCATCAATTCTACGTGGGAGAAACACAACGTGAATTAAAGAAACGATTAAATGAACATAAAAGGGACATAAAAAACAACAACCCTCTTAGTGCACTTTTCTCCCATGCTCTAGAATATGGTCATGCATTCAAATTTGAACAAGCCAAAATCACTAAACACATCCACAACAAATCTCGGCGAAGATTATTGGAAACTGCCCTCATTACATCCTCCACTACTATCAAGACACTCTTCCATTCACCCACACCCTTCCCTCTTCTCCCTGAATCTTCTCTTATTTTTCCTCACTTTTTTCCCTCACATTTTTAATACTACAGCCCAAATAAACTTTCTCATGTTCCAAATATTTCAAATATTCCTCACCCACCCTTTCAATCACCCCCCCTCCCCCACCCACTCCAATCCCTCACTCATTGCTATCATTTTCCAAATATTTCAAATATTTCACACCCTATCACGACAAATCCTCCCTCTTCCCCCTCTCATCTATTTCCTCCCATACCTCTTCTTAAATTCCCTCATTTTCTCCAAACACTCTCTAAGACCATAACTTTCGCCCATCCACCAAAATCACAGCCCCCCCTCCCTCTCTACCCATCCCCATTTTCCCTGCATACACCCCCCACACACAAACATTCCAACTCACTCTTCCCCTTCAATCTCGACCACAGCCATCTGGTCAAACACCCCCTCCCCTTCTTCCTCCAATCTCTCTCTGCCATCCATTTTACCCCTGCTCATCCCCCACCTCTTTCTCTCATCGCCAGCCACAGTAGTCCTTGCTCCCTCCACCCTTCCCCTTTTTTCTCCCACTCATTTTCATTCTCTAACAAGTACGGACGTCCAGCTAGACGCTGCCATTATTTTTCATTTTATTTTATTTTTCTTCCCAACATGTCTACCCTACATGTATCTGTGCTTGCATGATATCTTTTCCCTATATCATCATCCTGATGAAGTCTTATAAATAAAGACGAAACGTTGATGTACACATAAAAAACATCCAGTTTTTTGGTTTTCCTTTTTCATTTTACCATATATATATATATATATATATATATATATATGATTTATAAATATTAATTAATTAATTAAAAAGAAATTAATTAATTGCAAAATTAATAAGTACGTCATAATTTATGGCTTACTTTTATGTACGTAAAGATTAATAGAGATATACGCCCCTTTAAACAATTTAAGTCGAGCACTCTCGGGGATGTTAAAAAGTAGTCTATTAAACAGCTCTAAAGCAATGTTCCGAATACGTTCGTCGAACACTCTCGATTAGTCTTCTGTATGCTACCCGATTCTAGATAACATAGATCTTAATTTTCCTTAATACCGTGACAGTTTCCGCTGCCCGCGAGGATATGGCGACTGCTTCCATATTCTAGACTGACTCTGTAAACCGAGTTCCCGCCTCATGACTATCTGAAATTGTTACTTTCCTGCAGTGATGATAGCTTTAAGCTTGAAACGCTAGCGTCTGTAGGTAAAAATATTTTAATATTTTAAGTGAAATATAAATGCGCAGATTGGCGCTTTTTTTTAAAGTAAGGAAATTAACATCTTTGAAGCACGGATTAGAATGCATTAAAGTGAAATATTTTGAAAATCAACAATCGTGCAATTTTAAATGAAAAATTCATTTATTTAATTTATTTTTTTTGCAAGCTTTCGTTGTAGAACAACCTTGTCAGGCGAGACTGTCTTATAGTTTTTTTTTCTTTTTTTCTTCCTCTTCATTTTCATGGTATTAACCCCGAGGGGTCGAATCACGACACGAGCAGAAAGAGACGTCAAGTTCTTAAGACGTTAGGATAAGTGTAGCCTGGCGATATAATTTTAAATGAAAAAAAAAAATCTGCGCATAACATCGCCAGGACTACACTTATCCTAACGTCTTAAGAACTTGACGTCTCTTTCTGCTCGTATCGTGATTCTACCCTTCGGGGTTAATACCATCAAAATAAGGATGAAGGAAAGAAGAAAAAAAAACTATAAGACAGTCTCGCCTGACAAGGTTGTTCTACAACGAAAGCTTGCAAAAAAATTAAATAGATGAATTTTTCATTTAAAATTGCACGATTGTTGATTTTCAAAATATTTCACTTTAATACATTCTAATCCGTGCTTCAAAGATGTTAATTTTCCTATTTTAATATTTATTTATAAAATATTACACACACACACACACACACACACACACACACACACACACACACACACACACACACACATATATATATATATATATATATATATATATATATATATATATATATATATATATATATATATATATACATTGGTGTTTATTATACAATAGAGGATAAGGTTCTATGAAAGACATCTCTTAGAAGTTTATAAATAGTTAAACAAATTTTCCCGTTACTGAATGTCAATAATAAAAAAAAAATGTCGAAATAAAGAACATACGTTTTTAAAGAAAGAAAATATTTGCGTATTCAACCTGCGAGTTAAATAATTACTTTTTAGGGTGCGGGAGGGAGGGCATTTAACGATTGGAAAAAAAGATGTGAACAACTCGAACGCAGCATGATACGATACGCCATCTTGTTTTCGCCAGGAAGGGAGAGATAGCTCGGTGTGTGGTTCAGTGCCCAAAATGGTGGAACGAATCACTTGACGTCTTTTACCTTTCATGGCCAAATGGATTCCCCAGTCCTATTGCTTATTGTCTGGTCAGGATACGCACACACATTCATACAAGAAATACATAAACGTCATGTACGATCGTGCACACACACGCAAAATAATATATATATATATATATATATATATATATATATATATATATATATATATATATATATATGTGTAAAATGAAAACGGAAAGCCAAAAACTGTGATTTATGTATTCATAACCGTGTCGTCTTTATTGAAAGACTTCCTCAGGATGAAGAAAAAAATGTTGATTTGTTAGAAAGTGTCCAGACTTCGGCATGGTTGTTGACGTGACCAAGCATAGAATGAAGATCATGATTTTTGTTATAGCGTTATCAGCAGTGGCTTGTCTCCTTCAAAAGACGCGAAATGAATGGAGTGATGGCTTCGACATATTAATTTATGTCTATTTTGGCTAGGAAGTTTGTCTGGGTCAAAATATGTCACAGCCTAGCTTGGCTGGCAGTTGATGTAGAGGACAGGGGGGATGGAACTTTGAATCTGCTGTTTATTCTAAACTGGGAGGGGAAGGAGGAAAAAGTAAATTTACGTCGAATCATTTTATCCCCACTTTTTCTTCATATATATATATATATATATATATATATATATATATATATATATATATCTTATCTTTCCGTTTTTGCTGGAGATGGGGCATCCTACCGGATGCCAGACATTCACAGGCTATCTCAAACACTCCAGCCTAGATATTTTTTAGAGATTCTAACCGCCCCTTTAAGTGCAATAGTTTGTATTTCTCTCGCACTCGGTTCACCGGGTATACTCGTCAGATAGCTTTTGAAATGCTTTTTCATTAGTCCTATTGCTTTTAAAATTACTTGTATGATAGAGATTTCCCTAAGATTTCAGTTTCTTTTCATGTCGTACATAAGACCATTGGTATTTCGTAATCTTTTCCCTTTCAGCTCTGTTTTATCCTGCATCATTAGGGACACTTCAACTACGGTTGCTACTTTCTCCCTTTTGTCCCATATTACGATGTCAGGGTTAACAGCTCCGTTTTCTAGATATGTAGTTGTAGGGATTGCATAGCCATAGTGGTGTATGAATTATTTCCAACTGTTCTTTCTGGTATATTCTCCCAGGACTTGCTGCTACCCTAGATATTCAACTTGTTGCAAATAGTCCAGTGAATATATTTACACACTCCGTTGTGTCGCATTGTATAATAGCACCCCCCAGGAGAACCTTACAACTGGATGTCAGGTGGCTCACACTCTCTACTTCTGTGTGGCAGAACCTGCACTTGTTATTGTTGCTTAGACCACTCATCTTTTTAAAGGCATTGGTCATCAAGCCTTGATCTTGAGCAGCCATTATCATTCTCTCCTGATCATAGTGGAGAGATCCACTTTTCAGCCAGTCTACAGAGCCTTCCTCATTTATATATATTCCTGGTGTAATTCACCTAGGAAATACTTAGCACGTTGTTGGTTGGCACATTTTTCCAGTTTTCTGGAATGGAAGGTCTTGGTGTATTTCTGGCGACTTTTGCGGGCTATTTCTGTGGCAGGATTATTGTCTGTTTCTGCCTCATTTGTAAGACAGTCCTGTCGAAAATGTTTGGCCAGTTTTGTGATAGAGGTTGTTCTACTTTCTCTGGTTGCTTGATGTTGGCATACCATCATAAGGTTTGGGTTCTGGGAGCTCATAAGATATTAGTCGGTGCTCACAATTGTGGCTCGATGTTGATGGTCAATCTCTGAGAGACCCATACCCCCTGTTCCTCTTGGCAGATACAGTCTTGATAGACACTGGTTCCTGTACACTACTCTGTATATTGTCAACATTATTCTCGTTTTAGTGTCTAATCTATGAATGTCCTTTTGTTGTCAATCAATAATTCCAAAGCTGTATGTTATCACTGGCATAGCTAATTGGTTAATGGCAGTTACTTTGTTTTTGTTTGTTAGCTGTGTGTTTGCAAATTTTTCTAACACGGCGTATGTATTCTCTGCCAATTTTTTCTCTCATTTTGGTGTGTTGAATTGAATCGTTTTCTTCTATACCGAGGTACTTGTATTGTTCCTGTTCTTCAAGGTCTTTGATGTCAGTATCTTCATCAAGCTGTATGTTTACCGTTTGGATCTTTTTCCAGCTCTGAGAGAGCACTTGGCACATTTGTCCAGGCCGAACTTCATTCCAATATCTTTGGAAAAGGTATGTACAACCTGTCAAAGTCGGCTTAAGTCAGCATCTGAATAGCGTACAGATTGAGGTAATCATTGAAGAGCAGGTGGTTGACTCTTTTGTTTCGATCTTGTTTGCGGCCCTGGCTCAGATTGTAGGCACTCTGGCTTTTGTTTAGTAATTTGCTTAGTGGATCAATAGCCAGGCAAAAGAGTAGAGGAAGATTCCACTTCGGATCTTGACGTCAGAGATTTTTATTGTTCCATTTGTGTGTCTTAATACCATAGTTATTTTCCACATATTTATTTGTACTGCCATGGCTTTCTTGATGACCGGATGGATATTATATAGATCAAGGCAGCACAGGAGCCATGCATGGGGTACACTATCGTATGCCTTTTTGTAATCAATCCACACCATGCTTAGTGTCTCTGCCTCTTCCTACAGTCCTCAAGGATTGTCTTATTGATCAACAATTGGTCCTTGGTGCCTAAACACTTCCTCCTACACCCTACTTGTTCTTTTTCCAGTTATGCTCAAGACGAGAGGTGTTCGTAGATGCTGTCTGAAACCAGGCCAGTGAAGATTTTGTAGGATGTAGTCAGGCAGCAGATAGGTCTGTATTTTGTAGGGTTTTGTGTCTTACTCGTTTTGGGTATGAGGGTCGTATCACCCTTTTACTAGCCATGCTGGTGTGGTCTCCTCACCCTTCAACAGTCTGGTGAAGCTGCTACTATAATGTCAATCAAGTGCTGCTAGTTTTCTCAGCCAGAAATTGGGTATATTGTCTATGTCAGTTTTTTCGTGATTCTGAAATTGATCTAGTTTTCGTTTTATCATTCCAGACGTTATCTCTGGCTCTGGCATTTTTTTCTTGCCTTTATTACTTCGAGCTATATCTAAAATCCACGTGACCTCTTGGTTGCATGGTCCCTCATTCTCAAACATAGGCCTCCAGTAGTTTTCTAGCTCCTTCTCTTCTGGCGGCTTTTCCACCGTTTCAACCCAATTTCGGTAAGATAGCCTTGTATTCTTGTTGAACTGTCTGTTATCAACTTTCGCCCTGTGCTTGTTATCCTTTTCTTGAATTCTTTTGGCAAGTGCTGGGATTTTGCCTTCAAGTTTCCTCGCAACGTTTTCAATTTCTTCGACATTTTTTTTTGTATTTAAAACTGAGTCTGCAGATGGTGTTTCTCAGTCGTCCCCGCACTGTAGGGGCAGCAAGGAATTGTTTGATTTGAGAGACTTCCTTTCTGCAAAGGTTAAGTTGTGCTTGGAGCTACAGTTTCCACGGTGGTGTTGTGGCTCGTGCTCTGGACTCCCATTGCGTTTTGAATTGGGGAGTGTTTTCCTAACAATGTAAAGTTCTGCAGCATATGTTACTTGATTTAGCTCCGTGAGAGATATGTTAGATGGAACAAGTCTTTGGAGAGCGATGTTTACGTTTTGTATTACTGCCTTGGTAGCGATTGAGGCTTGGGTTTTGGAAAGTTGAGGTCTTTCCTCCAGCCTCATCATCTGGGGGCCTCAATTGTATTCCCAAGTTCTTCTTCCAAGGTTAATTGCTGATCATCTGGTTCCAGTAATTTCTGATATAATGATGGGGATCCAGGTGTTACCAGTGGTCTCGCTGATAGTGGTGAGGAAGAACTTAGTTTTAATGGGGGGCTATTTTTTGATTGTAAATAGACAGCTGATGGTGGTGGTATACTTGTCGAGGAGCCCCTTGCTAAAGGGGATTCTGGTGTTGATGTGGCTTTATGGTGGGTTGTCATGGACCCAGACAGTTTTACGGCTTAATTCATGGGTGAATGGTAATGTGATTTCTGCTGTACCTGTAGTGTGGTGTTTTGAACGATGATGTTAATCGTGGGAATTTTGATGGGCCTTTCAAGTAGACACTTATTGGTTCTTATGAGGGCTGCTATCTTTGATGCCATATAGTCAAGCTCAGCTTCATTGAACAGGCTCATGCTGTTATATCTTTGGCAAGTTATTTTTTGTGGTGAAACATTTTTCTTGCCTGGACAGAAGTTGAAGAATATTTCCCTCCAGGTCTCTGTTCTCTTTTTTATTTGGTATATTTTGCTTGAGCATATTTCATAGCCCATAACAATGTCAACTTTTCTTCCCTCTCCCATCTAGACTCTTGTCTCTGTCTAGTATATTCTTCCCTGATAGGAAGGTAGTCTTCTTCAGCCTCTCTTATGGCTGCATTTTTTATAAGGGTGCTCTCTTCTTCTGTTATATATATTCCCATTTGGGAAACAAGCGATCGTAGGCGGGCAACCGGTGTATTTTGTTTTCTTCGCGGAGGGTAGATTCTTGAATCTTATTGACTAGGATTTCATTGGATGTTTTGCTCCAATTTTCAAACTTTGAGTAGTGGTAGCAAAACAATGGCACCTTCTTTTGTGCAAAAGTCCAGGGTTGGGCTTTTAAGCCTCTTATGTTTCCTTTTTTGTTGCTGTATTTGATGGAGATAGGGGGCCAGGCCATTTTGTCTCAAGGTCTGATTACTGACCCTGGTTGGCCTCTGTATTGGCTGGAGCACCATTTCCAGAGGCAGGAAGGTTTACACCATTGCTTACATCTTCCCGCATGGTGTATGAACGGGTTGATTGGCCCTTTTTCATCCTGGGTGCCGGCCTGCCAGTATTTACTTTTGTTTTTATACACATTTTTTATTATTCATTTCCTCATTGTCAACGGCTTCTAATTCTTTATTCGAAGCTGTCTCTATTAATAGAGGGGGTGCCCCGTCCGCAATTCGAGAGACGTGCTGGATGGCTTGAGGAGACACCACACCATTTTTGTTTGAATATTTGGTCAGAGTTTACTTCAAGTAAAAAGTATCCTCATGTCAGAGTCTCTGACAAACCCCTGTACAGAGAGACCGAAGACACACGAGGGTGGTGTCTATTAGGCATTCAAGTCCTCCCCAATAGTCATTCAAGTTCTAGGCTATGACTTCCTGAATGATTTTATTGTTGTTTTGGTTTTCCAATTTTAATATATATATATATATATATATATATATATATATATATATATATATATATATATATATATATATATATCAAACTGCCCCATCAACAACACGGGTTTATGCAACCGCACATATGCTATATACCAGATACAATGTGCGGTCTGCAATGAATTCTACATCGGCAGTACAGTGAGACCTTTGCATATACGAATTAAAGAACACGTAACCACCAAGGCATCATCCTTCCAAAAACATATAACACATGGCCACAACCCCACCAAAGACATACGAGTCAAGATACTAGCTAGCGAAAGAGACCAGGGCAATCTCAGACTTAAAGAATCTATATTAATTAGAAAGCTATCCCCTAAATTGAACAACAGAGCCGAGCTAAACTCCAACTTCTTAATATAACCACACACGACAAGCACCATCATACACATTTTACTAACAAACATCTATGATACTATGCGGACATACTATTAACGATAACAACACTAGATGAAGTTAGTTAGGCCCATATTATTAGCCCAATTACTGACACTGGTGCACACACAGCCACTTGCACCTGCTGCTAACTCGGACACGTGGTTGAACTTGTTGCCCGCCTTACTTATTAACTTGAAATCCCGATCATTATATACCACGACTGCACATAACAAAATCTAATAATATAGATAAATAATAATATAGAATCGAAAAAAAAAAAAAAATAAATAAATAAAATAAAGAAATTAATAAATAAATAAAATAAATATGTATGCATGTATGTATTTTACATATACGTATATATATACACATATATACATACACCAACACACACACGCACACACACATATATATACCAAATGCTCTATTAACGACGCCCCACCTCCATACCCAGGATTCCTCACCCACCCAATCACATCTGCTACTACACACACACGGTAAACAAATTTATAGAACGAAATTATTAAAACCCTAAGGGACATAACTCCCACAAACAAAGCTTGACTCACATGAGTTATCAGCCCCTACCACCGAGATAACGATTATTCAGTATATTATTAACAAAACAAACAACGTTATATAAAAAAATAAAAATAAATAAATAAATAAAAAATAAATTACTCAGTATATTTACTAACAAAATAAACAGCAACGGTTAAAATAGCAAATAATAATTTATAAAAAAATAAATAAACAAACTTCTGCGGACCTGCTACTAAAAACAAACCAACATTTCCGGCCCCGGCTTTTGGCAAAAAAAAAACACACTCCAACGAGTGGTAGTATTTATTTTATTCTAAGGATGAGGGATACCCTCGAAAATTAAAAAACAAAAAAATAATGAAAAGGACACACTCCAACCCAACACCACGGTCACGATACACTGGTAAAAAAAAAAAAATTTTGAAAATTATTGACTTTTCAATATTGTCACTTTGTTTTGTTTTTACGATTCCACGTGTCGTATGTGTCACTTTAACAACGCATTGTTATCGCCTTAAAAAAAATAATATTATTCTTACACTATACACAATGCTCAAAGCGAACTACAACATTCTTCTCATATATATATTAATTTCATTTTATATATAACCTGACGATTCGTAGATAACAATTTTAAACATTTATTTAGGCACGTTTTTAGGTACTCAATTTTCTTATCTTTGGATGTTAAATAACTCTTTGTCTTTACTTAGCGATATTCTTATAATAGCTTTTTGATGAGCAAAAAAAAAAGATTCTTCTTTATACATTTAATTAAGATTAAATATTAGATTATCAGACTTGCATTGTTTGTAATGTTAAACGTATTTTTCATGGCTCTGTGTTATAAATTCAAAATGGCCGACTGCCCATGAAGAAATCCTTGGTTCCTTTAAGGAACTGGGTTCTATGTAAAATACATGTAAACGTTTGTTTGTGTTTAGTTTTTGCTCCAGGACTTTCTTCTGGGAGTGATCTTTTGGTATTCTTATGAGCTACATGAATAGAAGATCCTTGTAATTACATGTTTATCCCTGGTTGTTTGTTTGTGCGCGAAACAATTGTCAAGTTACATGAAATTATTCTGAATTTCGGTAAGAAAAGATGAATAAAAACTAAGTCATTGGAATTTATCATACCTTTGTTTACTTATATATATATATATATATATATATATATATATATATATATATATATATATATATATATATATATATATACGTGTGCGTGTGTACAGTGTAAAAAGTTTGAAATTTTAATGCTTTTTCTTACTTTGGGGAGTATGGTACGGTTTCATGGCACACTTCTTAATTGTACAGTTAAAAAGAATGTGCCCACGTTACTCACCCTGTTGCTTAGAATGCGCACCCGATAATTCATGATGATAATAAACCTGACATTGTCATATGGAACAAGTGAGAGAGAGTCAGTGTCCCTAATGATGGGGGCCTAAACAGAGCTGAAAGGGAGAAAATAACAAAATAGCAAGGTCTAATATATGATATGAAAAGAAACTGGAACCTCATCATCACCTCCATCATTCCAGTTATCATCGGAGCCACTGGACTCATGAAGAAGAACTTGAAAAAGTAGTTGGCAAGTATACCTGGTGAACCAAGTGCAAGAGAAATCCAAACGACTGCACTCAAGGTAACAGCCAGAATCCTGAAAAGGGCTCTCGGTTGGAGTCTGTAAATAGCGGGTGACTGTATGACATTTTGAAGAATGCCCCGTCCCCAGCAAACGAAAGAAAATGAAAATAAAAATTAAAAACAAAAGAATAATTTCAATAGTTTAGGATTTTATCAAGCACATCCATAGTATTGACGCACACGCATGCGTACACATTCTTTTAAAATGTATTACTTAATATAACTCACAATTTGATGTAAAGCAAATTTTCTCTATTAAATCATTTTTATTTAACTTATTTTAAAAGTTTTTGAGGGCGAGTGCTAGTTTGGGTGGGCGCCTCTCCACCCAAATGGTAAAGTTTTAAACAAAATAATGTGCCCAATCTCACTTGGTTGGCGGGAATATATATTTCAGATTGATAATAATCCGTTCATTAGTTTAGAAGATTACTCTGTACATTATGTATGTCAAATAAATGGCAAAAAAGAGCGGACAAGTGTCATTTGTTTATAAAACAGGAATTAAAAATACTGAAATATATTTTTAATTTATACAAAACAGACTTTTATTAAAGAACAGTTCTCAAATTCACATGTAAAAAAGAAAAATCAGATTTAGATCACACAAAGTACATTTTATCATGTTTTACTATTTTAAAGTTGTGTTTACTTTGTCATGGCGTCTTATGCTTACTTTCTTAAATAAAGTATGGTGGGCCAAAAGCGTAAAGAAAACAGATACTATCAGCAGCAAGAAATGGAAAATCTCCACAAATAACAAACAAAGGAAACTAGCGGATTATATCCGCGCGTGGCCTCCGTAGAAAAATGCTTACACATCTGACTGAAACAAGTATTTTAAATATTTTTTTTCATATAGAATTATCGAATGAAATGTTGATTTTTTAAATAGATATTCTTAATATAAAATGTTCTTTAATTAAAAAAATATGCCTTTTCGTTACACTGATTTATATTAATTTATATTTGTTAATTTTGAGATGTTTTAAAACATCTCTTAAAAATAAATAAGAAACATAAATAACTTAAAATTTTTAATAACCCCCCCCCCCGATGAATAAATAAAAAGCGAAAAAATGGAAATAGTTTGTCTTTAATACGGAATTTAAGTTAAAAAATCCTATTGATTTTATGATTTAATCGATTATTTCTTTATCCTTATTTTTTTTATATATTCATTCATTCAATTCTCTTTCGAATGATATAACATTTATTTGGGTACATACACTCAATTACGAGAAAACTAAAAGGGGGACACTGGAAACAAAAAAAACGGTACTGATATCGATCCTGAACCAGTTTTCGTGAGGATCGACTCGGAAGCGTTCGGCTGTCCTACGCAAACGCCCGAGAGTTGACGAGCCGATTTGTACCAGACGACAATTTTGATACGGTGCTGCGCCCTATGATAATAATGTTTTGCTTGTTTTTTTTTGTTAGGGTTAGGGGTTAGAGTTAGGGTTAAACATATTTATTTGATAACAGTAATTTCACTCTGTTTTGCTTGTTTTATTTGTTTTGTTGTTAAAAAAATTTCTCGCAACTATAACTAAAAATTATAGGACGCAGCAAAGTATTAAAAGAAAATTATTTGATAACAGTAACTTCGCTATGTTTTGCTTGTTTTTTTTGTTGTTTCTTTTAGAAAATTTATTGAAAATATAACTTACAATCACAGGACGCAGCACTGTATCAAAATTGTCGTCTGGTACCATTCGGCTCGTCAACACTTGGGCGTTTGCGTAGGACAGCCGAACGCTTCAGAATCGAACCTCACGAAAACTGGTTCAGGATCGATATCAGTACCAAAAAACCAAGCCAAAGCTTATTTTGCCTTTTAAGTCTTTTATTTAGATAAATGTTTACTATAGTAAATATTTACGAAATAAAAGCGCTTCTTTCTTTAGGTCATATACTGAAGATTTTATTAAAGTTAGGTCAGTAGTTTATTTTAGTTGGACTTTTGAAATAGTTGACTTTTGAAACACCTACATTTTGGCATAAACAATAACTGGGAATAGCTACCTATATATATATATATATATATATATATATATATATATATATGTGATTTTATGAAGGCTTACCAAAGCATTCCTTTTAGGACACCAATGATCACCATTAAATATATTTTTTCTTACAAATATTATTTATTCAAATTAAATGTTTTTTCCTACACGTGTTTCACTACCAAACAGGTATTGCTTGGCAGATCATCAGGGAAATTAAATGTCTGGAATAAGGGTTTCAACTGCCGACAATACACAATGTGGCGTTGCAATAGTTGAGGTCACTTAAGAAGAGAAGAGGAAAACAATAAAAATAAAAGTTAAAATTAAAAAACAAGAAAGAACAACGATAAAAAAGAAAGTCTTAGAAAATGTCTTAGAAAAGTAGCTCGTGCATTATTTCTGCCACCAAGCTAACAAGCAAATAATCGGTCCCAAATGCATTAAAAAAAAAATCTTACGGACCATTTGCTTAAAAACCCTTTATGTGCTAGGAATTTCAGCATTGACTCTTTTACCATCTTGAGTCATACTCGCTATATTACCTGAAAATCTTGGAGAAGATTCACGTTCATTTAAAGCGTTCCTCCCTTTTGCAGAGAGAGAGAGAGAGAGAGAGAGAGAGAGAGAGAGAGAGAGAGAGAGAGAGAGAGAGAGAGAGAGAGAAAGTGTCTATTAGGATTAGACGTGAACAGTCTCTAAGACACATCCCCCATTGTACATATGCAATAACGCGGTTTTTATTTTAAAACATATTTTTTATTTTTGATGTATTACATTAAATATATATTGCTAACAATTCTTTATATTTTCAAATATATGCTAACCAGTAATATAATTTTTGCTGATTTTTTCTTCTGATATAAAAAAGCTTATTTTTGAAAGTCCCTGGATTAAGGAAAAGGAAAGTGTTTTTTCATATTACTTGTTTGAATACTTGATAAATTAATAAATATTGTATTTTATCAAATTTTTATTTTCATCATTCATTTTCTAATATTATTGCTCTATCTTGTATATCAAGCATGCCAGGATAGGATATAATATAAAGATATAATATTTATCTTTATTATTTCATTTATATATATATATATATATATATATATATATTAGTACTTCATGTATCCACATAAAATATTATAAGGAGATATAATTTTTTTATGTATCAGTTTTCAGTATTTACTTCAACAGTGCTCGATACGTATGTAGAGCTAGGTAGTAAGCAGTGAAAATATATATGGCAATCAAGCTTTTTTTTTTTTACAATGGATTTTCCTATATCCTGTTTCCTTTGTTTTGTCAATACAGTGGGCGAATTTATTTTAACACGTGGTTTCTTGTATTTCTATTTTAGGTTTTAAGTTTTAACTTGTTCAGTTTTTTATTTATTTATTTATTTATTTATTTTTTATTTTTTATTTAAAAATTTTTTTTTTATTATATATCATCCTAAGGTAAATTTATTTCTGTGTAAACAGCTGTTTGCTATTTCGCTTCTAGAGTTTAATAGGTTTCGGGGATCTTTAAAATTTAGGATTTCATATTTTTCATTCAGGCATAATCTACGTCTAAGTTTCTACATGTACTGGCCTGTCTTACTATTTTCCATTCAATTATTGGTGAGTGTCCATTTTCTTTGAGCTCCCAATAATGGTTAGCTAGTGCTGTTTTAGTTCGACGTTCTTTGTTTTTAAATGTGCTTTTGTGGTCATAGTATCTGGTCTTAAAGTCTAGGGATGTCATATCCACGTAGTATTTTCGTTTCTATTCGGGTGGTTATTATTAGTGTTTTGTTTATTTCGATTAGTATTGTTTATATTTTTGTTCTTCGTAGTATTATTTTTGTTATATTTTCCACTTTGTTTATTTTTTTCTCTATTGTTGTCTTTTAGTATTTTGTTGTTGTGTGTCTTAATTATCATTTCTAGGTTTTCACAGCAGCTGTAGGATAGTTTTAGATTATTTTTATTGAATATTTTATGTAGAGGGTTGGTTACGGGGAAGTGTTTTTCAATCAGATTTAGGAATTTTTTGCCTACCTTGATTGCCATATATATTTTCACTGCTTACTCTCTCTCTCTCTCTCTCTCTCTCTCTCTCTCTCTCTCTCTCTCTCTCTATATATATATATATATATATATATATATATATATATGTGTGTGTCTGTGTATTGGCTTGGCTAAAAAGGTTCGTTCGTTTTTTATACAGGATTTGAAGAATAGGAATATAAAACGATCTTTAGTACACCAGTAAAGATAACATTAAAAAAACGAACGAACTTTTTCGCCAACCAAATATATATATATATATATATATATATATATATATATATATATATATATATATATATATATATATATATGAAGAGTTCGAATGCAAAACGCGTAAAACGCCATTTTTAAAATTACGAAACTATCACTACAAAAAGTGTTACATTACAACACTCATCCACCACCCAAAGTGATTTTTCATATAATATGATCCCGGCATAATTTCTTTTTGCTTTCAATTAAAATAAACGTTTTGTCAAAGTTTAGATTTAATATATTTGTCCTTTTATGGTTTAAGGTCTCAGTTTAAAACAATTAGATTTATAGTGTTTTGCATTTTCTCTCTTTCTCTTTCTCTCTCTCTCTCTCTCTCTCTCTCTATATATATATATATATATATATTTATATATATATATATATAACTTGATAAATATAGAGATATACAAACACATTCACCTTTTGTTTAAACACTGATATTGTGTTTGCATCTCTAAAGAATTCTCTTTCGCAAAACTTTCACCCCCTTTCTCATTTCTTGGTTTAATGTTTTATTTATAAAAACACAAAAGCAAATAAATAAAAGAACGCGCACCAGAATGAACCGAAGATACATTTCACAAACCGCATGTTAAGCACGCAGTCGACCTCTTTTTACGAATACCGAGAATCGAATGAAGCCATGAGGGGGAGATGACACTGTTTTGTTTTACTTTCGGGCGTTAGGCCTCCCGGAGAGCGCAAACAAGAGGAAGATGAATTCATGTAACGTTGTGCATCGCCTGATTTCGACACAGGGTTTTAGCAAGACAGCATACCTTGCACGCAAAAAAGTCGCAATATCCTTCGAAACAAAGCATTATAAAAAAAACTTGATAAGAAATATTGATTATATTAACACGTTACGGCACGTTTAAAAGTTTTTTTTATCTTCTAATTTTAATATTCGGATTAAAATAAAAAGAGACGTTAAATCTTATTAATACCCTTCGGACGATCCGAAACCTCAAGAAATTGCAGTAAAGTGTCATGTTAAAATATATATATATATATATATATATATATATATATATATATATTTTAGAGGTAAAAGATGAGAATAAAGAATTGTAAAGATACAATATTTATTAAAAACGTCAAAAGTTCAGAGCAAGGAGCCTCATATCCTTAATCCATGGATTTTCAAAGAAAAAATTTCTTCTCATCAGAGGATGTGGAAGCCGATAATGTGATTATAAATATTATCGGCAACATTTAACTTTGAAAATTTTATATAATGTAAAATAAAATAGAATAAAGAACAAAATAAGGGCCAAAGGTGAATTTTCAAAGTTAAATGTTGCCGATAATATTTATAATCACATTATCGGCTTCCCCATCCTCTGATGAGAAGAAATTTTTTCTTTTTACAACATAACATATGAAACCAGTAGTAACATTTTAAAATGTTTAACGCAATGTGATTTTGTTCTGTGATGCCATCCAGCGTTAAATCGTCAACGACTTTCTTGAATAATGCGAAAAAACGTTATATGCGCGTTTCTCTGCCGTCTTTTTAAAATTCTCTTTTTTCTCCAGTTTTTTTGTTCATTTGCTTTTGACACCTGAGGATTATTCGACGAAGAATCGAAAACGTTCGTGAAACCTGTGAAACCCATGGAACATTTATTAATTTTTTTATTTTAATACAAAAAGACCATCAGAAAAATTGAAAACATAAAACAAGGTATAATTAAACAGACGAATTATGTTATTTTTAACAATGTTTATATATATATATATATATATATATATATATATATATATATATATATATATATATATATATATATATATTTCGTTTTCTGTTGTAATGGTTAGCCATAAATGACTGTATTACACTCACTGGTGCTTAGCTTCCTAAGCATTTGAGAGGTTGACATTTTACATACATAATATCGCCACTTTTTCTAGGGATGTGTGTGTATATATATATACATTCATATATACATATATTTATTTATATTTTTATAGATAAAATACTTCTCCACGGACTTTTATCTTTTAGCTTACTAGTATATATATATATATATATATATATATATATATATATATATATATATATATATATATATATATTTAAATATTTTTTTTGTCGTACAAAACTTTAAAATGGCATTGAAGAGACAATATTTATTATTCATAATGAATTTAAGAAATTAAAAAGATGAAAGGGCAGCTGACCGGTTTCGTACCTCGCTCAACAGAGCCAAATATCGAGGTAATGTATAAGAAATATAAAAAGATGCTATGAGAATTATAGCGAGGGAAAGGGGTAAAAAAAAAAATGAAAGGAAAAAAAGAAGTTCAATCAAAGGCTAGATATGTCAAAAGAACACATAAATTTATCAGTATCTGAATAATTTTGCATAAAGTTGGAAAATGAAAAAGAATCTTTAATGCAAAATGAACTATAGTGTTCCAACACTGGTTCCAAAATAGTGGCAAGCCATTTGGCTACCTTGTGTTCGGAAGACCCTATCATCGATAATATTGATCTTAATGGTAGCCTGTTTACCTGTGTTCCCCTTCTTGAAACGATTAATATATGTGCTGATGCCTTATATCGTGGTCAACTGCCCATTCCTCCTATTCCTGAAAATGTTTTCGTGGAGTTGATGAAATTTGCTACGATGTCGGTTGAATTCAGTTTTGACGACATTATGTACAGACAAATTGATGGTGTATCTATGGGCTCTCCCTTAGGACCAGCATTGGCCAATATTTTTGTTGGTTTCCATGAAGAAGGTCTCCTATCTGGTCCAAATAGACCAGATATCTACTTTCGTTATGTTGACGACACCTTTTGTCTGTTCAACAATGAAACGGAAGCGGACGTTTTTTTTACGTCCCTTAACAATATTTATCCAGCTCTTAAATTCACTATTGATAAGGAAGCAAATTCTTCACTGCCATTCCTTGATGTATTAGTTAATAAAGCTTCCTCTGGTTTCTTGACATCAGTATATCGGAAACCTACTTTTACTGGTCTTTATACTCGTTGGGACTCATTTTGTCCCACAAAACAAAAAATTAATCTTATTAAGACCCTTACCCATAGGGCCTTAAAGATTTGTTCGAAGACCAAACTGGATGAAGAAATTAAATTTATTACTAAGACCCTCTGTAACAATGGCTATCCTTTAGACATTGTACAATCTACGATTAAAACAAAAATATTACATTTTTACAAAAGCAAACCAGCTTCTGTAGACAGATGCCCTATTTACCTTCGCCTACCTTGGCTTGGTAATATTAGTGATAGATTCGCCAAACAAATCTCTTTGTCTGTACAACAATGTTATTTTGCTGCGAATACACGTGTTGTTTTTTCCTCTCGTCCAATCTTGACTTCTATTCGAAAAGATGTCCTTCCCCCACATCATAATAATTCCATTATTTATTTATTTAAATGTAGTTGCAATATGCACTACGTCGGGATGACGTCACAGAGATTGGACATCCGGGTCAAACAACACGTGCCCACAAAAATTCGCAATGCAAATTATTTACCAACTGACGATTTGAATAATACTTATGGTTCGTCGATAGGTGAACATCTCATAAATAACCGCACCTGTGCCTCTAAATTCAGTGTCGACTTATTCTCCATTCTTAGTAAGTCGCACTCCTCTTATCATCTCAAGATCCTAGAAACAATTTATATTAAGTCCTTGAGACCTTCTCTTTGCAAACAATGAGAAAATCTCCTCGGGCTTAATGTTGTTTCTATTTGATTGAACTTTTTTTTTTTTTTTAAATTAAAAAATTTTTTTTTTACCCCTTTCCCTCGCTATAATTCTCATAGCCTCTTTTTATATTTCTTATACATTACCTCGATATTTGGCTCTGTTGAGCGAGGTACGAAACCGGTCAGCTGCCCTTTCATCTTTTTAATTTCTTAAATTCATTATGAATAATAAATATTGTCTCTTCAATGCCATATATATATATATATATATATATATATATATATATATATATATATATATATATATATATATATATATATATATATATATATATATATATAATAAGGAATGAGGTAAAATAAAATACCTTCAAAGCATGTTTAAGATGCGATATTAATATTAAAAGAAAAATCGTAACAGATTTTTTTTATATAAACTTTCATTTTTAGTTTATATGTAATTACTATAACCTAAAAAAAATGAAAAAAAATGAAAGTTTATAAAAAATAAAAAAAAATAAAAATCTGTTACGATTTTTCTTTTAAAATTTATATCGCATCTTAAACATGCTTTGAAGGTATTTTATTTTACCTCATTCCTTATAATAAAATTTCATTTAGATGCTTAAAAAAAAATATGAACTTTAATTTTAGACACACACACACACACACACACACACACACACACACACACACACACACACACAGACACACACATATATATATATATATATATATAAGAAATAATCCACCTTTTTTTTTAACGCTTTACATCAGTTTCGCGATATATCCAATCACCAGGAGTGTATTAATAATATCCATGAATGCAAATTTGAACTGGTCAGAATAAAAATCTGAAAGGTTGTACATACATAGGAAGGACGAATAGGCCAGTAAAGAGAGATAGATAGAGAGAGAGAGAGAGAGAGAGAGAAAGAGAGAGAGAGAAGGATAGGGGGGAGGAAGATATTACAAAGACAAAATTCTATTTAACTTAAAATAATCTAAGTGACTACTATGTCTCCTCAGCTAGTATTATATTTGTTTCTTTCAAATTCGTTGGAATAAAAAAATAGTTTCCTAAATCCGAATGTGGTTACATTCGTCTCTATTTCTTTACTTTCGATGTTTATATCAAAATTTGGTGACGAAAACTAAGATAGCTATTTTGATTCATCTTGGTTATAAACGGAAATTTAAAACTAGATTATTTAAAAACTTTACTGCAGTTTCACGGTAAGTCCGATCGTCCAAAGTGTGTTCTTATCTCATCTGTATATATTTACATGCGAGTGCAAACTGTATAAATATTCGAATATGTACAGATGTGTTAGGTAAAAATACACTTCAGACGATCGGAAGTACCGTGGAACTGCAGTAAAATCCTAAGAAAAGCCAATTTTAATCATTTGAATACCTAATTTTCATAAATATGTTTTAAACTGTTCATAATAAGCTAATGTTTAGTGTTATTCAATTGTAATGTTAGTGTCCTATTTTGTCTCTATATACGCAATAATTAATTAAAGTTATTTAATAAAAAAATAGATAACTTATTAAAATTCCGTCTTAAAGTAAACTAACATCGCTCGCTAAAAGTCTTACCGACAGGCATAATCGAGAACAAGGGGAGGAGAAAGCCTATGGGTAGCTCTCTTTATCTTCTCTCTTTCTATCTCCCGTTAACAAGGCCGTATGTTTTTTTAATTGTTTTTAAATTTGATCCCGTAGATCAAACGTTTCGCATTTGTGTTTAAATATGCCTTTCCAGTCTTTAGTGGACTGATTTGATTTTCAACAACTAAACTGTAAGTTAACAAAAATAGCACACACACCAAGACACACCATCGCTCAAGCGAATTGATTTCTTTTTTCTTTTGATTTAATTACGGTCGTATTTAAAAGATAAATGCATTTGTTTAAAAATTACCAAAATGTTTATGTATATCTATTTATACGAATAATTGCGAAAGTTTTAGTCGTGTGTTTACAAAGACTTATGTATTAAATGCTTATTATTTAAAATTTTAGTTTGAAGAATTTCAAATAGCAAACTTTGCGAAGTTATAGTGAAATGGTAAAGTCAGCTAGTATATCTATCTATCTATCTATCTATCTATCTATCTATCTATCTATCTATCTATCTATATATATATATATATATATATATATATATATATATATATAAACGTATGAGTTTGCTCTTTTCTCTTTTTTTTTGTTTGGTTTCACCCCAAAATGAACCACTGTATAGTGTAGGTTTTTTCAAGACACTTTAATCCAATGACTTTTTACTCTTTGTGAATTTTTCTGATGATTTTGTAATGTTGCAGAGACGATATTGACATAAAAATGTTGTTTGGTACAAGACAAATGAAACGGACCGTAAAAAATGTATCTCACAAAAATGTTATGTTTTTTGGAAATGTGAAAAAATAATAAAAAAATAACAAAATGAAAACATAGTTAGTTGAATATAATATGAACCTGACTTATATCTGTTGTTTTTTATAACACTTTAAAGCAGCTTCACGGTACACCCGATCGTCAGGAATGTATTAATAAAATAAATAAAGAAAGAAAAATAAAAAGAGAAAGGGAGAAGAA
The DNA here is from genome assembly GCA_963556195.1 of Sepiola atlantica. NCBI lineage: Eukaryota > Metazoa > Mollusca > Cephalopoda > Sepiida > Sepiolidae > Sepiola > Sepiola atlantica. The sequence continues at coordinate 58,858,628 of OY744516.1, forward strand.
GTTTTGTTTGTTTGTTGGTGTTTAACAACCTTTCCCCTGTTAACCTGACTTATATCTGTTTTTTCTTAACACTTTAAGGCAGTTTCACGGTACACCTAATCGTCAGGAATGTATTAATAAAATAAATAAAGAAAGAAAGATAAAAAGAGAAAGGGAGAAGAAGTTTTGTTTGTTTATTGGTGTTTAACAACCTTTCTCCTGTTATCCCAGGTTAAACTGTTTTTTTTAATCAGACAGTTTTTACAAAGTTTCTTTTTTGTTAAAGAGTGTGGGGTTTGATTATTCATCATGTGAGTGATTTTGTTTGATTTTTTTACATTTTGGTATGTTTTTTCTTCTTTTAGGGATTTTAAGATATTATTTGGGCCATTCTTCTGAAGACAGCTTTTCAAATTCTTTGCTTGGTAACAAGCTAATTACCATATCTTGGCAGTTTAATTCGTATTTGTTTTTTTTTTGTCAGATGCTATTTTGTTAATACTGGATTAAAATAAAACTTATATATGTTTGTACAAATTAGTTTGTTTAAGAAGTCCTATTACTTGAGAAAAAAGTATCACAAACCCGCCACGGAGACTGGTATCCCAGCTAGTATATCTGTCCCTTTAAAATTCGTTTATTTTTTAAAAAATAGTTTCCTAAATTTGCAGCCACACAGAATGGGATAACAGTCGTTTCTATTTACTTACCTTCGGTGTTTATATTAAAATTTGGTGACGACAAACAAGATAGCCATTTTGATTCATCTTGCTTATAAACAGAAATTCGAAACTAGTTTATCTATGACTTCAGATTTTCCTCCTTTTTTCCCCTTCTTTTTAATGGTGCTATATTTTGGTTTTCAGATTTGTTTCTTAAATTCTCGAAGCTAAATAAATACTTATCAGCCAATTAAAAATGTCAAATGTTAAACACTCGAACATCGGGACGATTTACTGCCCACTTTGCTACCGGTTCTCATTCGCTTTTCACCAACAACCTCCAATGACACTTTAAAAAGGGAATTGTGTGATCCTAAATTAGACTAAAGGAAAACTATATAATACCCTTAAACATGTATATATCATTCACTCTATAACAAAACACACATATATATATATATATATATATATATATATATATATATATATATATATATATATATATATATATATGGGAAATGCAAATGGAAAAAAACCAAGAGATATTTTTTATATATTCATCAACGTTTCGTCTTTATTGTAAGACTTCCTCAGCATGATAAGTTTTCATTTTCAATTACGTCGGATTACTATCATCCTTCCTTTCTCATTCATATATATATATATATATATATATATATATATATATATATATATATATATATATATATATATATATATATATATATATATATATAAGAGGTGTACTAAAAGCGAACTTGTAGGAAAGGTAAAACCCTATTGTGAAGAGTATACAGCTCAATATCCAGGATAGAGCAGGTAGAAATGAAGGAGAATGGAAAGGAATTAGAGAAAGCAAAAGCCAAATCAAAATTATATATCTAAGGTCATTTGATTAAACATCTAAACCCGAACTCTGTTCTTATACATATTCTGATATTTTAACCCCTTATCCTAACATTCGTTAACTTACCCCCACTCCTTTCTTCCCCTTTTCTAGTTGAATCCTAATTCGCACTAACTTCCAATTTCAACTTTATGTTTCACCCCCCCACTTTCACACTCTTAGTTTTATCCGCATTCCTTCACCGCATCGCTCCCTTTCTCCTCCCCCTCTCTTTCCTCGTACCCGTCCCTTTCTCCTCCCACACACCCCTTACCCGTTTCCTCCCTTGCCTACTGGTCGCATATTATATTCTTGTTTTCACTGTCTTTGCTTTTCTTCATTTATAGCCGGCTTTCTCAACTGGGCAGGCTTTAAATATTCTCGCTGCCCCTTTTTCCCACTTTAAAACACTTTCCTTTGTCATCTCTGCCCGGGAAGTATGTTTAATGGCGAATATTTTCCATCTTAATCTCCTCTGACGCCTGCCTGCATCATCGAATGTACCTCTTATTGGACTTTTTACCCTTTTTGGATTTTCTATTTTCGCCGTACCTGAAGTTGTGGCTTCTTGGAATTTAACTTTGAAACCTCTCTCATTACTTCTCGTGCCTCTAACGACCTACCTATCTACATCTTATTCTCTCCGCTGGACTCTTCGACACCGGACTTTTTGGCAATCGGACATTTGCTTGCACCCTGGCACAGTTTTGCCCTGCGTTTTATTTCATTTTTTCAAATTTTAAATCTTGGCCATTGCCAACTTATCTATCCCAGCGACTTCCTCTGATGATAAGATTTTGATCTTTGAAAAGCCTGGCTTAAGGAAAATTTAACTTGAATAAATTGCCTTTTTGCGGAATATACCTTGCTTTGAACTTTTGAATTGAATTTTGATTTGGCTTTTGCTTTCTCTAATTCCTTTCCATTCTCCTTCATTTCTACCTGCTCTATCCTGGATATTGAGCTGTATACTCTTCACAATAGGGTTTTACCTTTCCTAAAAGTTCGCTTTTAGTACACCTCTTTATTTTAAGCTCCTACTTAGTTGAGCTTTTTCCTCCTATTTGTGATATGTTCAACAAGGAATTCCTTCCGCTTTCGGCAAAAAATATACCCATTCCCTCAAATGAAACCTATATCTGCAAGCTTATCCAATCTGTGAAGAAGTTCATCACTAACGTTAGATGGAAAGCATTTCACCATGACATGAACCACAAAACCTCCTCCCACCAAACTGACTCCAGCAATTCCTCACTTTCTACCCACTTTGGATCTACACTACCTATGAACTCCTCTAGGGAACTGAAGAAATTGGAAAAATCAGCTGCCTCCAGGTACGGTCTCAAAACCTCCTCCTTCCCTAAACAAAATGAACACCTCAATAATTTCGAAAATGACCTATTTGACCTCATTAGTCGCATTAAATTCAAAAGACACAATAAACACCTCAATCCCATCATCAAAAAAATCAATAAGTTTACTAACAATATTAAGAAACACCCAGATATAATTGTCCCAGCGGATAAAACTAAGAATTTTTACAAACTGAAATATAGTCAATACAAATCCTTAATCTACAAAGAATTAAATTAATCTTACAAAAGCACATCTTACGATACCCTGGCTAGTATAAACAATGAGGCTAAATCCATACTAACATCTTTGTATGTCCTCAACTACGCAGAAACTTTAACCCCTGCAATACCTAGATTTACCTTGAAGGACCATAAAAATAATTTCCAAGAAAACCCTACCATCAGACTAATATGCCCCTCTAAATCCGACCTAGGCATCATAAGCAAGAAAATCTTGGATAGAATTATCCCTACCTTGAAAGAAAAAATTCGTTACACTCTTTGGCAATCCTCAGATGAGGTTACTACCTGGTTCCTTAACCTCATTGATAAGTCTAAACCTAACTTGAACTTCATAACATTCGACATTAATAATTATTACCAATCCATTTCCCCTATCTTACTTAACAAAGCATTAATCTTCGCCAAAAATAATTCTGACATTACTGACATAGAGATTAAACTAATAATATTAGCCAGAAGATCCCTACTAGAATTTGATAATAAGCTTTGGACTAGGAAGGACACCCCCAATAACTTTGACATTACCATGGGGGCCTCAGACTCTGCCCAGGTCACTGACCTGGTAGGTTTGTACTTGATGATGGAATTGGGGTTTAATTTTGGACACTTACAGGGTGGGTTGTATAGGGACGATGCCCTGTTTGTATCTGGGGAGAGATCGAGACAATATAACAACACTATCAAAAACCTGCATAACTTCTTTAAAAACTTTGGTTTGACCATTACAGTGGAACCTGAGAAAAGAATATCCAACTTTCTTGACCTTACATTAGATCTTAACTCGGGAACCTTCAGCCCATACCATAAACCTAACTTAACCCTTTTCTACGTACATAGCCTATCTAACCACCCTAAATCCATCATAAACTCAATAGTCCCCTCAGTATCTAATAGAATCTCTAAGCTATCTGCGAATAAATCTATCTTCGATCAAAATTCTAGCTTTTACAATAATGCTTTGCTTAACTCAGGCTACAATCACAAAATTAAATATAACTGCAACCCCCTTACTCAAGTTAACAAATCTTCAGGCATTATTACACACAACATGACCACACACAGAAATAAAAAGTTTAACTCATCAGCACCTAAGATAATCAAAACACACTCTAATAAGCCCATAGGAACTAAAGATATTGATAATCGGGTAGACCCACATTCGCACAAACAAAGAAAAAAACTTAGAAGAAAGAATAACATTTGGTTTAATCCGCCTTTCAGCAGTAATGTTAAAACCAATATACCTAAAGAATTTTTCCAAATCTTAGACAGATCTTTTAAGCATCCCCACAGATATAGCACTATCCTTAACAGAAATTCTATTAAAATATCATACTCTACTATGCCCAATATTGAACAAACTATCATAACCTCTAACAATAGGAAAATCAAACATATCCAACAGCAACCACCCACCACATCCCTCACCACTTGTAACTGCCGTAAACCTAGAGATTGTCCCCTTAACAACAACTGTGTACAGAAGGACGTAATATACGCTTGTACTGTTAAACAATTCCCCCGCTCCACCAATGTTGTGAGTAATCACAGTTCCCATACTCCACCCGAACTCCGGATCTCCCCGCAACCCCAATCCGCTTCTACTCTAAACTCCCGCTTATACAGCCATACCTCTAACCAAGCACCCCCAATAATAGATAGTGCTCATGGGCCAACTCACATTTCCCCCATATCCGCTCCACCCCACTTCTCCAAACAACTTTCATCGCATAACTTGGATCTCCAAACCCAAATCTCTTCTAATACCATTAGCAATCTCAATGCAACTATAGCACCACCCTTCAAGATACACACATATATTGGGGCGTCCTCTTTCCCCATTAAGACCCGGATCTCCAACCATATATATTCCTTTAAAAATAGCAGCGATAACAGCACAGGCACTTCACTTTCCAATCTAATTAGAAACCTCAATCTTAAAAATACTCCCTATTCACTTCACTGGTCAATACTTAAAAAGTCCAAATCATATACCCCTGGAGCATCCCATTGCCAACTTTGTACTCTGGAAACCTTTATGATAGCTACTGCTACTAAATCTAAAAATATTATTAATTCTAAGAATGAACTTATCTCCAGTTGCAGGCATAAACGTAAATTCAGGTATAGCAACCATAATAATCCCCCAGACACCCCCCCCATTTGATTAAATACCCTCCCTTCATCTCGGATTTTCCCTCCTTACATCTCGAATCCCCTTTCTGATAGTTCTAATTCCTGTTGTTCTATAATCTCTACTTATATCTCCCTCATCCCTTTAACCTTCTCTTAACTTAATAAAATTACCCATAAACTCCGTTAGCTTCACATTTCCCTTAGTTTTAACACCTCTCTTCCATTACCCCCTAAATCTTTCCACTTAACCTCCTTAACTGTATAACTTCATTTGGCTTTCCATTTTCTTTCCCGTTTAACTTCTTTTAATGCATTCGTCTGCTTCCCTTCAACACTTCCATTCTTCATTCTTTTCCCTTTCAACGTGATAACTAACCCACTCTATTCATATTATATCCTAGCCCTTTTATTTACTTGTTGATTAGCCTTATCTACTCCATATCCCCTTTGCACACCTCGATATCGAACTCCTTACTGTTTCCACTGTGCACTCTAATTACTCTTCCCCTCCTGTTTTTACTTCTAATAATTCTTTCCACTCTTTTAATAGCCTCGATTATTCCCCCCTTGTTTTACCTCGCCCTTCGCACATCTCTCTCAAACTACTCAACCCCCAACCCGCCCTCGCTCTACATCTTTTAACCCCCATAGTATTTACTTTTAACTGCGATCTCCACTCTCCCTCTGGCTTAATCCTTTGTCACTTCTTTAACCTTGTATATCTCTTACTTCTTCCGGCCTTCACTAACCTATTTAACAATTTTCTTAATTAACCGCCATATAACTTTTTTGAATAAAATTTCAAAGTTTATATTTTCCCATATCTATTTGAACTAACATCCCGTAACTGCTTATTTACTTCAACCCATAATTTTTTCCACCTTGGAGATTCCCATTCCGGATATCCTCTCGAGGTTTTGTTTTCCTTTTTCTTTTTCCTTATTCTAATTTTCATTCTTGACCTCCAATCTTATCGACTTTTCCCTCATTCTATTATTAGTATCTTATTTTTATTATTTTTTTATTTTTTAATTTTTTATTTTTTATTCTTTCGGTCAATCCTTAATTTTCCCTGCGAGCTTAAGACTAATCTTATTATCTATTTTTCATTCTTTATTCTTTTATTTTCTTATTTCTACTTTTTATACTATTTTTATCTTTATTTTTTATCTTTACTCTTTTAATTTTTAACTCATTTTTCTAGTCCTACCCTTCATATATATTTTGCCTCATTGTTTATATCTAAGGTCATTTGATTAAACATCTAAACCCGAACTCTGTTCTTATACATATTCTGATATTTTAACCCCTTATCCTAACATTCCTTTCTTCCCCTTTTCTAGTTGAATCCTAATTCGCACTAACTTCCAATTTCAACTTCATGTTTCACCCCCCCCACTTTCACACTCTTAGTTTTATCCGCATTCCTTCACCGCATCGCTCCCTTTCTCCTCCCCCTCTCTTTCCTCGTACCCGTCCCTTTCTCCTCCCACACACCCCTTACCCGTTTCCTCCCTTGCCTACTGGTCGCATATTATATTCTTGTTTTCACTGTCTTTGCTTTTCTTCATTTATAGCCGGCTTTCTCAACTGGGCAGGCTTTAAATATTCTAGCTGCCCCTTTTTCCCACTTTAAAACACTTTCCTTTGTCATCTCTGCCCGGGAAGTATGTTTAATGGCGAATATTTTCCATCTTAATCTCCTCTGACGCCTGCCTGCATCATCGAATGTACCTCTTATTGGACTTTTTACCCTTTTTGGATTTTCTATTTTCGCCGTACCTGAAGTTGTGGCTTCTTGGAATTTAACTTTGAAACCTCTCTCATTACTTCTCGTGCCTCTAACGACCTACCTATCTACATCTTATTCTCTCCGCTGGACTCTTCGACACCGGACTTTTTGGCAATCGGACATTTGCTTGCACCCTGGCACATTTTTGCCCTGCGTTTCTTTCCCTACAACTTTTATTTCATTTTTTCAAATTTTAAATCTTGGCCATTGCCAACTTATCTATCCCAGCGACTTCCTCTGATGATAAGATTTTGATCTTTGAAAAGCCTGGCTTAAGGAAAATTTAACTTGAATAAATTGCCTTTTTGCGGAATATACCTTGCTTTGAACTTTTGAATTGAATTTTCATTTGGCTTTTGCTTTCTCTAATTCCTTTCCATTCTCCTTCATTATATATATATATATATATATATATATATACATATATATATGCATCGGTCCTTCTATTAAAGAAGTAGAACGCTCTAGACGTTAAGTGTTAAAATTATCACCGTTTATTCGCTATTTAGAATTGGCCGTGTGGTTAAAGCGTCGGATTTGAGTTGCAAAATACTTGTAATCCGGAGTTTCGAATCGCATGACCGGTAGTGAATAGTCATATCCGATTATTAAAAAGGACGAAACGTATACGTACATAGATAATAAACAATAACAAATATTATATATATATATATATATATATATATATATATATATATATTACATTGGCATCTGTTAGTCGCAACGACTATGGGGCAGCGCAATCTTGGAATGTTGTTCGTGAGCATATTCTTATGTGACTGTAGAGTCTAATTCTTGTATTTAAATGGTCTACTCTAGCCTTGAGATACAAAGGCTGTTGAATGTTGTGTTACTTCGGCTGGTCGGTCTGCCTGTTGGCTCGATTTTCTCTTAGCTCTCTTCGGAGAGCTCTCTTCGTTTTCATATTGGAGGGTTTCCTCCCTGATGATCATTTCCTGGCATATATGTTTCTTCCAGGCAGGTCTGTGAGCTGCAGCAATTTCCCATGAATTGATGTCCATTGAGCAAGCCTTCATATCTCGCTTGCAGACATCCTTGAAGCAGAGATGAGGACGACCCTTTTTTCTTGAACCTAAGCCAAGCTCGTCGTAAAGAAGGTATTTAGGGATGCGTATATCATCCATTCTGAGCACATGGCACAACCAGCGAAGACGTTGCTCACGCAATAGGGAGTAAATGGATGGGATGGCTGCTATTTGCAGAACATAATTGTCATTCACTCTGTCCTGCCTTGTAATACCAAGTATCCTACCTAGACACCTCATATGGAAGACCTGGAGTTTTCTCTCCTGTGTTGAGTATGTGGTCCAGGATTCTACCATACAGTAAGGTTGCTGTTTTCCCAGACTCTTTTAGTCAGTTTAGAGAGGGTTGTAGATACATTAGCAATCATTTTATTGCGCGTTGGAAACTAAGTACTGGAACTAGTGAACGAGCTCTAGTGGTGTTTCTTGGATTATAATGCTGCGTAGACAGGCGGTTGCTTGTCCCATAACTTGGTGTTTCTTGTGGCTGGTGGTGAGGTCCAATAGGTAGCATGCACCAGCAAACCTGTCCATCAGTCTTTGGAGATCATCCTCCTGATGCGATGTATGCTATGACTGCATCATCAGAAAACAGCATGTCCCTGATCTGGACTGACCTTGTTTTGATCTTGGAGCGGAGCCTAGTGATGTTGAAGAGACTACCGTCAAATCTGGAGTAGAGGTAGATGCCTTCAGTTGTGTTCTTGAAGGCATGCTTCATGAGTAGGGCGAAGAAGATGCCGAAAAGTGTCAGAGCCAACACGCAGCCTTTTTTGATAGCATTCTTCACCCAAACTCCGCAGACATGTCGCTGTTATTGTTCATCATGCAATCGTGGAAGGATCTTATGATGCTGAGGAGTTGTGACGGGAATATGACTAGTGGGGGCATTTTGAATAGACCGTCTCTGCTCACGAGATCGAACGCCTTGGTCAGGTATATGAAGGCGAGATACAGAGGCTGGCAACACGGTTAATAACATGGGCACATTACTTTTTGAAACGTTTATATTAAGGTGGTGCATTGCATTGATATACAGTTTTGTATGTGTATATGTTTATTGTTATACAGGAAAAACTCTGAAACTAATGAACTAAACATTATGAATTGTGGAACACACCTACTTGACGTAAGGGTGCGTAATATCGGCTATATTTAGTTTCATTTGGTTTAAGACAAAGGAGGAAGTGGAATGGAAGGTCGTCGTGAAAATTCTGATACCTCTGATTCGTGTGAAATATTAACAATAGGTATTAGACATCAATTAATAAATATTCGCCAAATTTCAATTTCTTTGGAGTATTTTCCGTTTTTTATCGGGGTATTATATGGACACAACTTCTCATTCAAACATTTATTTTTTTAGATATGCTTTAAATTTGATCCATACTCATTAGACATTAATAAAGCAAAGATTACTGAATTTCAATTCTCATGAAGACCCCTTAAGCTTTAGCCTTAACTTTTAGGCATTTCCAGAATAAAATTCTGGTATAGTCCAATTTTATATCAATTTTAATATTCGGTTCTGTTCAGGGAATTAATTTTACCCGTCCTTGAACAAGTAGTCACAACGTTTCTTGCCCCGGCAAGTTGAACACTCTCTGACTTCTTGCTGCACATGCCCGCCAATTTGACATTTACAGACGTAAAATTCCTTTCGTTCAGTGTTGATTAATAGTTGCCCAGTGTTGATTAATAGTTGCTACAGAGTCGAAGGTGACTTTGTTATTGGTTTCGAATCCTTAGATCAGCAGTAATTAACATTTCTTAGACTGATGATTGCATAAAAGCATGCAACACTAGTGTCTGTAAGTAAACATAATAGAAATTAAAACCAGTATTTTTTTTTAAAAAGTGCTCAATACAAGTTAGAGTTTTATAAATATTCTTTATATAAACATTTAAAAATTTCCTACATAAATCAATTCGTATTTCGGTTCGGCCATGTACATTCAACGTGACCACACTTGATACTGAAATGAAAATGTACAAAAAAAGGGAAAATCAGATACTGATGATCAGACAGACGAAACAATTATAATCAGCAGCATTTTCGAACCTACATGGAAACTTAGCTTAAGATTATAACAGTGAGAGGGGAAAGAAGTATCAACCGACACATGTCATATTTTGCATGTCATACCACCCTAAATCCATACCACCCTAAAGAAGTATCAACCGACACATGTCATATTTTGCATGTCATACCACCCTAAATCCATACCACCCTAAAGAAGTATCAACCGACACATGTCATATTTTGCATGTCATACCACCCTAAATCCATACCACCCTAAAGAAGTATCAACCGACACATGTCATATTTTGCATGTCATACCACCCTAAATCCATACCACCCTAAAGAAGTATCAACCGACACATGTCATATTTTGCATGTCATACCACCCTAAATCCATACCACCCTAAAGAAGTAGCAACCGACACATGTCATATTTTGCATGTCATACCACCCTAAATCCATACCACCCTAAAGAAGTATCAACCGACACATGTCATATTTTGCATGTCATACCACCCTAAATCCATACTACCCTAAAGAAGTATCAACCGACACATGTCATATTTTGCATGTCATACCACCCTAAATCCATACCATCCTAAAGAAGTATCAACCGACACATGTCATATTTTGCATGTCATACCACCCTAAATCCATACCACCCTAAAGAAGTATCAACCGACACATGTCATATTTTGCATGTCATACCACCCTAAATCCATACCACCCTAAAGAAGTATCAACCGACACATGTCATATTTTGCATGTCATACCACCCTAAATCCATACCACCCTAAAGAAGTATCAACCGACACATGTCATATTTTACATGTCATACCACCCTAAATCCATACCACCCTAAAGAAGTATCAACCGACACATGTCAACCGACATAGCATAAATACATGTGGAAATCTGAAGAAAACAATCATGAGTGTATATTTGCGAATACTAATTTATTAGGAATTGAAAAGCAATTATGTAAATTGAAAAATGCGCGTAGTGTTTACAGCGGTTGTTGTATAAGTATATAAAGAAGCTGGCGGACTTAGTAAATAGTAATACTACTCTGATGGAGTTTCGCCTGATGACAGACAGACAGACAGATACATAAACTCCATTATTAATAGATAGATTTTACTCATTAACTATTATTCATTACATAAACCATCTGATCACAATAAATATATTACTGTCAATAATCACAATTTCAAAGATCACATGGTCGTATATAAGAATCTGAAATGATAAAACAAGGAAACCATAACCATAATTATAAAACCATACATATGTAACACTATATATATGTAACACCATACATATGTAACACCATACATATGTAACATCATACATATGTAACACCATATATATGTAACACCATACATATGTAACACCATACATATGTAACACCATATATATTTAAAGCACATAACAGAATACAACTACTTGTGTAATAGATGTAAAATGGATTTAGTTTAAAATTCAAATATATCTATTTACTATAGATGTTTGCATTTATTTATTAATTTATTTAATTACATATTGAATATAGTCTAATATTCTATACCTATATATCGCTCATTATTGCTGTTTTATTTAAACTATTTGCCTATTAGCTTAATTATTGATTCTATATTACTTACTTTGCTAAAATAATTAGAATTATATTTATTACATATTTAACTAGTAGGGTTATTATTGTTATGTAAACCCCTATTTTAATAATTTATTTATTAAATTTTTATTAGTTGCATTTAATAAGGAATGTTATTCATTAACTAATATTTATTAATTAAACTATCACTATCAACAACCACAATTCAAATAATCAGATATGTATGAATGTATGTATCTATCTATGTATGAATATATCTATCTATATGTATGGATATATGTATCTATATGTATGTATATATGTATCTATATGGATGTATATATATGTATCTATATGTATGTATATATGTATCTATATGTGTGAATATATGTATCTATATGTATGTATATATTTATATCTATATGCATCTATATGTATGTATGTATATATGCATGTATATATCTATGTATATATGTACGTATCTATGTATGTATATATATATAAATGTATGTATGTATATATATATATATGAATGTATGTATATATGAGTATGTATATATATATGTATGTATATATATGTATGTGTATATATGTATGTGTATATATGTATATGTATATATGTATATATATATATGTATGTATAATCACACAAAAGTACAGCAGAGGGACAACAACGACCCCTATAAGAATCTGCTAAAATAAAGGTAAACAAGCGTACCAAAATACTACAACCACTCTATAACTATAAAAATCATATGCATGCAAACTCAAAATCACATAAGTCATATAATGGAATAATATAAGACTCCAAAATTCTATAACTAATCATAAATCTTTACTTCTACATATTATAATATAAGTAAAATAGATTTAATTAAGAATAATGTTTTCAATTATAATTATTTATTACGGGCTTTGTATTTATTTATCAATTTATTAAATTATTTAATATACTTTTATATTCTATCTTTATAAAACTATTTATTGTGGTTTTATTAAAATTATTTATTTAGCTATTAACTCACTAGCTTAATTATTTTATTAATATTACTTACTTTTAATAAAGGAATTAGAATGATATTTATTACATATTTACCGAGTTGGGTTATAATTGTTACTTTAAAAACTATAACAAGTTTAGAACAACTAATGATTGTTTTTCTGGATTTTATGTTAAATTCACCTGATTGTTACTATATGTATCCAGAGTGAACTGTTTGAACTGTCTACAACTAATCCCTACTTAATTTCTTTTGATTCAACAACTTATTTCTTTCAGGAAACGCAATGATATGTAATTTGTAATAAGGAAAAGGAAACATGTGGAGTTATTTAGCGTGGAGGTTGAAGTCTTCCCCAGGACGGCCTATTTCAGTTCAGGTCGCTCTTAAGAGATCATATTTATTTGGATAATTAGGTGTCATACTTTTATTTCTAGGTTGTTCAACGATATTTTATGGTTACTGTACATAGACTTTAAATAAGAAAGTTTTTTATACTTGAGTAATACTCTTGGCATACTGTTCCTAAATATGCTATACTCTTTGTCAAACAATTTTTTTGTAGCAGTCAATCATTTTTATTTCTGCAGTTGCACTTATTTCTATTATTTTATGTTTTATTATTGTTACTATAGCTATTATCCTGGTTTAGGTTATTAATTATTTCCACAGCTTATTTGTACAGCTATAACTGAGTTTAATAGTATTTTATTAGATATTTTAAATACAAGATTCTTATTAGTAAATGTTGACTTAAAAGATTAAGAAAACAAATAGTCAATTTGGGATTTAACCATCAGATTAACCGGGGGCAGGGACCACATAATCCTCTGATTTGAAATTTTTCTGATGCTCCTATCATTCCTGCTATTATATTCTATTTTAGTGTTTATAAAGCCACTGTTTTGTAAAGTGCTGTATACAGCACTTTACAAAACGTGACCATTGTTATTAAATATTTCTTGAATGGAAGAATTGTTGCTAATTCCATGGCTAATTGATAGGGGGTGATTTGAGTTAGGATTAACATGAACCGGGTTAAATTTTTCTTTCATATATGACTTATATATGTTTTGCTTGAGATTAAACGTAACATCTAAAAAATAGTGATCTTACATCGTGCTGTGATCTCAACTTTAATTCTTAAAACTTTCATTATTTTGTGTATAATTTAATTTTTTGTCAGCTTTAGAATTAGTAGCTTTTCTAACTATAGACAAACCATCATCCCTATATAGTCCTATACCTTTGACATTAAATACTCTAGGTCCAGTTAGTTTAAACAAAATAAATAGTCATACTAAATCAGACACTGCGCGGAAACGAAAGAGCCGATCGCCACATCAAATAAATCCGTGGAATCTTTTTTACACATTGATCATTATTATTAATCATGATTAGCATTAGAAAATGCTACTGATTATAATTGTTTCGTCTGTCTGAATCATCAATATTTGATTTTCCTTTTTATTGACATTTTAATTTCAGTATGAATTTTAGTCCCATCGTGTGTGCACGGTAGCACCGAACATGAATTGATTTATTGCTAAATGTTATATATATATATATATATATATATATATATATCAAATGAAGTTCATATTTTTTTGTAAGCATCTAATTGAAATTTAAGAATAAGAAATGAGGTAAAATACCTTCAAAGCATGTTTAAGATGCGATATTAATTTTAATAGAAAAATCGTAACAGATTAAACAAAAATTTTTTTTATAAACTTTTATCTTTTAGTTTATTACAAATATTTTGCCAAGTAAAATTGGCTTTACTAATGTATCTGGAAATCCTGATCTTATGAGATTGTCCCGTCCTTGCTGGTGTAAACGAATGTTGTTTTTTTCACTTTCAAATATGAAGACGCGCATGCTCGCGGGATAATTATCAAATAAAGTTCATATTTTTTTGTAAGCATCTAATTGAAATTTGATATATATATATATATATATATATATATATATATATATATATATATATATATATATATATATATGTGTGTGTGTGTGTGTGTGTGTGAGTGTTATATCTCGGTAAATATTAAAGAAGAATCGTGTATAAAAGCTAATCGTTAAACCCTCGTAAACAACTCCATTACAATACCAAGACTACGGATATTGGAAAGTATATACATGAAAATTAAATCTACATACATCTACATACGCATACGTTTCCTTCTTTTCATGAATCGTCAGTGTTGAGAAGATTATTCATATCGCTTGCCGGACTCGAACCCCGGAACACGAGTCATGTTTCAAACTCAAATTCCAACATCTTAGATAACACGGCCGTTATAAACAACCTGGTAAACTAGTGAGAAATTAATGATATTTAAACGCAGACGTTGTCAAAATGTTCTACTACTGGAAGGAACATGCATATATATATATATATATATATATATATATATATATATATAATTTCATGTATACACGTATAAACTTAAAATCTAATAAGCCCCTATCAATCAAAAATATTCCTAGTTCAATCAAGCTTAGTCTTAGCAATAACTCCAGCAACGAAAATGTATTTAAGAAGTCAGGCAGCATTTACAATAAAGCTCTAAAATAGTGGGTATAATAATATCAAGAGTAAATAAGAACCAGTATTACTATAATAAAATAAAAATAGAAACAGAAATATCATTTGGTTTACACCATCTTCTAATTATATGCTAAAAACTAAACTTGGCAAACAAGTCCTTAATCTAATCGAAAAACACGTGCTCGTACCTAAGCCCCTGCGCAAAACTTTCCATATAAATAACTAATTGCTGCGAAAATATAGAAATGATAATTTAAGCAGACCATAATATACTAAACGAGACTAGCAGAGAAAAATAAAAACAAAATGCGTAAAAAAGGATCAATATAGAAATAAATAAATAACATAACCAAGAACAATAGTATAACTAATAGAAATAGAAATTACTATAATAGAAATTACCCAAAATAGAAATAAGAAAGTTAATAATAAAAAGAAAAACTGTAACTGTAGGACTAGTGCACTTTGCCCACTACAAAATAATTGCCTAACTAAAGGCATTGTATACTAAGCCGCAATGTTGCCAGAGAAAACCAGAATACACACATATTATGTAGGTATAATCATTCTTTAGATTTTAAATCCAGGTATAACAACAATAGCGAACCATTACTGGGCACTAAGAAAAACGGAGGCTCGACAATAATTGAATAATACGATAGGCAAGTAACCGTAGATATTTAAATGACCCGTGTAGATTATGTTTAAACAAGTAGCTTGAAATTAAAACTTTTAAAGGCACCCAGAACATACTAAACTGTAGAAGCATGATAGCAATCAAATGTAGACATAGAATAAACTTTACTTTAGGATAACCACATACATAACAATTTAATAAATTAATAAAATAAATAAAAAACAAAACTAAATCTAAGATCTAACGTAGCAATGAATAACAAAATAAAAAAGAAATTATTTTAATCACGCACGTGCTAAAATAAGGTCAAATGTAAACTCGACACATTCACAAAAGGGATGTGCCGCACCTAAACAAAACAAAAGAAAAATATGTCAAGTATAGGTCAGCTGGGCCTTTGTTTGAGAGAAACTCAGCAGTTGGCTAATATAAACATTAACCCATGAGAGAGAAATAACAACGAATCTGATTGGTTAGTAACCTAGACTAAACACCACACGGATATATAAAAATAAACAGTAACAAAAAATATGTGCACTTATCCTAACATTTCCCTGTGGGGATGAAACGCGGACACTTCTGTGTAGCTGAAATGCCATGAATATATTTTAATACTTTACTATATATATATATATATATATATATATATATATATATATATATATATATATATATATATATATTCCGTCGCGCAAAAGCGATAAAACACGTTGATTTTTTTCTAACCCCTGGACGCAAGATTTTAAAAAAGGACGATGGAAGCAAACAAGCAGATTAATAGATAGATAGAGCGAGCAAGATAGATATAGATAGATACATAGATAGAGATGTAGATAAATAAAGAGGTAGATGAAATGAAAGAGATATAGAGAGATAGAGAGTTATATATAGAGATAGCGATAAATAAAGGTATATATATATATATATATATATATATATATATATATATATATAGAGAGAGAGAGAGAGAGAGAGGGAGATAGAGATAGAGATACATCTATAGAGACAGGTAGATAGAGAAATAGAGGGAGATAGATATATAGTGATATATAGAGAGAGATAGAGAGAGGTAGATATATAAAGAGGGCGAGGGATATATATATATATATATATATATATATATATATATATATATATATATAGATAGATAGATAGATAGATAAAGAGGGAGATAGATATAGTGATAAAGAGGGGTATATATATAGAGAGAAAGAGAGATAAAGACACAGAGAGAGACAAAGGGAGATAGATAGAGATAGATTGATTGAGAGAGCAAAACAGAGAGGGAGAGAGATAGAAATAGATAGATAAATAGATATAAGAATAGATAAAGTTAGCAAGAGCTAGCTAGATAGATAGATAAAGAGCGAGCAAGAAATAGTAAGTGAAGAGGGTTACATGCAAATTTGCAAAAACCATTAAGACTATTTTACGCTTACTTCAAAAGGAGTTCTATTTATTTCTATTAGCACTTTTAACTGTCTACGACGGTCTGTCTGTCTGTCTGTCTGTCTGTCTGTCTGTCTGTCTGTCTCTCTCTCTCTCTCTCTCTCTCTCTCTCTCTCTCTATCTATCTATCTATCTTTAAGTAATATGTTTAGAAAAGGTTTTTGTTTTTTAAACTTCCATTCGGAAGTATCTAATTTCTTCCTCTATATAATGGCAGAGTTAGACATAAGGTCGGATTTTAATGTGGAGAAAATACAGCTTCTCAAAAAAGTTAACTGTATTAGGACAAAAATAAAAAAAATGGCTCAGTCTAGAAGGAACTCTCCCTCACTAACTGAGGACAAAAAAGATGAAATGTGGTATCAGAACAGTTTATTTATCTACCTCCCACAGCAGTCAGATGTGACACAAGGTCGGAAAGTGGGATTTGATAAGTCAGCATCCTAGAGGATGAGCACTTTGACCTTTAAAAATGGCCTGGGCAGCCCCGTCGGCATTCTCAGGTAGGAGCGGCTCAGGCGATTAGCAATAAACTAACCCCTTCTCAAAGAGTGAGAAGGTAAGGCCTGGGAAGGTGGGCCCCCTAGAACTGCACAGGACAGACCCACAGACCGGCGTCATTAAGTCCCGAAGGCCAAGACGATACCGATCTATAGGGTGTAGTATCCATCAGAAC
Source organism: Sepiola atlantica (assembly GCA_963556195.1). Lineage (NCBI taxonomy): Eukaryota > Metazoa > Mollusca > Cephalopoda > Sepiida > Sepiolidae > Sepiola > Sepiola atlantica. The sequence goes on from OY744516.1 coordinate 58,876,661, forward strand.
AGATACTACACTTTTTTCCTAGCCAAAATGCCAAGGAGAACAATTAACATAGTCGATTCTTTTTCCAATTCTACGAATCAGTACAATTATATATATTTCGGCATTACATAACCCATAGTTGGTTGCTATGCCGTAAAACAAAACAAACCAAACAATTATATATACGTTAACACATCGTTTAAACAATATTATAATAAGTCTGTCCTTGCTAGGGACCACTTTATAAATGCCTCTTATGGCGAACACTGTATAGAAAAAAAAGAAAGGTTAAAGAGAAACAGTGTACTTGATGTCGGTTTCCGGTTTTTAAATCGGAAATTGACAAGCGGTGTTTATCAAGAAAAAGCCCATCATAATTTTCGACCGCTTAGATTTTGGACGAAACTTTTAAATATAAACTATTTAAAAGGTATTTTCAAACAAAAAAAAAACATTCCAATTATAGAAATAATAAACTATTTAAAAAACTATTTTAAAAAAAACTATTTTAAAATATTTATAAAAAAAATTATATAAAAAGTTTTATTCTAGTATTTGTAAAAAAATGTCCGATTACAAAAAAAAAACAGTTTGATTTTCTTACGTGTTAATAATTAAAACCTGATGAAAACAAATTACTAATTGCTCCACCCTAAAACAAAAACAAAAACAAAAACAAAAGATCTGACTAAAATATAATGGGTAACGGTTTTTTGATAAACATCGCTATTCTATTTTCGATTAAAAACCATTATCTAGTAGACTGTCTTTTACAAAAAAAAAAAATGATTAATTTATTTGAGTTAAGATTTAATTATAAAAATGATTAATTTATTTGAGTTAAGATTTAATTATAAAAATTATTAATTTATTTGAGTTAAGATTTAATTATAAAAATTATTAATTTATTTGAGTTAAGATTTAATTATAAAAATTATTAATTTATTTGCGTTAAGATTTAATTATAAAAATTATTAATTTATTTGAGTTAAGATTTAATTATAAAAATTATTAATTTATTTGAGTTAAGATTCAATTATAAAAATTATTAATTTATTTGAGTTAAGATTTAATTATAAAAATGATTAATTTATTTGAGTTAAGATTTAATTATATAAATTATTAATTCATTTGAGTTAAGATTCAATTATAAAAATTATTACTTTATTTGAGTTAAGATTTAATTATAAAAAATATTAATTTATTTGAGTTAAGATTTAATTATAAAAATTATTAATTTATTTGAGTTTAGATTTAATTATAAAAATTATAATTTTATTTGAGTTAAGATTTAATTATAAAAATTATAATTTTATTTGAGTTAAGATTTAATTATAAGGTCTATAAAGTATCAAATTTGCTCCAATTTTGAGATTACTAGATGAATACCTGTCCCAGGCCGGGTAAAATGAATTCCCCGAACAGAACAGCTTTGCATCACTTTTGTGTATCCTTGTTTCATAAGGAAACATAAAGTTTACGCTTTAGACATTTTCAAATCATACTGTACGAAACCTTATGTCTAGAATCCATATTCCATTACATGTTTTGGTATTCGCGAACATGTCTACAATTTAAAGTTTAACTTTAAAGGGTCCTAAGATAAAATTAAAATTCATTGAATCTTACTTAAATGGTGGAATACATCTTTCCATTTGAAAATTCAAATATTTTAGATTAGCATTGAATATATATATATATATATATATATATATATATATATATATATATATATATATATATATATATATATATATAAGTAAATTAAATATGATCCCTAATCGTCTCTGAAACGATCGTACGCCAGACCATTGTCGACTTTGAATTCTTGGAACTGTAATAAATAATGTTATAAATCTGTTGATTTATTTATTTATCACTATTAATTAACTATCTGTCTGTCTGTGTCTGTCTGTGTCTCTCGCTATATATATATATATATATATATATATATATATATATATATATATGGCGAGGAGTTACACGCTTAAATGCAAGAACAGCTGTCTTTGTTGGAAAAGTGCACGTGTTATTCAGGCCCGCGCGGGTTTAGACAGATACAACCTGTTGACCTATTGCAGCGCCCTCTATAGAAAATGTCCCTTTTTGGGGAATCATTTGTACTCGTTGACTTTCGGTGAACGGGTGTGTGCTTCTTTTGATCGAATTACGCCAGGGATAGCGTTGGGTGTTGGTGTGTCGAAGGGGTAAAATCCTGGCGGAAGGCGGGGTTGCTACACTGGGAAAGAAAGAGGGGAATGAAGTATAGGGACAAGATAATCAGAAAGAAAGTTAGAGAGAAACAGGGAGAGAGAGAGAGAGAGAGAGAGAGAGAGAGAGAGAGAGAGAGAGAGAGAGAGAGAGAGAGAGAGTATAGAAACGAGAATATATGGGATTGGGAAAAAGAAGATTAGAACAACAAGAAAGAGTAATAAGGGTTTTCGGGGGAGAGTGAAAAGGGGGCTAAAGAACAATAATAATAATCCAGACACTCTCTATTCCCGAGAAAATGATACGTTTTAAATATAAAAATAAATAAAAAATAAGAATACATATATGCTATAGGTAACACACTCTCATTTTTCTTCTCGTCACGTGTTAATGGTATTTGCTCTATGAATTAGTATTTAACATACACGTATCATAATAACCTATATATACAATACTTTACATACACACACACACACATATATATATATATATATATATATATATATATATATATATATATATATATATATATATGTATGTGTGAAAGTACAGTAAAAATTCAGCTCCATGATTGTCAATTAGTAACAACAGAACATATATAAATGAGGTTCATTTTATATTCCAATAATTATGTTTTTATTTTCTTATTTTTATTTTTATTTTTTCAAATTTCCAAAAAAACATAACATTTTTATGAGATATATTTTTACGGTCCGTTTCATTTGTCGTGGGACAAACATCATTTTTATGTCAATATCGTCTCTGCAACACTACAAAATCATCAGAAAAATTCACAAAGAGTAAAAAGTTATTGGATTAAAGTCTTTTGAAAAAACCTACATTATACAGTGGTTTATTTTTTTTAAACCAAATAAAAACAAAGAAAAGAGCAAACTCATATGTGGGGGGACACACTAGTACGCCATTTTGAATTTTTCAGTTCAGAGCTAGTACATCTTAAAAGTTCTATGGACATTTATAATTTTTAATTCAGTAATATTTCTTAACATAGTTGATTAGTTCTATAATTTACTTATAAAAATTCGAATTAACTTGAGGGTAATTTTTTACTTTCCTAAAGTTACATCAATTAACCTTCAAATACCTATTTAGGTCATTTGGATAAGAAGATGACTTTGGAGTTGGTATCTTTTAAGTTCATCAGTTGAGAGCTAGCTATATAGAATCAGCCATCCATTCAAGCAACTATTAAGATTGTTACACTTGGGTGTTTATGTGGAAGATGTTTAGTATTTATTTATAAATAGTTTAAATTACCACTAATATAAAATTAATTGCTCAAATTTCTTCACTCAAGTAGTAAGTTTCTATTTAATGCGAAACTAAGGAGGAGTTCGTCCCTTACAATGAAATTGGTTTATAGTTATCTAAACATGAATCAAAACTCCGAAAAGAGCTATTAAATATTTATTATTTTATTAAATTATGTTAATTACCTCATTATAAAGTATTATGAGGATTCAAAAGTAATTTTTAAGACATTTATACCTAAAGTTAATTGTGATTACGTTTTATACTTAACTCGTGTTGTGAGGGAATACTGAAAAGCATCAATGTCCATATCACCTCCCTATTTTAATATTTTAATATTTTGTATGCATATATTTATATTAGATTGGGTGCATTCTTTTATTTATTAATTTATATATATATATATGTATATATATGAAGCAATCCAACAAAAGATATAAGCGTCAACTAATATCTTATAATTAGTGAAACATCCGGATAAAAAAACTGAAGCTCAATATACTGGATAGAGCATTAATATTATAATATAAAATGAAGTAATAAAATAAGGTGTCAATCAAATTTTATTAGAATTCAAAGTTCATGCAAAGCATCCTTAAGGATGCTTTGCATGAACTTTGAATTCTAATAAAATTTGATTGACACCTTATTTTATTACTTCATTTTATATTATAATATATATATATGTATATATATATATATATATATATATATATATAATTTTTTCCCTATATTTAACATTTATTTGGCATTATATTTTGAATTATTATTGTATTATTGGTTCTTACTTCTAGTTACCATTTCTTCACTAATTAGTAGAGATAAAAACTAAAAGATTGTCTGCTGATGCTCCAATGATCCGGCTCACTGAACATTTCCTTTTCTATAGGCTAGGTTTAAGCATTGCCGCTTCAGTTATTTTAGTTGTGTGTGATGTGTTCTATATTTAAATGTTTTATTTTGGGGTATTAGTATTCTGTTATCTACATTAAGTTTACAGTTTTTATTGCCTACATAGTCTTATAATATTCTTATACCTTAGATATTTTCATATTTATGTTGATGAAAGGGTAACTGTCGCAGGTGTTTATATGGGTCGGTAACGTGATAGGACATATGCGGTTCTATGTAGACAGTTCTGAGCCACTTCCTGTTATTTATTTGATAAATTCTCTTTAGACATAACTATACTGTAGGATTCTATAGTACAGAGGTTACATCTCTTAGATTTGTTAGGTTTATATTTCCCTGCTCTACCAAGTATAGGCCATTTTAGGCTGTATTGTATATTTTTACTATTTAGTTCTCTTACATGTTTAGCTAAAGTCGTATGTACCTTCTTTGAATTTGTATTAGGTTCTTTAAAAGAGTGTATATGATTTCTAAACCTGTCGTTTAAACTACTACCGTCGACCCAATGTATGTTCTAATTCTGTTTTCTTCTATGACGTTACACATATACACTATATCTGAAGTTAAACATCCCCCTCTAAAGGTCATTCATTAACATTTCTGCAGTTACATTGGGAGTTGTTATTCTGGTTCTGGACTGTACTAGTATCTAAGTTCCTATTTTTTTTGATTTTTGTGTTATTTGCACTTACTATAGTTGATGTTAAGTTTATCGATGTTCAAAAGGATAGCTTTACTGTATTTTTATTTATAATTTTGCCTAGTCACTATCCCATGGAACATTTTTCTCGATAATTTGGTAGAACTGTTTAGGTATGTTAGTGAGAATGTTTAAGCCATAAATAGACTTGAACTAGAGGGAATTTCTATTCTATTTTTCTTCTTAGTGATATTCTCTACCGATGGTGGGTTTGTTTACTCCTAATGTTAAGTGTGGTATTAGGTGCATTATCCCGCGTATTATTGGTATTTATTCTCCCTTTGATTTGTTTGGAATTTCCCATAGCCATGTTGTATGATATTATGTGAGGTGTGTTGTCTTAGAATCCTCAATGTGATTTACCGAGATTACTTTTATATAGTTTATTTTCCAAGTATATCACGATCTGGCTAATGCTTCATTATAAATGTTTTTATTCTTATTGAATAGTGACTCGTTAGATGATAGTTTTGATATTCTCTTAGAAATACTATAGATTATGGCTTTCTTAATGGGTCCCGGGTGGCTAGAGTTAAAATCTACATAATAGAGAGTGTGGTTGGGTTTATGATATGCTTCATATGTTCTATTGTTTAGGTCTAAGCTGATGTCTAGGAAGTTAACTATCTTATGGTTTATGTCAATTGTTACCTTAAGGTCAAAATTTCTAAAAAAGTTATGTATATCCTTTTTGGTATTCTCTAACCTTCTATTGCCAGAGTTGACGAAAAATAGTGCGCCATCTCTGTATAAACCGCTCCTTACACGTGGTAGATCTTTAAGGAGCTCTTTCTTGATATAAAGGCCTACCAGACCCGTTATTTTACGCAGGATCCGGTTACCCCATAGTAATATCGAAAATATTTTCCCTATCTTTTCTTGTCCATAGTTTTATAATCATACAGAATCAGAGTTCTTCTAGCTACTTTTGAAATGTCTATTTTTAGTCTAGTGATATTTGTTTCTATTCGTGATAGGTGATATGAATGTATGTCAAACATGATAAACTTCCCGTTTATCCTTTGGGGTAGTTTCCCATACTAATTGATGACTTCATTCGACGATGACTACAAATTGTGAATTATCTTGGATTTATATATATATATATATTTATACACAGATATACATAGATATACACATACATACACACATACATACATATATATTTATATATATATACATATAAACATACATATACACACATGCACATGCATACATATAGATTAAAAAATACACATCCACTCACACCTATCCATAAATACACACACTGCCAATGGATGCATCTCCTTTTCCACTGATTAGTTCAGCATGATATATTATGATATATATATATATAAAAATATATGTACTTCTTTTGACATTATACTAACGGTTTTTGAATAAACTCGTTATAAACACGTGTACAGACTTACGTTCATGTATATGCATCACTATAGACTGTACCTCTATCAATACCTACTCACATATATACATACATGTAGAAATGCTTGTACTATTAATGTTTTACTTATACTCTCACATACTGGTATAACATATATATATATATATATATATATATATATATATATATATATATATATATATATATATATAAATACCTACCCACATATATGAACATGTACATCCACTACATACATAACTACGCACAGTGACATAAATATGCCCATTAACCTACGTATACGTACACACGAAATAAATATAAAAATAAAAGTATACCACCTTATATTAGTCCAAGTATCCATATACATACGTACGCATGCATCTGGATCCATTTGAGCTTATTTGCTAACATTTATTCACCATAATACACATACACGCATGCATATATATATATATATATATATATATATATATATATATATATATATATATATATATATATATATATACATATACATACATACACATACTTAACCATACATACACACATACATACACATATGCATACATACATACACACATACATACATATTCACGACTGCATATATATACATATTTATATACATACTGTTATATATACATATATACACATGCACACATATAGACACATACATACATGTATATACATAAACACCATTACAGATGCATCCGCATATACATACACACATAACATAAATATACACAAAATCAGTATATATGCATACAGACACATGTATACACATACACATGTGTATACAAACATGTGTATGCATGAACACACACATACATATGTACACCAATATCGATATTTCTATAATTAAAACTAAAGTGCTTATATATCTCAGTTCAATTTGCTTACATTTATACATGCTATAGTAGTATACTAAGAACTTACAAGATAAGTATTATAAAGGCTAGCAAACCAATTAAACACAGCGTATGTAATTGCAATAGTTAATTCTATATATAAACAAGTGATAACTATGAGAATGTATCAAAATCATATCATTATAGGTTGATGGGTAGTGATTTTGGATAATATAGATTACTTAAGTGAAAAAATATAATAACATCAAAATTTAAAAACACAAAAATAAAATTAAAAAAAATTAGAAATAGAATAAAAATAAAACAATAGTAAAAAAATAGAAATAAAGAAAATAAAAAAAATGAATAGACCTTATATGAACAATGAAGTACATGCCAATGAAGTCAAAATAATAATTTAATTACAATGTGACGTAATAGTAGTTATTTGTAATCTAAAGTCTGCTTAATGTGTGCTATTTGAAATGTTTACAGTTAAAACTCGTTTCTTGTCTGACGTTCAGTAATTTTTCTCTGTCTTTAAATGATACAATTTCAAGTTTCTTACCTAGGCTTAGGAAACTTACCCTGTTTCTTACCGGTGAAAATTATAAACATATCACCTTCCCTAAAAAGATTTACTCAATAGGAAAGTTTTCCAAATTCTATCCCACTTCAATGTCTTCTTTGGTCTGAAGAGGTGGACTCTTAGTAAAGAGTGCAACCGAAACATGTATGCACATATGTAACCAATAATGTTTGTATAAATAAAAAGTTATACTATATATATATATATATATATATATATATATATATATATATATTAGTGTCTTACAGATGTTAAAAAGCCAATATTCCAGTCATTTGACGTTATAATTTATTTCTTCTCGTCAGGACGAGAGTCACAGGACGTGTTGTTATGGCTGGTACTGAAAGCGCCCACGCCGGCCTATTGGCTTGAGTTATTTCTTTTTAACTTCTATCATTTCTCTATTTTTTACATTGAGCTCTCCGACTTCGATTTCTTACAGAAATCCCTTTATCCTTCACGGATCCAACACACAAACTATATATATATATATATATATATATATATATATATATATATATATATATATATATATATATATATATATATATATATTCGTGTTTTGCGATGGTCTGAAATTATCACTTTCTTACACTGATGAGAACCGAAAGCTCGAAACGACGTCGTATGTAGGTAACATATAATTTAATATGTATTTATAGAATATATATATATATATATATATATATATATATATATATATATATATATATATAAATTTAATTAGTGAACATCCGGATAAAAATAAAGCTCAATATACTGGATAGAGCATTAATATCAATAGATCAAGTGAAAGAATAGAATAAGGTGCGAATCAAATTTTATTACAGTTCAATGTTCAAGCAAACGAATTTCCCGCCTGGATAACTTTTTGCATTTTTGGACCACCATTCACTATTTGGATTATTTTTTAATCAACCTCTTTGATATCTTGCCTGGAGCTATTTTAAACTTTTTGACGTGGATGAACTGTATAGGTTTACAAAATACTATGTTTTGGGCCGATATATTTGATGTTTTATATATCTTTATGTATTTTTATATATATTTTATTTATATATTTTCAAAGTTTAATTTTGATTACCTGCAGTAATGTCATTGCGGTAATGAGAAGATTTTCTTTGAAAACTCATGAGTTAAGGACTATTGCTATATATATATATATATATATATATATATATATATATATATATATATATATATATATAATTATGAACTGAATGATGAGAAAAAAACGTTACACACCGTCTTAAAATAGAAAAAAGTAGAGGAAAAGAAGAAATTTCCGTTGATAGTTGGTCGCTTGTTAGAAAGAAGAGAAGGAGGAGGTAAGAAACAATATCAAGTTAAAATGTCTAGTCGTGGTTTTCTGTGATGGTAATCGTAAAAAAGGAGGGAAGAAGAGGAGGGGGTTATAAAACTAAGGAATTAACCCCCTTTTTTTTAATGTGACGTCTATTTTAAATATTGAAAGGACATTAAAAATATTCACGCTTAAAATTTCGATTAAAATTTAGTTGACCAAAATAATTATAAAACAAAAAATACGGGATATTTAACAGTGCGAAGATTATAATTCGTAGAATGAGGCGAAATTTACAAAAAGTTTATTTACAACTTAGCATTTTTCTTTTGTTACTAATAGTTAGAAAAGAGATTACCCCCCTAGGTCGAAATAATTTATAATGCGGACAGTCCTTATATATATATATATATATATATATATATATATATATATATATATATATATATATATATATATTGCATTGAACAATTGAAATTTGAAATAAATTTGGACAATCGTCGCATATTTATCACTCTTTTTTCTTCTATCTCTCTCTCTCTCTCTCTCTCTCTCTCTCTCTCTCTCTATATATATATATATATATATATATATATATATATATATATATATATAACGTCGTCTTTGGTCTGAAGAGGTTCACTCTCCCCGAAGAGTACAACCGAAACATGTATGCACATATGTAACCAATAATGTTTGTATAAATAAAAAATATACTTAAAAACAGCTGTACTTGTTATTGAGCACTTTTTACAAAAACTTGAGTTTCAACGGATTTACATCTACAGAAACTAATACAATACATGTACTATATATATATATATATATATATATATATATATATATATATATATATATATATATATATATATATAATCTTGTGGGAACATTATAACATGATAATTTAATTGCGCCCCAAAAATGCGTACGATCGTTTCTGAGACGATATAATTAATATCGGTTCACTTCACCAGTCACAGGGGTTAGACATTAATTTAAAAGATAACAGGCAGCACCAAGGCTATAGAGTTTAACACTCCCAATTATACGGCAAATTAGAAATAATCAGGAGAGTAGGGGGTTGGATACATCAAATCAGTACAGACCGGGTAAAACCAATATTTAGGGATGTGCAGGGTATGTGTGTGTCTGTGTATGTATGTGTGTGAATACATAGGTATGGGTATATATGTATATATATATATATATATATATATATATATATATATATATATATATATATATATATATATATACTCAAATATACACCCATACTTATGTATTCACACACACATATATCTGGGTATAGGTTAGAGAATGTATGTGCTTATTAATATATGTGTGCGTAGTTTAACTGCTATCCATAGGCTAATAAATGTGGAGGTCTAAAAGTTTGACGCAGACACTGGAAGAGACTAAACTTTTGAAAAACAGGTTGGGATGAAGAGTGACCATGCAGATGATTGAAAAGATAACCACCTTATAACCGGGAAGGCAGAGTTGTGTGAACATGTATGTATATACGCACGAGTGTAGGGATATGTGGGTATATGAAAAAAAGTAACTAGGTCTGAGCAGATACATCCCTTGCCTCCCCTACTCTCCACCATCACCTCCAACTAAAACGATACGAAACAATGTAATTTTCGCTATCAGTATTCAAAAGTTTGAACCATTTTTTTCACTAAAAGTAACATCAAAACGTTCAACTTCAGGTTAATTCCACTTCATATAATAGACGCACCATCTTTTTTTATATACTGCTTACGTATATGCCATATCAGTCGCAAGGTTATTCTATTTTAAAAGGAGATTTTATTAATGAACTATTATTTGTTATTTCTTTTTTTAATTCAATGATTGTTTTGATTTTAATACAATACATATTCCTTTCATTTTCTGGGGAAATATTTAGCATCTGTGTTCGAATGTTCCTTTCTTTAGATGGGAAAACTTAAATCCCAACAAGTTTCAGTCTATTTCTAAACTGCAAGTGAATGAGAAAACTGATTTCTGTATTTTTTCCCCTTTCTTTATGATCACGTTTAAAAGATAAATCAATTTGTATGGACATTACCAAAAGGTTAATGTCTATCTATCTATATAGATAAATAAGAAATATTTTGTTTCGTGTTTACAACAAAGTTATGAAATTAATGTTTAATATTTTAATTAATGTTTAAAATATTTTAAGTAGCGAATATTTAAAGTAACAAAGCCAGTTAGTATATATATATATATATATATATATATATATATATATATATATATATATATATATATATATATATATATATATATATATATATATATATATATATATATATATATATATATAGTGTGCAGAGTTGAATGATTCTGATGGGAATCCAACTAAGAAGGCTCAATGTACTTATTAACAGAGCAGGATTAAATTTAAAGGAAATAAACTTAACACACATTAGGGCTGTCCGCATTATAAATTATTTCGACCTAGATGGGTCTCACCAGATGCGTACATAGCCACGTTTCGGAAGTGAATGAGCATTCAGTTCCGAAATGTGGCTGTTTACGCGTCTGATGAGACCCATCTAGGTCGAAATAATTTATAATGCGGACAGCCCTAATGTGTGTTTATATATATATATATATATATATATATATATATATATAATTTTTTACTAAGGGTTTCCACTCTTTTTCCCCTTCGTATAAAACTAAATAAAACTAAATATCGCCCATATTAGCCACTCCTACGTCTACCAGCTGTATTCCAAAATTTATAATGATCGGTTTAAGAGTTCATCCAGTTTTTCATGTCAGTTTCGGAGTTTATCTTGTACATCCACTCCTTAAGTGTTTACAAAAAATAATGTGCCTATGTTACTCACCATGTTGCCTAGAATAGATATTCCCAAATTCATAATGATCGGTTCATTTTGATTATCCTCTGTCCCTGTCCCTGTGTTTGTCTGCCTGTCTGTCTCTGTCTGTCTGTCTGTCTGTCTGTCTGTCTGTCTCTCTCTCTCTCTCTCTCTATATATATATATATCTTACATTATATAGAGCGATATATACAGACATAAATGAATCCCAGGCTACACGAGGTAAGTACTTACCGGGTGTAGCCTGGGATTCATTTGTGTAATTTTATTTAACATTTTGAATTAAAAGATTGTTTGTAAGTCACCATGAGATGGAAAAAAGATAGCTAAAAATGTACAGGAGATAACTAATATATTTACTTTGAGGCTAAAACAGGAATTATATTCCTTAGGTTTTTAGTCTTTTATGTCATTATTTTAAATTGTCACACGTGAAATAATCTTCCTTGCCGGAATAATTATTTTCGGTAAGATACATTTATATCTGTACTAATTTACAAATAAACGAAAAAGAAATTAAGACAACAAATAACGGTGTTAAATATAACTATTACTAACGTAAGAGAGAAAAAAGCTAAATGTGGCAGAAAACAAAAAGATTTGGGGAATATATATATATATATATATATATATATATATATATATATATATATATATAATAAATTTAAATCTTTGTAGGGAAGGAAGACATATAAATACGTATATATATATATATATATATATATATATATATATATATATATATATATATATATATATATATACTTGTTTTATATTTTTTAGTTCGATGAATAGTATTTGTTTTGGAGGAGGTGATCAATTTTGCGCGGTTTAGTAAATTTTTTACAATAGTTATTTTGTAGCGGTACGGGCACTCACTCTTGAAATTAAGCAAACTAGAATTTATGCTGGTTGTTTTTATAGGTAAAGGTGTTAAACGTATTATTAAAGGTGTCAATAAGTACATTTAGGAATGGGATTTTATCATTCACGTTTAGTTATATGGTGAATTTAACGACAGAGTTTTTTTGTAAAAGGTCTTAAAGTTTATGTATTTGTCCATTGTTATTGGCTAGAATAAGCATATTGTCAACATAGCGTACGTAGATAGAAGGTTTTGTAATTTTATTAAATGTTATATTTTCTAGGTTTTACATGTAGAATTCACTAAGAATCGGACAAAAAATATAAAACAAGTATTGATTAACAATGAATTTCCCAAATACATCGTTAATAAACTTATAAAATCAATGATTAAAAACTTTAAAAAACTCTAATACAAAAAATAATAATATACAACATCACAATTCTAACTATATAAATTACTGTAACCAATATAGCCAAGTTATACATAGATACATATATATCCTCAACAGACAGCAATAATAAAATTAAACTAATTATTTACTACAAAAAAATTTAAATCCCAAAATCTTGTAGTAAAAAACAACCCCTCTCCAACCCTCAAAACACTAGAAAGAACCAATGTAGTCTATAAATTAAAATGCCCTTTCGGAGAATGTAACTTCCAAAATAATAATAGCTAGATTGGTTTTACAACAACTACCTTATCCCACCGCCTCACCATGCACCTCGTAAACTCTTGTTCAATCTACAAACACTTACAAATACATAATTGCCTTCAATCTGAATTAAGACAACTCACCAAAATAATACATTCTGAGACAAATTTGAAACAATTAAAAATACTTAAAACACAACAACCTAAAATTAATAATATTACATATGAGACTAGTAAAACCATTTTAAAATGCTTAGCATAATTTAATTTAGTTCAGTAATGCAACCCCGGCGTCGCTTAATAATAGAATTTTGAAGAAAAAAAACAAGAAACGTTATTTGAATTAAAAAAAAAAAAATATTTATAAAATGAATAAAATCATCTTTCATAAATATATGTCTCTGAGATTTTCGCCGTAAGACGGCCTAACGAAGAGTTAGTTACATTCTTTCTTTCTTTTTTTCTGTTTCCTCATTTTGCTAGTGTTAAAATCGCAAGTAAATCCACACTGTGTTGCGCCTGTTTTTTGTTTGTTTTTTGAATAAAAACAGTGCTCCGCACATTTCGAAAAAAAAATACAACAAATAATCAAAAGTAAACAGTTCCTTAATATTGCAAATAAAGTAATACAGTTAAAAACTCGTGTTTCTATTACGAATTTCGTGTGTTTTGGGCGTTTATTTTTGTTTTTGAAATAAAAACAATGCATCGAAGAGACACACCGAAGAGACAAACCGAAGAGACAAACGAAAATAATATATATATATATATATATATATATATATATATATATATATATATATATATATATATATATATATATATACTAGTAGGTCTACCCGATGTTGCTCGGGCCATAAAAACAAAACAGAAGCGGTTAAAAAGTGTGTGTAACATCTTTATATTAAAATTCCTATCTTAATCTGTCTTTCTCTTTCTCTCTTACTCTCTTTCTTCTTTCCATTTCAATGCTCCTTTCAGTAGTCGAACACTTTGACGACGGCTGCCTTTAAATAGGATTAATCTCTCGCTGATTTACCGGGTTGTGTATGAACCCGTGTGGGCTAAGACGTTGGAATTTGAGTTTGAAACATGAGTCGTGTTACGGGGTTCGAGTCCGGAGACCGGTATGAATAATTCTTCTCTACACTGTATACGTAGTAGATATATATATATATATATATATATATATATATATATATATATATTCAAACCATATATATATATATATATATATATATATATATATATGTGTGTGTGTGTGTGTGTGTGAGTCTTTCAAAGTCGACTACTCAAGGTTTTGGAACGCGACTGTTTTGACAACTATTTGTACGGATCGGCGCTCGCAGTAGAAAATATCTCGCCCCCGTTTCTGCAGATAAATGCGTTTTGTCTGTCTTGCCTGTTCATCTTCCAATTCGGTTCTGCCAATTTCTATTTCGCCTTTTTTACTTTAAGTTTCTGTTGAACTCAACCCGGTATGATAATCTCAGTCTTGTCAGTTAAATGGTAGGGAGCGGTACGCTTCGGTTTGAAAAACAATGAAGATTTTTACAATTTAATGTCTATACGGCTAAGCATATACTTATGTTTTCTTTTGTTTAAAATTTTTCTCTTCTCAAAATCATAAACTCTCTTCCTATCTCCCTCTCTCACTCTCTCTTTTTTTCTCTCTCTCTATAAATTATATACATTCATGATTTATTACTATTTCATATACTTACGATATTAAGTAATATATTATATATATAATATATATGTATATATATATATGTATACACACACATATATATATATAAATATAATTATATTCAAAATATTTAGTATAAATAATTTTTGTTGAGAACTATTATAAAATATTGATTATCTCATAAAATTTGCATCCTACTGAGTTACAATCTAATATATATATATATATATATATATATATATATATATATAAATATATATTAGATAGGTCAATCAGATTCGATGGTTTTATTACCATCTCATGGGTTATTTATTTCCATCAGCCAACGAGTGTCAAACCCTTTGTTGTAGGTTATTTTTTAGCGCTCCTCACTTTTAAGTGGGTAAAATTAACAAAGCTGACCTTACTCTGACACAGAGGAACGAAAAATAATTCATCTGTTCTATTTTTGTTTGTTCCTTATCGCTATTTTCGAATTATTTTTAGTTAAAAGGTTTATATTTATTTAGTGCAATATAACATTTTTTTTATTATTATTTATTCCATGTCTACAGTTAGGTGCTATTTCGTTTGTACGATTTAGTAATTCTTTTTCATCTTTAAAAATTTAAATTTCTAGTTTCTCGCTTAAGATGGCACACGGGTCCTCTAAATATCTGCATGTCCTGACCCATCGTAATATTTTCAATTCAAATTCATGCGATTATCCGATTTCTTAGTAGATAATAGTTCAATAATGATGCTCTAAATGTGCATTTACTGTTATGGAATATGCTTTTCTCATTATAATACATAGATTTAAATTTTAGGGCAGTTTATCCTATGTATATAGTTTTGTTATTTGGGGTTTCACGTGGCTTGGTAACCGATGCCTTTACTAAAGCATTTATTTTGTAAAGACAATGTGCACAAATTTTGCAGTTACAATTTTAATTTCCATTATTAACTTTCTTTTTTCTATTTGGCTATTATTGTATGAGTTATTACTATTTTTTGTAATTATATATTATTATTCTTGTTCTTATTATTATTTATGTTATTGTTGTAATATTTATCACTTTTCTACGTATTTTAATTTTCTCTTTATTAAAACCACAATATTATTTTCTTTCTATCAAGCCACAATATATAGACACGAAAACCCGGATAACAAAAAATAATACATAGGGAATACCGTCTTTTAATTTAAAACGCAGTATTATAATCACAAAACTACATTCGATAACAGAAAATACAGATTTAGAACATCATTATCTGATCATTAGAGAGTGGACGAATAGAACATATTACGATAGGTCATGTAGATATCAAGAGATCCGTCTAGATTATGCATGAGCGAGAAACTAGAAACTTTAAATTTTAAAGATGTCAAAAAATTACTAAATCGTAAGAAAAATATAACAATTAATTGTGTTGCTGTGGGTATCCGGGGGTTGTCTTTGTTGTTCGGTGTATCTCGGGCTTCATCGCTGCTGGCTCCTGTTCTTCGGCCGTGATCGACAAACACATGGACTATGAGTTTCGATTTAAACATTTTATTGAACGTAAAACAAAGAGACGAAGACTACTGCATGTGCACATGGGAAAGAGAATTATAGAGAGATTTCGTCAGGCCATTTTGGGCTACTGTGCCACACTCCCTGAGTCCTCCGCCTAATGACAGCGAGTGGACCGGCGCCTTTTCACATCTGCTTCTGTTGGTGATCAGGAACAAGAGATCGAAACAGTCTCGAAAAGACGTGATGTAATTTTCGACTTCGTTTTTCACCTGTCCCACTTTTCAGGGCTTCCTACCACCTTTGGAACCCACCTATATAACAACTGTGGACACATAATAAACATTATTGTAGGTTTACTAATGAAATAAAACAGCTAAATAAATAAAAACACAGTAATAGAAAAAAAGACCAGATAAATTATTTTAGTTTCCACGTATCAGAGTAAAATCACCTTTGTTAATTTGACCCATTTAAAAGTGGGGAGCACCAAACTCGATTGGCTAGTTAGCTAGAGTAAACACTACTTAGATATAATGGCAATCGAAAAGTATATATCCTTACATTTAGCCTGGTGATTTTTCCCGGAAATGAAACATGAACATTTCTGTGGGGGTGATTGCCATAAATATATTTTCATACTATATATATATTTATATAACTTTTTTATAAATAAATATTTATTATCAACGGACATATATGTTACACGATCAATTACAGTCATAAGCGTGGCTTATATAACTGCACCGCCAGTTAAAAAGATACGAACCATGGACACAAAAAACTCCAATCCAACATTATTAATAACTCGGCCACCGTAACAGTTATATTTTAATGTGAGAGAAATAAACCCTATATTTTATTTATGAACATAGTAAGTATCAGAATGTGTTCGATCTGCCAAGGGAGAGAACTCGTAATATTGCTTAATTAGAAACTTTTTATATTTCTTTCAAACTGCTCAACTTCAACAAAGTTTTAATAATATTTTTTTTTATAAATAATTATTTATTAACCATAGATACATATGTTTCATGTTCATTATCGATCATCAGTGTGGTCTATAAAGTGTACCGCCGGTCGAATTATTTGAACTCTGGACCCGAATAACCCCAATCCAACAATTAAACATACCCTCTCTCTTTCTCTATTTTCTTCTCTCTCTTTCTCTCTCATATATATTATTTAATAATATATATATATATATATATATATATATATATATATATATATATATATATATATATATATATATATATATTATTATTATTATTACTAGAAAAAAGATTACTAAGAAAATTAAAAACGCGAATATATATATATATATATATATATATATATATATATATATATATATATATATATATATATATATATACACGGCACAATCACGTTGACACACCGGTTTCCGTTAGATCACCGAAGTTACTAAATGGGTGACCATTTGGGAATACCAGGTGCTGTATGTGCTCTCTGCTTATCTCGGCATTGTTTCCAGTCGTCTTGTATTACTACTTGCCATTGGAATTAAGCAATGCCGACTCAGGAGATTGGGATTGCGCAACCCTTGCAATTACAAATTCACGCGCGGGGCACTCATACGTCGAAATCGACGGGAGAGTTCATCATGTATATATAACTAGCTATAAATATGTAAATATATGCTGCCTATATATATATATATATATATATATATATATATTGGCAGCAAGTTATTATTTATGCAAGTCTGGCTGAATACCACGAAATTGTCGCGTTTTGTAATTTTCTTTTCATAAATTGTAACTATTTTAACAGACGAATCTGAGAATGAGTAGACATGCTTACATTTTATGACAACACACACAGGCCACTCTCTAGTGTAAAAATAGTAGGGTTTATCTTACCGTAAGTAGATTTAGATGTTCCTCGATTTTTGTTACTTTCTGGTAGAGGAAACAAGATTTTCGGAGTAGCCTGTAGGTTTGTATGTTTGGATTATTTGGACTACTGGCGAGAATGACATCCAAGATGAGAACAGTAGTCCGATTAATCAAAATATTACAAATTATGAATCCGCATCTCAAAATTCCCAAACATAATATCAAATCAGAAACGGACACATAATACAGAAATGCACCAAATTGGCAAGAATGACCAACCTCTTCGCATTCTTATGCTGAAGCCATAATCTATACCTATTAGGTCGCTACAAAAATAATGGCCGACTGAAATGCTGGGTTATTAAAAGTCTTTTAAACAGAGTATTTGTAGTTTTTATGTAAATTTTTACATATATAATAATTAATCTGTTCTCAATAATAATTTGTAACTTTCTTTTCCGAGAGAACGTATTTTTGAAGCATAGAAGACCCCCAATGATTAACATGCAAAACATTTCCATTGCCTTTTTATGTTGTATGGGTTCAAACTTGGACACAATGCTTCCAAAACTTCTGTCAATATAAATACAGCATGAGAAGATGGATCCACAAGCGATCGAACAGAAATTACGTAGTGATGAGGAACAGAAATTACGTAGTGATGAGGAACAGAAATTACGTAGTGATGAGGAACAGAAATTACGTAGTGATGAGAGCCTTGAAGATGAAGAAAGTAGAGGACGGCCGTGTAATCTTAACAATGAACAATTCCAAGCACCCGTTGAAAGTGTCAAAGAAATGTCTCAGATACTTGCTATCAGCACTGCAACAGTTTCGCGTCATTTACAGAGTATTGGAAAGATGAAAAAATGTTCATTAATAAATGTATGTTTCTGAAATCGGCCATTATTTTTATAACAAGTTAATAGTTCCACGAGGCTTTAACTCGAACTAAGAATAACACCCAAGCTGAGAACAGTAGTCCGAATAATCTAAGTAATACCAATAATTAACCCTCATCTAAACACTTTCGAAACCTAACTTCCTGTAATTATTTGAACAGACGAATCTTAGAATAAGTAGACAGAAAATATTATGGTTTATTTAAACAAAATTAAGCGTGACGAAGTTACCGACACTAGAGAGGCACGGACGCATCTTAAAGAGCAAAGAGTAATTATCATAAATTGATTTTAGAATAAGTAGACAGAAAATATTAGGGTTTATTTAAACAACATTAAGCGTGACGAAGTTACCGACACTAGAGAGGCACGGACGCATCTTAAAGAGCAAAGAGTAATTATCATAAATTGATTTTAGAATAAGTAGACAGAAAATATTAGGGTTTATTTAAACAAAATTAAGCGTGACGAAGTTACGGACACTAGAGAGGCACAGACGCATCTTAAAGAGCAAAGAGTAATTATCATAAATTGATTTTAGAATAAGTAGACAGAAAATATTAGGGTTTATTTAAACAAAATTAAGCGTGACGAAGTTACGGACACTAGAGAGGCACGGACGCATCTTAAAGAGCAAAGTGTAATTATCATAAATTGATTTTAGAATAAGTAGACAAACGTATACTTACATTTTTTAAAGAGAAAAATTAATTATGATAGAGCAGAAAACATGTAATCGGATAAAATGCTTAAGATTAGGTGGAAATGGGTGAAGTGATACAAATTGCTTTTATACATTGAACAATTAAATTATGTCGACGGAATAATTAATGGTTCTCTTTGATAAGTGCGTGGTTCTTGGTGCTTTTCCGCAGGGCATTTTGCAATTGATTAGGCGAAATCTGTCAGAAAAGACTTTTAAGCGATTCTTATAATTAGAAAGTAATTCGATAAATGAGTGGGTGTGCATGGACAACAGGTTATTAAGAAAAGACATTAGAAACGCAAAAATAAAAATAAAAATAAAATGATGTCATAAACTAAAGGAAATAAAAAGAGGACAAATATGAAATTAAAAAAAAAACTTAATTCACCTAAAACAAGGCAAGTTGCCACTGTAGACATAAAGGGGCTACTGAGAATAAGTGTGACAGTTTAGGGGGTCATCCTAAAGGGCGGAGCTGTGAAGCGAGATGCTTGTTCACATAGGTTTTAAATTTCTGCATATAGGTACAGTAAGGGAAACAGGGAGCAGAGAGGGAGTTCCAAAGGCTGGCAGATCAAGGAAAGAAGCTATTGGAATAGAAGGCTCTTCGCCATCTGGGGACTTTCACAGTGAATGGATGGGATTTAGATGATTGTCGGATTAGTCGAGTGTATTTACGTCGAAGTGGCACCAGAGCAGCAAGTTCATCGAAGCACATTCCATTGAAGTATGTGTAAAACAAGCACAAGGATGCAACATTGCGGCGATGGGACATGGGCTGGAGCTTGGTGGATAGTGAGGGACCTATTAGATTAGCGACTCTGGTTTTTGGACCTTGTCTAAAAGGGAAAGGCTAGTGGTTGGTGCACCAGCCCAGATGTGACAACAATACTTCATGCATTGACGGATGGTAGCATTATAGAGATATAGGATACTGTCAGGTGTGAGAATTTTTCTAGCACGACATATCATGTTTGACAATGGTCCTGAAATGGGGCATCATTTTACGTTAAATTTATATGCAAAACTGATCACCAACTTTAAATTGTATAATAATCGTTTTGTATTTTTGTTTTGCTTGCTTTTTTATACAAGTTTTTTTAGGGTGTTCATGAATTTATAACGATCGGTTAATTAGGAGTTAATCCTATACATATAAATATATAAACATATAAATATATAAATATCTGATGTCGCTGGTTGGCAAAAATGTACAAATTACACATTTCAAAATGAACGGTTCTTAAATAGAATAAATCGTCATAAACTGAATTTTGTCGTCTCGTCAATATAACCAGTTAAAAAAAAACACGCTTTGGATTCTTTTAATTCTACCAAGAACATAAGTCAGTCATGAGACAACATTCCTCCGCCTGACAACACATATTCTATGAAGTATTTGCGAAGTTATGCCACATTGATAACTCAAAAACTATTCATCTGATTAAGCTGAAATGTTTCATTGTGGTTATCGCTATTAAAGAGCATCAAAGCATACATAAAATTTAGAAAAACCGGAAGTTGAGATTCAGTCAATAGCAAAAGTAGAGGTCAATGTCAAGGTCATATTAGATATGTTATTTCATTGCCTTAAATATGGGACACGTATCTACGATGATCAGAACGGAAGTTATCGCAAGAACTGTGACTTTCACCTTTTCCGTAATCTTGACCTTTGACCTAGATACCCCAAAAGTAAGGTAAGTCACTGCCCGATATTTTGACCAAATTTGGTGACGGTTGGTCAAGCGATGTGGACGCTATGCTGGGTACAACAAACATAAAAACAACCTCGATTGAAAACATAACTTATTTGGTGGAGGTAATAATATACTCTACTGTTACAATATTAAATAAATAAATTAAAAAGTGAAATTCGTTGTATTTATTTAAATTATACTTAGTTGACAAAAGAAATAAATATATTTTTAAAAGATTTTAATTGTAAGAAAAACTAAAAAAATAATTAAGGGTTAAAACAATTGTGTTATTTCTTTTAAAAAATATGTAGATGGCAATTATTTTTGCGTTAAGAAGAAAGGTTCCCGAATTCGACAAGGCGCACCTTAAGAAGGTCGGAGGTTACATCGACCGAAGCGTTGTGAGAATAACATCCAAGATGAAAACAGTGGTTCGAAAAATCCAAATAATTTTGTTTTCATAAAAATTTAAATAGTTACTCATTTATATAAATAATTAAATAATTAAATAAAGAAAAAACATTCTTTTTCTTTATTAAAAAATATTTAGTTTACAACATCAATTATATTTGCGGATGGATAAATGGTCCATTTTCATCATCTTATTTATTAACCTTGGTAAACATTTATTGTTTCAAGAGAATTATTATAACGAGAAGTAAATTATGTGGATAGATGAATACATCTTCTGTGGAATTTCCTCGAGGTTCGCTTATAATAAAAAAATAATATTTTAAGATAATTTAAATAAAATATAAAATTAAAAACAGATATTATAGAATAAATAATACATAGAAATAAAATAAAGACGGAATGATATATATATATATATATATATATATATATATATATATATATATATATATATAGTAAGTTATGAAAATATATTTATCACAATTAAGCTACACAGAGGCTTCCGCGTTTCATCCCCGTACGGAATCGTCAGGCTAAAATGCATGGAGTTTGTGTTGCCGGGTGTTTTTATATATACACATGGTGTTTAGTCTAGCTAATTAATCAATCAATTTCTTTGTTATTCCCCCCACTGATTAATGTTTCCATTAGCCAATGGTAGGGCTTCTCAGAAACAAAGGTTCGGCTGACTTTTACTTCCTATTCTTTTGTTCTGTTTTGTATAGGTTGACTCATCCCTGTTTCTTGTTGTTACTAGCTCTATTCACGTATTGAGCACTGTTGAATTAAATACTGAAAATCGATGCATAAAATATTATATCTCCTTATAACATTTTAATGTGGATACATAAAAATAATAATAATAATAATAATAATAATAATAATAATAATAATACATATATATATATATATATATATATATATATATATATATATATATATATATATATATATATATGTGTTTTGAGGTACAAAATTATAAATGGTTTTGAATAAAAGCGGAATTTTGTTTATCTCCGTAAATGTGGTCTCGAAAGTTCTTTCGTCCATATATAGTGCGTCGGGGTATGTTGAAAATAAATAAATACAATGGTTGATCGCAAGAATGTGAGAGCTAAAATACAAATTATGTATTTTAAAACAATACGTTACATTTTCCAGTGACATAGCTGGGTTTCATTGACATGGATCCACCTTTTACTGTTTAGAAAAAAACCGTTACAATCCAGCCCAAATCCTCGGCGACTCACGAAATGTAAACAAATCGAAAAATGGAATTCAACGATCGTTAGTACCATCATCCAGTTAATTAGCTCAAGTGTCCCTTTTTGGGAAAGTACCGAATTTATAGGGGCGGACTATACGGCTCTATGGGTCCCAATCGTAACAAAGTATTATTTAAAAATAATTTAATAGTTGATTAAGGATGCTGTATGTTTGCCTCTTTCAATGGCGTAGTCATATTAAGGGTTATGCTGTGTTGTGTAATTTATTGGTCGGTGAGTTAAACTCTGGTGTGGCCGACTGTTATTAATTTACCGGGTTCGGGTGCATTACTGCTATTAAGAAGTTAAAACGTTTTATTTATACATACTTTTTTGGAGAAGGGTTCTTATATTTAAATATAAAACTGTTGTTATAATTGTAGTTTATTATCTAAGTGGGGACTTAGTGTTTAATGGATGGGGGTATCCTTATCAGTGAAAAATGATGTACTAAGGGGTATCGAATCAAGTGGATGGGCATTATAGACTTGCTATCAACGTGGTTGTACCTGTGGTACTAGTATGGGGTCACGTGGAGGGGCTTGTATTTAATTCATTCTGTGGAGGGAATTCACCCGAAGATGATATCGGTGATCGTTGAATTTCATTTTTCGATTTGTCTTCATTCCATGAGTCGTCGAGGATTTTGGATTGATTGTAACGGCCTTTTCTAAACAGTAAAAGGTCGATACATGTCAATGAAACCATGGTACGTCTCTGGAATATGTAACGCATAGTTTTAAAATAAATAATTTGTATATATATTTTATTAAATATAATAAATAAAAATTATAGGCTTCCAAATTAATGCTTAAATGCGATGTTCCGTCGAATTGGATTGTGGAACACCCCTGTCACAGTTTACTAGATATGACATATAATCGTGCGATCGATAGAACAGTTATCATCCACACTGATGATTCTCGGAAAAGCATTAAATATATATGGATGTGGGTGAGAATTAAAAAAATATTTATCATAATATTAAGTATATTTATAAAAATCTACCTTGTATTGAGCACTTTTGAAAAAAATATTGGTTTGAAGTTAATTTTATAAATATATTTAAGCTAGATTAATGTATATATATATATATATATATATATATATATATATATATATATATATATATATATATATTATCTAAAAATATTTATGGCAAGTAAGATACACAGAAACGTTCATGTTTCATTCACGAAGGAAATCATAAGGCTTAATGCGTGGATGTATGGTTTGCGAAATCTTTTATATCTAAGTAATATTTATTCTAGGTAACTAACCAATCAGATTCATTGATTTTATTACTCTTCTCGAGCTGTTATTCTTATTGGCCAATGGCCAAACACGTCTTATTTGTTATTTTTACGCACCCCAAAATGACCACATGGAACTTATTCACACATATCACTTGATCATACATGTCGCGTAGTGATCTTTATTGCAGTGCGGTGATAAGTCTAACGGCCTTGTCCCTACTTCTCTTTAGTGCACTATTTCAGTTGATTATTCGACATTCTGGATACGACAGCAAAAACAAAGAGTAATTCAAGATAAAATTTGAAATGTTCTCGAAAGCTGTTTTCAATTCATTTGTTTAAGTCGACGTGAAGAAACACGCATATGATCTCCGATTGAAGAGTTAAGTGGTTATTTGTTTTGATCTTCCCTCGTTGCTCGCATATACAGAAATGCTTGTCAGATCGCTTAAGAATTTTGTTAATTACTGTCACATCGTTGTATGCGACCCACTAAATTGTTTAGACATAAGCCATCTATTTTATCGTTTGTTTTTCCAGTTTGAGGACGGGAATTTCAAATGTGGCTACATTATTATTTAAAGCTATCTGCTTTAGAAAATGAGATATTCAAGTCAACAAGGACCTGTGGCGCAACAGATATAAGTGCCATGTTATAATCAGTTCTAAATGGCAGTCCATTGGAAGGTGAAGGTTCAATCCTCAGTAGGGGCGATACTAAGAATATAGTTACTAATTATTTAAGACTTCTACTCGGTCATGGCTGACGGAACGAAAACAACCTCGTAGATTAAATAATAGGGTCCGTTCGAAATTCCGTACAGATTCTGGAGTTCCAAAATGCGCACCTGAAAAAGGTCGAAGTTTACATCGGCCGAAACGTTGTGGACTACTGTTCTTTAACAGTAGTCCAAATAATCCCAAAAAAATCTTCGAACATTCCCGATCTAAACCTGGTTGGATTTCATTCTACTTATACATACTTATATATATATATATATATATATATATATATATATATATATATATATGATGGACTCTCCCGTCGATTTCGACGTATGAGTTCCCCACCAGGGGCTGCCCGCGCGTGAATTTGTAATTGCAAGGGTTGCGCCATCCCCAACAACCGCTCTCCTGAGTCGGCATTGCTTGATTCCAATGACAATTAATAATACAAGACGACTGGAAACAATGCCGAGATAAGCAGAGAGCATATACAGCACCTGGTATTCCCAAATGGTCACCCATTTAGTACTGGCCAGGCTCGACGCCGCTTAACTTCGGTGATCTAACGGGAACCGATATATATATATATATATATATACATATATATATATATATATATATAAAGTAAGGTATGTGTATATGTTTACATATTTGTATGTGCAAGATTCACTCACAAACTAATTAACCCTATTTTTTCTTTCCCTATCCATCTCTCTTTAGAGTCGAATATCGATGAGCTAAAGTCAACAAAAAAAAGGATAAAAAAGAAAGCGAAAGCAATAAATCAAGGCTTCCTTTCCCTCGTTTTCACCGATGAATATGTAAAAAAATTACCTGTTATTAAATTAGTATCCAGTGATCTGAGTGTCAGTATTAGGACTTCTGGTTGTGAGAATAAGAATTTATCCGCCTTCCTTTATTCATGACTAATAAAAAAAAAAAAAATCAAATATTGATCAGGAATAAATATAAAAATCGATTATATTTGTCGTAAATTACTATCGAAACAGCTTATAGTAAAAAAAGGTATTAATCCTAAAATTAGGTGGTAAAATTGATTTACTTAATTTTTTTATGCAATCCGTAATGTTTGCAAAATAATTAATTTGATTCTTATTTCAAACATTATGAAAAACTCCCCCAACCTTTTTACATGCACGATAGTACTTTTAATCTTCAAATGTGAGATATAGTGAATTAGAAGAATAGCTGTCCCACATAAAATTAATTCCTCGAACAGTTTTGCCCCACTTTTACGTCCCCTTACGAAAATTAAATTCAAGATATTATATTACTAAATTTTATGTCTACAATTCGTATTCCAATGTTTATAAAACTCCATTAAACAATTTTTGTTTTTTAGAAAATGTCTAAAATTTAAGGCTTAAGATAAAGATGTCTTAAGAAGAAATTGAAATTAAGGGAATCTTGCTTAATTGGTGTCTAGTGACTATGGATACAAATTAAATGCACATTTGATATATTTGAATGTTAAAATCAGAGGATTTGTCCATATTAGGAGTCTTAGGAAGAAATTGAAATTCATTCCATGATTTGTAGAGAGGCATTCAGGGGAATTAACTCTTCTCTTCCCTACGACCACTTTCGCACAAAAGAGGTGTTGCTAGCCTCTCTCTACTGTATCGTTATGTTCATGGTAGATGCTCGACTGAGCTCCAAACCCATCCTTTCTGTAAAACATTAACAGAATAAACCCCGCTTGGCTACAACCACAGTAGATAACTTTCCTTTCTCGCGCTCTGTAACAGAGTTTCTTTCCTAAAGCGCGAATCTTTTTTCTAACCAACTAAAATATGGTCGTCTTCAAGTCTAATGTAAACAAATACTTGTTGAACCATCTTCCTGGATAAACAATTCATCTCAAGAAATTTTCTGTCCAATCTACCAGTTGTTTTCAATACTAGCGTAGTGGTGCCTATCGTCCAACCGACGATCTCTTTAATCCTTGTTCTCGAGTGGCCCCCGGGCCTTGATAAACGGTGACTCATTAGAAAAAAAAGGGGGTTGTTGTTGGTTAGTCCCTATTTTTGGCATGTGTCTCAATTTAATTGCCTCCCAACAAAGGCAAAGTTAGAAACAAGGTCGGTTCTGATTGATAAGGAGAACCTGGTCCCCAAAAGTCCCTATTTATTTTCCTTTTCCGCCGACGGAAAAAGTTAGACAAGATGTCAGTGTTGATTGTGGGGGATATAAAGCTCCCTAAATAGATGCCCTCTGGGTGGAGGTAAAACTAAAAATTACCCCAGTCGAGAAAGATTTCCCCTCTTTTGTCCGAGAACAAATACTACATTTTGAATTATTTATTCGCAAATAGAATTAAAAAAATATAGTCAATTTACAAATTAGGTACAAGGACAAGGGAGTCCTTATTTTCTTACCTTCCCACAAGAGCAGGATTAGACAGAAAGTTGGTTTTTGATGTGGGGAAAATCCAGCTCTCTCAAACGGGGCACTCTGTATTGAGACAAAAAATTAAATTGCCACAGTCTAAGAATGATTTCTCCTTTACTAATTGAGGACAAAAACGATGAAGTGTAGTATTAGAACAGCTCCTACACTTTGCTCCTAGTCAAAAGTCCCTTTTTGATGTGATCCATTCATAGAAGCCTTGTTTATTTCATTCTTTCACCATTTGGTCATCACTTCCATTTTAGCAATCACCACAATACCACATTTACTCTCTATATAAATGTCTGTGTCTGTGTTCCCCATAGAAAGAAAGGTTAGAGAATCTATTGGGTTGACCACTTTTAAATTTAAAAAGTTTAATGATAAAAAAAACAACGTATTAATCCTCCTTGTAATTTACAACTTCTTCCCAACATTCAATAAGATTAGTAGAAATCCCCCCAACCAAAAAAATGAATGTGTCGAAAACATTGATTTTTCTTAACTTGATATTCTATTTTAATAATCTGAAAATGAACACAAATTAACTTAAATTAATTCGAAAAACAAACTAAATTACAAAATTATTCTAAAATAGAATTCTTTAAAAAAAAAGAAGATTCCAAAATAAAAAAGGCGGGAACTTGGTTGTTAACCCAATACATAAGATATAAAAGTGTATTCCTATGTAAAGATTTCCAGTGAAAACAATGGAAGTGATCCCGAATCTCTAAGTGCATCCCTAAGAGAACTATGAGGATAAAAACCCTTAAAACTTCAAATAAATCATATTTCGTGAACTTTAAATCATATGTATAAAGTTTTCTGGGAAAGACAATGGAAATTGCCAGCTCGTCTAAGTGCGTTCCTTAGAGAGCTATGGTGCTGAACCTCTATAAAACTTCTAACATATCCTATTTTGTTAAAATTTATATCATATGTATAAAATTCTTCGGGGAAGAGAAAGGAAGTAGCCCTGAAGCTCTACGTTCCCCCTCTCAAGCTTAAGCTTTACATTTTCTGCATTTTTTAGGAACAAAATCATGTAATTTATTTTGATCACAATTAGAATAAGGATTCAAGTTTAGTATAATTATATCTTGATTTTAAGATTTTAATATTCGTAAGCAGACATAAAAGTGCTGTAAAACAGTTCTGTTTAAGCAATTAATTTTACCCGTCTCGGGACGAGTATTCTTCTAATATATATATATATATATATATATATATATATATATATATATATATATATATATATATATATATATATATATACATATATATATATATACATATACATATACATATACATATATATACATATACATATACATATATATATATACATATATATATATATATACATATACATATACATATACATATACATATATATACATATACATATATACATATATATATATATACATATATATATAAATATATATATACATATATATATACATATATATATACATATATATATACATATACATATATATATATATATATATATATATACATATATATACATATATATATACATATATATATATACATATATATATACATATATATATACATATACATATATATATACATATACATATATATATATACATATACATACATATACATATACATATATATATACATATATATATATACATACATATATATATATACATACATATATATATATATATATATATATATATATATATATATATATATATATATATGCGAGATCAGAACACCGTTTCGTAAGATCACTCTATCTGCCTGGTAAATAGCAGCTTGTCGCTATTTACAGTTAAAGTTACTCTATATTTACTAACTAATTGACGATGGCCGTTTGGATATGATCACCGACTACGAATCAGTGGCGATTTGTGTTCGGGGTTCGCACCTACCGACCGTCGGGAATTAGTTCCTAGACTGAAGATTGCGTTAGCATTAAAAATCGATGTCTTTAGGTATTTTAATAATTAATATTTATTTATAAAAATATTATAAATATTATATATAATATTATAAACACATACATATCAATACATGTATGAAATACGAAATAAAACCGCACGTCGATTTAACACATAAATAAATGAAACTTTAAGCAAGTACCCCTAAATAAAAATACATAAAATAAACAAATAAATAAATTACCTCTTAAATAAATAATATTAAGTCATAATTAAATTTAAAAAATAAAAAAAATAAATATAGATTGTAAACATGGAACTTCTCCCATAAAAAGACATTTTGAAAAAGACATCGCCCGTTTAAAGACGGTGAATATTGTCGTTTTCCTCGTTTTGCTTTTCATTCTTTTTCAATTTGTCTTTGCTGAAATGCTGATGATTTGAAGCGGAACCAAAGAACTTTTCTAATAAGGCAAAGGCCTATTCGTAATAATGAAATACTGGTTCGCCTATAGAAACTGTAATGTATTGTTTTCAAATAATATATATAGGAGTTCGCGCCCGTCGACCGTCGGGAATTAGATTCCTGCACTGAAGATTGCGTAAGCATGAAACATCGATGTCTGTAGGTAATAAATAATTAATATTTATTTATAAATATTATTATATAGCCCCCTTTACTAAGGCTGGCCACTCTGAGTGAATTTGATAACAATCAGTACTACTAGCTTCATTGCGAGATCCAACACGATTTGTTGCTGTTGTCGATCACTCTTCGCAGCTTGCTGTGAATACTCGCTGACTTGGTATTTAAATTCCCCCTAAATTCTAAGCTAATTTCTGGTGGTTAACTGGTAACTCTCTTGACTGCGAAACAGTGGCGATTTGTGATTGGAGTTCGCGCCCGTCGACCGTCGGTAATTAGCTTCCTGCACTAAAGATTGCGTAAGTATGAAACATCGATGTCTGTAGGTAAAAAATAATTTATATATATATATATATATATATATATATATATATATATATATATATATATATATATATATATATACTAGTTGCATTCCAATAACCATAGGAACAATCAATCCATAACCATAACTTTCATCTGTTCTTTCAATTTCTTTTTGATATATCGGCAAATACCTGTAATTCCTTTTTGTCTCACAAACAATTTTTGTTATATAATTATATTTTATTTAAAAAATCTTTATTGCTTTCCAAATTCAATACTTGTTCTACATCTTACGTGAGTTTCACAGCAAAATCAAATGAAATACATAGTCTTCATTTTAACTTCGTTGATCATCAAGAAATATATATGCTCCGAAGTTTGTATAGTACCACTCCATTGAGCTTGCAATTTGGAACATTTTCGGATATTATAAATAATATATACTTAAATATTTATTTTTTTGTAAGAACATATATATATATATATATATATATATATATATATATATATATATATATATATATATAAAGATAAATGAAAGAAGAGGGATAACCATGTACGAATGACCAATTTATTTCAACTTCGATTGTTCAATGAAAGGTGTACTCGGTAAAAACATGTTTATTATTCATGTAATTCCTCTGATGATAAGATTTTAATCTTTGAAAAGCCTTGGCTTTAGGAAAGAATAATAAACATGTTTTTACCGAGTACACCTTGCATTGAACAATCGAAGTTGAGATAGATTTGTCATTCATACATGTTTATCTCTCTTCTTTCATTTATCTTTATAATTGCTCTATCTCGTATATTGAGCTTACACCATTTCACTATAGGTTCTATCTACTAAAAGTATACTTTTAGTTTCATATTTTATTTTATTATATATATATATATATATATATATATATATATATATATATTATTTATAATTTATTATATATATATATATATATATATATATATATATATATATATATATATATATATATATATATATATTATTTATCATTTGTCGCTCCTCGAAAAAGCAGAGCACTGTAAGTGTAGTATTAACATAGCATGACGTCACTAGCTTTAAATGCATAGTTCCTTCCATTAAAGAAGTAGAACGCTCTGGGCGTTAAGGCCGTTGATAAAGTGTTAAAATTATCAGCGTTTATTCGCTATTTAAAATTGGCCGTGTGGTTAAGGCGTCGAATTTGAATTGCAAAATACTTGTAATCCGGGGTTTCGAATCGCATGACCGGTAGTGAATAGTCATATCTCTATTCTGATGAGTTCCGATTACTAAAAAGGACGAAACGTATACGTACATAGATAATAAACAATAGCAAATATTATATATATACATATATATCACCGTTGGTTCGGCATAACTGTTAATCCGGCAAATCTTCTGAGCGAAGTATGGCATAAATCTGGTGATTACCTGTAGCATAACACATTAACCGAAGATTTCATGATGTTACACACGTTTTAAAGTCTTCCATTTGGGTCCCACCCCAATCTTCATCTTCCCAAAGTTATTCAGTTTCAAGATGTTTTCTTTCATTTTATTCCATCCTCGTTAACTTCGAGCGTCTCCTCTTTAGGATGATGATACGGCGATGTAAACAACCTGGGTGAAATCACTGTTGTATGTTTTACAAGAACCAAAACACATCTGTTTGTTTTTTGTTTTCTTTTTTTTTTTTGGGTGGTCTGTCTGAATTTCAATCTTCCGGAAGATTATCATTTTTTTGCTGGTTTGTAAGAATGTTTTGTTTGAGCTCATTACATTTGTTTAGAATTAGCTTGTACACTTTCAAATAGATCATCGTCCCAGGGTTAGGGTTAGGGTTAGGGTTAGGGTAGTGTTTTTTTAGATACGTGTCGGCATCTTTCTAAGATTTTTTGGTGCAACTATATATTTGGCAAAGAAGGTGGGCTCTCTCTACCGCACTAGAAAACTACTCACACCTTCCAGTATCCTGTATCTCTACAAAGCCACCATTCGCCCATGCATGGAGTAGTGTTGCCACATCTCAGCTGGTGTATCTACCACTAGTCTCTCCCCCTTAGACAGGGGCAAAAAAAAAGAGTCTCCAATCTAATAGGTCCTAACCCTATTAAACCTTTATCTCCGAGTTGCATTTGGGTCTTGATACATCCTTGGTAAAAACAACAAAAACAACAAAAAAACCTGTCAACCAAGCTCCAACCTCTGTTCCATTTGCGCAATTTTGCATCGCTGTGTTTGTTTTACAAGTACTTTAATCAAATGTGTTCTGACGAACTCGTAGCACTTGTGAACTCTCGACGTAAATACTCCCGACTGACCCGACAAGCAGCAAAATCCCACCCCATTCACTGTAGACGTCTCTAGATGCCGGAAAGCAGTATACTCTAATAATTTCTTCTTTCGAACTGCAAGACTTTGGAATTCCCTCCCTGTTTCCTACTTCCCTCACTGTACTAATATGCAGAAATTTAAATGTAATACGAATAGACCTCTTGCTTCTCCACTCCCTACATAGAGTGTTCCTGAAGACATGGCCCCTAATAGTAACCCCTTACGCTCCAGTGGCAATGTGCCTTGTTTGGTGTTAATAAGAGTAAAATAAATAAATAAATAAATTAATACATACATAGCTTTAAAATCGCAATTCAAAATAATTTAACAAGAAAACTCTTTGATATACTTACGTATCAGGCAAAATTAGGTATCTCAACTTAAAATGAGGGAACATTATCGAGTAGAAATTTAATTAAAAATATAAATCAGTTTTATCGTATTTTTTCGATTCTCCATTGATCCGTCATTGTCCTGTACAGTCCCAGAAGGTCCATCCTCCCAGGCTTTACATTCTCTTTCAGAGGGGGTTAGTTTATTGCTAATCGCCTGAGGCAATTTTTAGGCCAGAGCGCTCTAATCCTAGTGCACTGGCTAACCACGCCTGACCTTGTGTCTAGCCTCATGGAGAGGATGTAAATAAAAATACTTTGACCCTGTGTCTAACCTCCTTGAGGTAAATAAATTGGCACGAGCGCAAAAATGACGCACTGATTTATCTCCCATGTTTTACGTAACTCTTGCGTTCGTGCCAATGGAGAATCGGAAAAATACGATAAAACTGATTTATATTTTGAATTAAAATTCTACTCGATAATTTCCCCTAATTTTTGGTGTAGATACCCACTTTTGCCTAGTACGTAAGTATATCAAAGAGTTTTCCTGTTACTTTATTTGGAACTGACATATTCCACCTATGTATTTATATATAGTTGCGCCGATATTTTTTTCTTCCAGTTGGTCAGTCAACCCTATGTTTAAAATAACATTTTCATCGCGAAACGCGCAGATTGACTTGACGTATCTTAGTTCAGATGCGTCCAAGCATGTCTAAAAGATGCTTTGTCTGTCAGTCAGTCTGTCATATTTCAGTTTGAAAATCGCATTTTCATCAATTATTATAAGCATGTATATCCCTCTTCTTCATCTATCTATCTATCTATCTATCTATCTATCTATCTATCTATCTATCTATCTATCTATCTATCTATCTATCTATCTATCTATCTCTCTCTCTCTCTCTCTCTCTCTATATATATATATATATATATATATATATATATATATATATAATTTCATGTATCTACATGAAATTATATATAAGATATTATATTTTATGTAACGATTTTCAGTATTTACTTCAACAGTGCTCAATGCGTGAGTACAGCTTGGTAGTAAGTTATGAATATATATTTATGCTGATTAACCTTCATAGAGGCTTCCGTGTTTCATCCCCGTAGCAAAATAATAAACTAGAGCAGTAGAGAAAAAATAATAACAAAATGCGTAAAAAGTGACCAATATAGCAACAATATAAATAACACTAAGAAGAACAAAAATATAAGCACTACAAATAGTAATAACCAAAACCCTAATAACAATCACCCAAATGTTAATAAGAAAGTTAATAATGAAGAGAAAGCTGTAACGGCATTGCTCGTACAAAATAAATGCCTAACCAAAAGTATTGTTTACCAAGCCACAATATTTTCCAAAGAAAGACCGAATAACAAGAAGTACTACGTGGGTAATAACTTCCTAGATTTTAAAACCATATATACGAACACAAAAGCGCATTTAATAACAAAAAACGCCGAAAAGATAGCTGAAAATAGTACGAAATGCCAGTACATGTAGAAATTTAGACGACCCGTGAGGGTTATGTCTAAATTATAAATTTGAAATTCTAAACTTTAAAGACCCCCAACACTTATTAAACTGTAGAAGTGAAATAACAAACAACTGTTTACATAGAATAAACTTTACACAAGAGAACTAAAATAAAGTAATTGAATGAAAAACTAAACTAAAAATAGATATAGACAAAAAACCTCAAACACGCACGTGTTAAAATATTGTCAGCTATTTATTCGACACATTCACAAAAATGGGTGAGTCACCCCTATACAAAACTGAATAAAAGAATAGGAAGTAAAAGACCCCCGAACTCTTGTTTGTAAGAAGCCTCGTCATTGGCTAATAGAAACATTAACCAGTAGGAGATAATAACAAAAGATTCTGAGTGTTTAGCTCGCTAGCCTAAACACCACGTGTATATGTAAAACACCCAGTAACAAAGAATTCCATGCAATTTAGTCTGATGATTCCGTACGAGGATGAAACGCAGAAGCCTCTGTGTAGCTTAATTGCCATAAATATATTTTATAACTTACTATGCAGGTATATATATATATATATATATATATATATATATATATATATATATATATATATATTTCTTCAAAATGAAAACGTTTCTTTATTTATTTTAGACAAACTATTTTAGATCTATGCGGAGAGGTAAAATATCCCTATGCTGAACTCATTTAAGTAAGTTTTAAAGACAAAATATTTTCGTTAGATTGGTGGCCTTGTTAATAAAGCGTTTGCATTCAGTGCCAATCGTTTAACAATATACTTAACATCAATGAATTATTATTACAAATGAGAGACGCAGACAAAGAGGAGAGCCGAATAATAAACAGTAAAATATTTTTTTTTTCTAATAAATAAAATGTTATTACACACATCGTCAACCGCTTCTAATAACAGCAGACACGTATTGAACACATTAATTACAGCGGATTTGTAGTAATTAAGCGCAGATATTTAAAATTAAGTAATACGAAAACAATCCTTCTGCATGGCAGATGACTTGAATATTAAATAACATTTATTTTTTAAATTTATGAGGCAATTTTTTTACTATTAGTATTAGTTTTACTATTAGTATTACTTATCAAGGCCAATATCCACTCGAGAGTAAGTATTAATGAGACGAAATGATTATTATCCGAAACATGAAGAACACTATGGAAGTACTAGCATTGATCAATGGTATGAACTGTGTTTAACTACTTATGGGCCGTTATAGAACAAGCATTTGTTGGCATTGAATTTGAAGATGACCAAATTGCAGGGAAGCATTACTGCGCTAATGTGTTCCACAGCAAAAAAGCTTTGTACATGGAGTGAGAATGGAAAGTCTTACTTAGAGTTCTTACTTTGAATGTCTTACAAGTAAGAACCAAAGATTAAAGCTCAGTCGTGCATTTTCCATGGTAATAGCAGTTGAGTAGAGAGAGACTAGCAACGATTCTTCTGTGAGAAAGAGGATGTAGGGAGGAGAACACATCATTCTCCCACTAGATTTCGTATTTCATCTGTAGATCTATCTCGCTATAATATGAGTAGAGGATTGAATCTAGAGTCAGATATTTTCTGGAGCGGTAGAATGATCCAAACATTTCTCCAGCAACCTTAGCAAAAGACTGCATATGCGTCTTCAGTTTTAAGCTTGAGGTGAAAATCAACCCTAAGAGCTTATCAAAACAATGAGCTTCTTCAAGGACAGGACCATTCAGTTCGACTGGTGCAAAACACGGATCCGTATACACTCTAAGAATTAAACCTTTATATAAAACGTAGACTCACTCTATTCACAGTCTCCTTGATGCTAATACAAGGTGATACTTAAATCTGTTTCGTAATTCATTTATGGCAAATATCGCCCAGTGATTTTTAAAATAAAAATTGTATTCTCAATCAATTATATTCAATCCTATTGAAAGATTTTGTTTTGATTCGTATATATAGAGGAATGGCAGATATTCCACTCACACTGGGGCCTACTCTTACTGACACTCATTAAACTCAGATATTATTTAATACGACATATATTTTGGTAACTTATGCACAGGTCTTTTTTTATTGAAGCGTTTTGATTGACTAATAAACAAATGTTTGACCAATCGTTGCGTTGCTTCAAATTACAGAATTTTTACGCTATTTTACTTAATTTTACATTGAATTATTATTTTGTGTATTGTTAATTGTTGACAAACATAATGAATTACTTTTTTTCGAAATTTGAAAAGCATTTTTGAGCATTTAAACTGTCGAATAGAAAACTATTTGTGGCTTCAAAATTCTTGGCAAATATTCTATAAACAACATTACCGTAACATTACTAGTTGTAGTTTTATAACTAGTAAAATATTCTCAGGAGCAAACGATAACGTAATTATTAAACTTAACTTCCAAATTCGTATTAAAATAATATTTTGTTGATAAGCAAAACGAAAATGAAAGTGAGAAAACTCCAAGTAGGAATAAGTAGTAATTCAAATATCACCAGAAGAAACGCTAGATATTACAAATGATTAGCAAATAATAGTTAAACATTTTTTATAATCCCGGTACGTCACTATGCACTTTTTAATAAATGCAATTTACGAAAAAGTAATTAGGCTTAAGCGTAAATAAATTAAAACGTGTATCATCTGTAAATATCACATGTAGATCTACGGCTGATAGTCAGAAACACGTATCCATAGATTACTTTTATGTACGTATAAAATTAATAGAAATATATATATCTACGAAAAATACGTCCTATAAAGTTAAGGGCGACTAAAAATGAAACCCTCTCTAGAAATGCAACAAGCATGTCATTCAAAAAAATAACATGTCATTCAAAAAAATAAAAGCAAACCTAAACCAGACACCCAACAAAAAACACTTTTGCCTCCGCCCTTGAGGCTCGCATTCACAAATATCCGGGGACTTAGAACCAATATCAACGACGTAGAATCCTTTCTCCTGACAAACTCCCCGGATATCCTAGCTCTAAGTGAAACTAACCTCCAATCCTCAATCTCCTCTCACCACTTTGACATGACTGACTACCTCCCACTCTACCGTAAAGACTCTGACAAACATATGCACGGGCTAGGAGTTTATGTTCGGAACACCCTCCCCCTGACTAGAGAACATAGGTTTGAATCAGATGACCACGACTACATGTGCTTTAGATTGACTTTACATCACAGCATCAGTTACTTATATTTCTTATACCGCTCCCCGTCGACCCAGGACTGTACTCTGTTAAACTCTGTCTCTGTAAGCATAGATAGAGCACTCTTAATTGACTCGAATGCCCACATACATGTATTTGGTGATTTTAATGCCCACCACCGTGACTGGTTGGGATTCTCCAGCCTTACTGACGCAGCCGGCAACTCTACGTATAATTTCTCCTTAGCTCACTCCCTCTCTCAGACTGTCGATTTTCCGACCCGCATCCCCGATCGAATAGATCAACAAGCCTCACTTCTAGACCTTTTCTTGACCTCAATGCCCGAGGCTTGTGT
Source organism: Sepiola atlantica (assembly GCA_963556195.1). Classification (NCBI taxonomy): domain Eukaryota; kingdom Metazoa; phylum Mollusca; class Cephalopoda; order Sepiida; family Sepiolidae; genus Sepiola; species Sepiola atlantica. The sequence continues at coordinate 58,915,246 of OY744516.1, forward strand.
GACGAAAGCTCATAGCCCACTCGGGAATGCTGATCACATTGTGCTAATGATACATATCACCCTAAGAAGTCGTCCAAAAGCTGATGAACCGTTGCTCAAAACAATAAGATACTACGAGCGGGCTGATTTTGAGTCAATCAGAGATCACATCAGTGATGCCCCATGGAGGGAAACCTTCTCACTCCCTGCCAATCAGTGTGCAAACGAATTAACTGAATGGGTCAAAGCAGGCATTGAAGTCTATGTCCCCATGCGAAAATACTTTAGCAAGCCTCACTCTCCTCAATGGTTCACCTCGGAATGTGCAGCTGCCATTTCTGAGAGACAACAAGCATTCCGTAAATTTTGCCGACATAAGTCAGCTACTAATAGAAATAAATTTATAGAGTCAAGAAATAATTGCAAGGCCGTGATAGGTGAAGCGAAGAGAAGGTTTAATGAGTTAACAGAAAAACGCATCCAGACACAGAAATTAGGTACTCGTGATTTCTGGAAAATCTACAATAGTGTAGTGAATAATGGTCAATCAACGATTCCCCCACTATCAAACCACAATGATGTCGCTTGCACGGCCACTGATAAGGCTGAACTACTTGCCCAGCGCTTCGCTTCTAACTCTACTTTGGACTCAGATAACCACCCCCTCCCCGAATTCCCTTTGCTGACCGAAGCCACACTTGATAACCTGGTCATCACCCCATCCCAGGTTAGAGACATCATAAAAAACCTTGACACCTCCAAAGCTTGATGGGCCTTATCTTATACCCACAATAGTAATAAAGAAATGCTCTGCTGAACTGGCCCCTGTTCTCTCCAAACTCTACAATAAGTGTCTAGCTGAATCTTGCTTCCCCGATAGCTGGAAAATTGCCTCTGTGGTACCAGTCTACAAGAATTCTGGAAATAGAACCGATCCCCAGAACTATCGCCCAATCAGTCTGCTTCCGATCTTTGCTAAAATCTTTGAATCCTTAACCAATCTAGCAATAGTACGACACTTAGTTAATGCTAAACTTCTTTCTGACCGCCAGTATGGATTTAGACAATCACGATCTACTGCAGACATTCTAACGGTCATCTCTGAACGCATGTATCGTGCACTCGACAAAGCAGGTGAAGCTAGGGCAGTAGCGCTTGATATATCCAAGGCCTTTGACAAGGTATGGCATAAGGGGCTCCTCCTGAAAATACGATCATACGGTATTACTGGGCAATTACTTAATATAATCAGATCCTTCCTAGCCAAAAGAAAAATCCAGGTTGTCCTCGATGGCCGTTCATCTAAGCAACATGACATAAATGCTGGTGTACCCCAGGGCTCTATCCTTGGACCCTTGTTGTTCCTGATCTATATAAACGATCTCCCTGATGGCATAGAGTCTGAGATTGGTTTATTTGCTGATGACACCACCCTTTACTCTCGCCATGTTGGCAAAACCGACGCAATTATATCCGATGCAATGGCTGAATCTTTAGAAAATGACCTCCAGGCTGTAGTGGATTGGGGTCATAAATGGTTGGTAACTTTTAATGCCGCAAAGACAAAACTCCTTTCCTTCAATAACTACAAGGAACCTTTTCAACCACCGATTGTCATGGCAAATAACACCCTACCTGAGAGTTCATCATTCAAACTCCTCGGCCTAACCTTCACAGGTAACATGAATTGGAACAAATACATTGAAGACATTGCCAAGGCTGCCGCAAAGAAGGTTGGCTCCCTCTACCGTGCTAGTAAACTCCTCACACCTGACATTATCCTGTATCTCTACAAAGCCACCATCCGCCCATGCATGGAGTATTGTTGTCACATCTGGGCTGGTGCATCATCTACTAGTCTCTCCCTCCTTGACAAAGTCCAAAAAAGAATCGCCAACCTAATATGTCCCTCACTGTCAGCCAAGCTCCAGCCTCTGTCCCATCGCCGCAATGTAGCATCCTTGTGCTTGTTTTACAAATACTTCAATGGATTATGCTCCGATGAATTGGCTACTCTGGTGCCCCCTCGACGGAAATTCACTAGACTAACCCGACAATCAACTAAATCTCATTCATTCACTGTGGAGGTCCCCAGATGTCGGAGAGCCTTCTACTCAAATAGCTTCTTTCCTCGTACTGCTAGCCTCTGGAACTCCCTCCCTGCCCCCTGTTTCCCCGACAGTACAGACATGCAGAAGTTTAAAACTAATGTAAACAGACACCTCGCTGCGCTGATCCCAATCTAGATTGACCACCCCCTACCTTATCCCCTTTTCTTTTTCTCAGTAGCCCCTTACGTCTACAGTGGCGGCCTGCCTTGTTTGGGGTGAACTATGTTAAAAAAAAAAAAAAAGCATAACACTACTATCACCAATAAAATATTACAAAAATATATATCTTATATATACCTATACATTTAAGTATATCTGTGTGTTTTCACACACACATATATATATATATATGATAAAAAATGGAAATAATATTCCAATATAATGGAAAATGAAAAAGGAACACCTAAATTATTCATAAATTGATCAACGCTTGGTCTTCATTAAAAAAAAAAACTTCATCAGAATGATTGATTTGAAGAAAATAAATGAAAAACACCAGTACAATACTTGGAAATACTTGGTATTTGACGTGAAAAAAGTGTTTTGATCTTTTTTCCGAACGAAACATGGCCGTTAGAATTTAATAATTAATTATTAATTAATTAATTCTAACGGACATTTAAAAAGTATTTTTCTAATACTGGTCAGACCAGCGAAGTCTTCCAAGGTGATGTAAAACATTTCTTCTTCAAGCAACGATTGAACAGATTTGTAAGAATAAAAGCTATTTCCGGTTGCAGTTTCTTGAGTAATATGACTGGAATGTTGTCGGGACCAGTTGCTTTGTTGGCATCAAGTTTCTTGATAAGTTTGGCAACATCTTGGACAGTTATTCGGATGTCGCTTAGATTTTTCTTGGCCACAAGGAGCATTCTTGGGATAGATGATCCTGATTACAAAGCGTGGAATTTACTGCTAAGTTATTAATGAGAATTTTGGCTTTATCAGATGCTGGAGAAATCACCTAAGGTTCGTTAATGATAGTTGGAATAGAGATCTTACATCTGTTCAGGACTCTGGTTGTTATTTTTCAAAACTGTTGAGGGCCAAGCCTTAGCCACATTAGATTTAACAGATTTGGCATAGGATTCTATAGCATTTTCTATTACCTCTTTGCGATGGTTTCGGACATTCATTCAGATGTGTATTATGGCTGGCTGTTTTGTACATGTTTGAATACCAACGATTATCAAAGTAGATATACCGGATGCGATACAGAACACGTTCTTTTTGAAAATTGTTTTTAGAGGGATTTCATATATGAAGGATCTTTAGCTGTTCCAATCAGTTATTGAGTATCAGAAAACTTTGCAGTGGCAAAGAAACACCGGAGGTATTTCTGAGCTTCGTTTTAATCTTAATTGAGACAAGTGAGTGGTCGGAGAATTTAAGTGGAGACAGGACAGTAGATGTGCACTGTTCAAATTGTCAGAAAATAATAAAAGAAGACTTGCAAAATGTTCATCAGCATCTGGTACGAGTGTGAACATGTCAAGAATTTAAGTAAGCTCAACGTTGTAAAATTGAAGTCGCCACTGACATGAATGTTTACAGAAGGATGATCAGTAAGGATCTGGCCGATTTTGTCAGAAATTAGACCAATAACAGTAACTCTTTCGATGAGGGAACGATAGAGGCAACGATGACAACGGTGCTGTTAGCAAGTGCAACACGGAAACATACAGGGCGAATCAAAGTCTTCTTTGTAAGTGTGTCTATCACATAGAACTCCGTCCCTGATGTAAGCACAGATTTCGTTATCATGGCAGTGTTGGTGGTGGAGTTTGAATAACCTTTTGATAATGAATTCATCTATAGAAACTAACGGGCCAATGCCAGTTTCGCACCGAAACAATAGGTCCGAGTTGGTTTCATGTTAATGGATTTCAACCTCTAGAAGGTAAGAACGTAAACCCCTAATATGAAAAAAAAAGATATAGTAGAAAGTATCAACGTTAGAAGTTGGGTTTCTGGTGTTATGCTTATGATTTCTTTTATGCGTTTTCATGATGGGATTGTAAGTTTTGTGGAAGAAGTCAGCAAAGCTGTTAAGAGATTAACATAGAGAGGATGATTAAGCAAAATATAACTTTTGTAAACCATTCAAAAAGGAAAAGCTGTAGCTGTTCCTACTAATATGGCAGGAAGAGACCTCACAGGAAACTACTGCATGGCCCAGACTCCATTCACTAAATGGCAATAGAGCAGCTTCAGTATTTTGCACCTGCTGATAGGACAGCCTCTTTCAGAGTTACTCCAATGCTTTGAGCTATCAGTTGGATAACGTCAGTCCAGCACCTTTATTATTAGTGACATGATCATACAAATAAAAAGAGAGAAATTACTCAAGTCTTCTCCAAATTCCTCTTCCACTGAACAACTGCTGACTCAGGGAACAGCAATTTTCTTCCCCTTTGATCAGCTACGTCGCTTATGGCGAGCTAGGCCCGAGGGACTAAGTAGGGAAACTAAGAGTTACAGGGCTGCTGAAAATGCATCCACGGGACATTTTCTGCTCACCATTAGTTTGGGCGAACAATAGTTGGTAATATTAAAAAAAGTGAATACTTAGTATAAATTTTATTGTCTCTTCCAAAATCAAAATTGAAGGTACGTTCTATTCCCACATTTGTTTAGTGTGCGTACAGCTACAAAGCGACGAAACTTTTAGAGTAGTGAGTAAAGTCAAGTTTGGAGGAGAAATTCAAAATAAAAAGTTAAAACAAGAGAGAAATAATAGCACATTTTTTTTAGAAATTAAGTTTTTTTTTAGGATGTGAGGAGTAAAGTTAGGAATGGATTTCGGTTTACCATACGGGCTAAGAAGATCCTCACAAGTATTACTCCCCCTTTTAGGGAGTAGTGTAGTATCTGTTCTGTTACCATGATCCCACCCTCCTAGGTACTACCTCCTAATTTCTGGGGCAGTGTGGTATATGTTCTTTCGTCATGATTCCAACCTTCCCAGGCTAACAAAAATATGCGACCATGGAGGAAGATATTTTTAGCCGTTAAAAAAAAGATTATTTACAAATTTTGCTGATGGACAAATCTTCAAATTTTGAAGAACTTCTTTCCTGCTTGAATACTGTAGGGAATAACACTAAAAGAAAGAGAAAAGAATTTCCTGTGTATGTCCCAAAGAACACAAGACGATAGTAAATAATTTGGTCAGATTGCCACGCCTATTTGAATGAGGTCATTCATGTTTAGTGTCAGTGGGCGTGGTTAAATTCCAGGATGGATTTCCTAAAACAGGATCTCTGATGTTGTAAACGGAAACGGACTAAATAGGTGACGAAAACATGCATCGTGGGGATTTAGTGCAATCAGCAACTAACCAATGTTTAAAGTCTCATATTGCTAAGGTTGTCTGGAAAATGGCTGGATTATTCTACTGCTCCAGAAAGTAGCTGCCTTGAGTCAGATTCAGAGTAGCCTTTCTTGCCTTGACAGAGCACAACATCTACTTCGCAATCTAGTGAGTAAATAATAATAATAATAACCAAAGTGGTGGGACCAGCATCAGCTGATACCACACAGAATGATCGTGAAGTGCTAAGGAGGATGGAAAGACAGAGGAAGGAGAGCATCGCCCAGTCCTCTACTGGAAGGGCACACAGAGTGCTGGAATCCTTAGGTGGCTTATTCTCACTCAAATTCCAGGGAAACCCAAACGGCCGCTATCAGCGGTAGACCAACAGTAAACAGCTGTTGCGAGAACACAAAATGATTTCAAATGGGAATCTCGGAGAAATTGTTATCATTCAGAATCCAGTGAATATCACGTGTTATTTCAAGTGGACGATCACTGATAATGACGCGTGTGAGTACTCCTAGTGCGTAAAATACTACTACTACTACTACTACTACTACTACTACTACTACTACTACTACTACTACTAATAATAATAATACACTTGAATACCATGTAGCCTGGATCTTGGCTTGGATGAGATATATAGAGGATTGTTGCGTATTTAGGATATGAATGGACAATAAAGTATGTTATGAATGAAGGTGATAAAAACATGGCTAGAGAATAACACATATTCATATATTTAGAAATTTAGAGATGTTTTATGTTTAAAATGTTAAATGTCTTGTTGTAGAATGTTCGAAGTGAAAACAAACGGCAGGAGTGTTAAAAGCATGTATGTCTTTAAGATTATTTTCTGTCAGTGTGAATATGCGTGTGACAGAGTGCGTAAGTTCAGTAGGCAGTGTAGACACCTTGTGTACATTTGCCATTGCTTTAATTAATGAGAGTATGTGCGTGAAATTGTATGTGCGTGTAATCAGTAAGCGGCGTGTGTGTATTCTGTCTTTTTCACTTTATGGATATTTATTTGTGAGTAAATTGATAGTTGGTGATGTGCTTCCTCATACTATGGAGGGCAGGGAAGCAGACGTAATGGCGTGTTGGTTGTCTGTCTTTTCTCTGTCACGCTGCCCTTCTTTTCCCTTGTTTCCTGTTTTTTATACCCGGCAGTTGAATCAAGGAGCTAATTTGCTTTCTGTACGCGAAGTATGATTTCACGCGCGGACGTAGTGCAAGGCACTTCCCGTGCCCATTATTTTCGCTTTTTTGTCGAATTATCACCTGGAGCCGGTTTTTGCACGAAAATATAATTTGTTTTTAGAATGTGTTTTTGGTGTTTCGCTTGTGTGATTAAACTCCTGCAATTTGTCAATAAATATATAGTATTGGGAAATATGTCAATCCTACAAGACCCTTTCAGATTAAAGAATATTGTAACTATTTATCAATATGTAACATTCAATGATAAACATATTTTTTTGTGTGTATAAATGTTTTTGTTGTTGCAAATGAGAAGGAAAAATTGTGCACATGTTTTTCTTTCTTTCTTTCAATCGTCAATTATTTCGGAAAATCCGAATCTTTTTTTGTCTTGAAAACTAATTCCAGTATGAGTTGTTGTAGCGGCGTCTTTTCGTTTTACTGGTTATAATTATCAAATAGATTCCTGTTTATGGGTTCTTATGGCGTTTGTTGTCTATATTTTGCTGGTGGAAAATGTAAGGTCGTAGTGTATATTTTCATACTTGTTTTGCTTGTTACAAGTTCGTACTTTTTGTTTCCAGAGACGAGCGTTCACACTACGTTCTTTTTACTCTTTCTTTTTTGCTGATGAAAGATATCAAAGATAAGATATAGTAGCTGTTTAATAAATGCCCGTTATTAGTTTGGTAAAAAGGATTCGAATTCTATTCGCGTTGTTTAAAGAACGTTGTCTCATTTTTTTTATCGGGGGACGAGTTTTGTACATTTTGTTGTTGTTTTTTGTTATGTATATTACCGTATAAGATTATGTATCCTATATTTTGCATATTGGATTTGAAATAGACGATGATAAATTGATTTATTATTGTGTTGGATTGAACTGAAGGAGATTTTTTATTTTCTGCTGTTTCTATTTTTTCTATTGTTTTGTTGTTGTCATTATTATTGTTGTTAAGCGAGTCGGGCTTCTGCATAGAGCTCACAAAGATCGTGCCTCAGGATTGTCTTGTTTGCATGAACTTTTCTTTGTTAGTTGCAGTTATTCGTTAACCCGCAAGATTGAACATTTTTATTCCCGACACAGAGAGCAGCAGGGCTCAATAATTCCATGCGAATTTAAGGAAGGTTTGGGCCAGAACACACAAAGGAATGTTGCTACTCTCACCACATTAATTTGTGGTTAAGTGCCTCAAACGTTTCTTCTTGTCACATGCAGAAACAGAGACGACAAGAAGACGACGGATCCTGATGCCGACTCCTCCTGAATGTTTACTTGAACCCTGTTAACCGGATTGTGTCCACTATTGGTAGCCCTGTTAGGAACCGGAGTTCCAGACGGCATAGCTCTGACACCAACACGATGCCACCGTCCTTGCTACGGCGAGAAAGGGTTGCATTTTGGAAAGGGTGTTGGTTTCAGTGAAGAATTAAACTTTGCATGAAAGTAGCGAGTTTCCATTTGTTGTATTTTAAAAGCCTAGACAAAAAAAACTAGATAACAATGTCAAAGGATATTGGGAAAATATGAATCTCAGAAGACATGATTGTCAGAAATGCAATAAAATCTCCCACTAAAAGTGCATACAATGAGTTAGATAACAACAAGGATATAAGTTAGTCGTGAGACTGCATATCCCCACCTGGCAATGTAAGGATAAGCCAAAGTCTTATCTGAACCTTACTTCTAAATATTGAATGAAGTATTTCCGGTGTTATGCCTCGAAAAAACTAAAAACTAAAAAACTATTTATCTGATCAGAATGAAATGTTGTATGGTGGTTATTGTTATCAAAGAGTATCAGATCCATACATCAAATGTGTTAAAATCGGAAATTGAAGTTCCATCAAAATTTTGACCGTGGCCGAACTTTTCAAGGTCAAAGGTAAAATGCCTAAATATGCGAGACTTCGTTAACGACAATATGGACCAGGTAGCGAGTATCTACGATGAACACAACCGAAGTTATTGCCAAAAGGGGACATTTTTCGTGACCTGTACTTTAAAGCTTGACATTGATATCCAAAGATCAAATCAGCTAAAATCTCCCCCGTAAAACATTCACAAAAAACTTGTCTCGCTACAACCACTGTGAATAATTTTCTTTTTTACCTCTGTGTACCTAAAACTAAACGGAACTTCCATGAGCCAAGTTTCTTTCCAAGTTCAATGTTAACAAAGTCTTGTTGAGCCGTCCTCTTAAATAATCTAATTTTCCCCAGTTTCAACCATCGTTACCAATCCTCACGGTGTTGTCTCATCGTCTACCTGATAAACTTATTAATCTTTAAACTTTAAGCGGTGACTATTTAGTACATCAAAAAATCACATTCAATGGTGAAAGTTCAGAAATGTGCTTTCTGAGTGCCACACGCGTTGCAGTACCATAGCAAGAATCAGCACGAAACAATTTTAGCCAGTTTGCTGGCTCGACGTCGCTCAACATTCGGTCATAAACAGTGTTTTCTTTATCGGCGATGATACAGAGTGTCTTTACCTTAATATGAAGCAACGTAAAGAGTAGCTCAACTCCGATAAACAAGCAACATCGAGCAAAACAAGATATTCATCCTCAAAAGACTATGTTGTGTGTATTGTGGGACTTGGTAGGCAAAATTAATTTTGAATTTCTTGAACAAAACCAAACGGTAAATGCTGTCCAACAACTTCACTTTTTTTATGAAACACATAAGCAGAAATGATCAAATCAGCGTCGAAGGATTCTTTTTCAACACAACAACACCCGTCCTCACATCGTCAATATAACCCAAACCGTTTTTCAAGAATTTTGATGAGAATTGTGGCCTCATCCTCCGTATCTGCCAGACTTGGTACCATCAGATGTTCATCTTTTCCGATCTTTTTCAAATACCTTTGTGACAATAAAGATGAACACTTACCAGCTAAAACGACAATAAAATACTTCGCATATCGTGCATGTCCATCTGCCAGAGTAAAAAAGGGCTTTTCTTCACAATTGTAGACTTTTATAGTTGGGACTGATCTGCGCATGTGAATAACAAATTAGCATATTTAGAGATCAACTGCCTCAAATGAAAGGACAAATGGAAATCAGTGAGTTGATTTTCAGGGAGCAGAGAGAAGAATAGCAGAGAGAAAGTGATAGCGCTGAAAATATGTTTGAAAGTTGAATTGCCTTTGTAACTTTTTTTTTCTTACTGTTAGATTACAACCCTACGTGGTGTGACGTTTAATACTGATGTTTAATTGAGAGTTAGTTCTAACGTAGTTTTAATCATTAAGGAATATAAAACTTTGTGAAATATGCGACAATTTATCAACAGGAAAATAAGTTTATATTGTTAGTTAATTTTATGTAATTTAACATTATAAGAAAATGACAATAAACATTTTTGTAACCCCCCCCCCAAAAAAAAAAACAAACAAACACTCACGACTTATTCCCTAACCCAATATTATTATGTAAGGATAAATACATTGGTGTTAATTATTGCCGCCATTTTTACGGTCGAAATGCGATATCATGTTTTCTTTCTTGTTTACGTTCATTTTTTCGTTATTTTGTCAATTTTTCAAAATGGCGGTTAGATGTCATTTGTTTGAACGACAAACGAAACATGAGATGAAATATGTCCCGGGAATCATCCAAATAAAATGGACCATAGCAGCACATAAAGGTTTCGGAACTCAGTAAGTCTACCACGGAGATATGGGTGCGCTGGAATCTTAAAACTGGGCTAAACCAATACTAAAGATTGTAAGCGATTATGGCTGAAATTTAAGAATAGCGACTTCGTTTAGACATTTGAATCAAAGTTAAACCTGATTCTTTCTTTTACTTTCGTGGTTGTTGTTTTTGTTGTTGATGTCGTCGCATGTAATTAGAGTTATTCGGTCAACATTTGGCATACCCCCTCCCCTCCTTTGTGAAAATAGCGGACATGTGATATTACAAGAATATGAGCTGTTATCAAAAACTAGGCGTTATGGTAACTACATTTTATGGCTAAATTCTTATAGATATTTACTCTTAATATTATATACATATGTTGTCAAATGCGAATATAGGCCTTAGTGTACATCTATATTAATACGAGAGACGTCTGTCTGTCTGCCTGCTTTCCATTTCTCGTTTATTAGATCTAAGAACATGAAAAATGATAGAAATGATTTCATACCGTTACATATTACCCCAAATTATATAAGTTGTCTTGAGATGACTATATATATATATATATATATATATATATATATATATATATATATATATATATATATATAAGGGACCACGTGTTTAAATACATTCACCCATTATATTGTCACAACAAAGAAACAGGATATAGGCTAATCTATAGAAAACAAAACAATAGAACAGGATATAGGAAGTAACACTAACCAGACCTTTGTTCGTGGGAAGCCCAACGATAGGCTGACAGAACAGCAAAGAATCTGATTGGTTAACTAGCTAACCGTGTATATAAAAACACCCGGTAAAAATAACTCCATGCATTTTAGCCTGAAGATTCCCCCCGGGGATGAAACGCGGGAGCCTCTGTGTAGCTTAATTGCCATAAATATATTTTCATATCTTACTACCTAGGTCTACTTACGTATCGAGCACTGTCGAAGTAAATACTGAAAATTGATACATAAAAAATTATATCTCCTTATAAAACTTTATGTGGATACATGAAATAGTAATATATATATATATATATATATATATATATATATATATATATATATATATATATATATATATATATATAGTGCGTCGATGTATGTTAAAAATAAATCAATTAAATGCTCGATCGCAAAAAATGTGAGAGCTAAAATACAAATCATTTGTTTTAAAAAAAATACGTTGAACTCAATTCTTCGATTTGTTTTCATTTCGTGAGTCGCCGATCGTTTGTATGAACTGTAACGACCTTTTCGAAACGGTAAAAGGTCAATCCATGTCAATGACACCAAGGTAAGTCTTTGAAATATGTTACGTATAGTATTTAAATAATTTGATTGACCACCCGCCCTTTAATTTTTACTACACGCTTTCTCTCAGATATTGCTTGTTTCAGTCTTTTGTATAAACACTATTATGGCAAGTGTTCTTCAGAATTGCGTGATTTATTCCCTGCTTTCTTTTGTTCCAGCTTGTTTGCTTCGTTCGTCTAGTTGTCTCCATCAGTTCGCTGTTTTGATACTTCATTTTAATACAGCTTCCTATTCTATTAGCTTCTTTCCAAGAACTGCAGACTTGTGGAACTCTCTTTCTGCTGATTGTTTTCCTCCTCCCCCTATAGTTTTGGCCTTTTCAAAACTAAAGCCAACAAGCATCTGTTTTTGCGATAATCATCTGTTGTTCTTGTTAGCTTCTTACATCAAGTGGCTTCATGCCTTGTTAAGAGAGATTTCCATAAAAATTGTATTTGTCAAAAATAATTATTAAGCTACGTTCAAGTCGTGCACTTTGAGAGAAATATAATAAAAGATTCAAATTTAGTATCGTTGCGAGTTCCTTCCCTTAGGTAGATATTACACTGTCTGATGTGGTTGTCACGACGCGCGAGCGATAAGAAGCTTGGATTCGAATTATTCATGTCCAGGGTTCGAGTCGTTAGACCGGTGGTACGGTTACATGGTTAGTATTAAAATAATTATATATAGATATAGATATATTTACTTCATCTTCTCCATCTCTGTACTGAATTAAATGAAGATTTGATGCTCTCTCGTGGATCCGTTTATAGACAAACCTTTGGAGGAAATGATGATTTTCACTTAGTACAAAAGTAACACAGTCTCGCATCAGACAGCTGTCTATAAGGCAATTTGGATCCACCAACGGCAAAAGCATGATCAAATCCACTATGATGTAATCACCAGTAAGCAAGATCTTCAAAATGTGTGCTGCACTGTGAGAGTCATGCGAGGTAGTGAATGTGTTGTTCAGACGACAATTTTGTGCGTAATAAAATGAAGCTGCACATTATGTGTAAGTCCCGCGCTCAATGAGTGAAGATTCACGAGTGCATTAATGTAGTTAGGCTACACGACAAGCATGTAGGCGGGGATATTCACAGCGCGTTCAAGAGTGTACAGTTTGATGCCACATGGAACCAATTCTGGGTGGAGGTCTAGGAGGTCAGTGTAGTGATTCTTGGTCCGATGAGAACGACTCGCAGATAAGTAAGCCCCAAGAAGAGAGAAAAAGGGGGAAAATACCCGGCGTTGCTAGGGTAAAAAATATAAATAATGAATTACGTACTTTATTGATTTATGATCAATTATTTTGTCTACATATTTGCAGACATGTTTCAGCTTTAGCTGGAATCAGTTGAACTTCCTCAGACTAAGTTTTTACTATGAAGTCGAAGATGAAAAATGAACAAAACCTCACCCGAATTATGGAAGGTATGTTTATATGTTTATATGTTTATATATTTGTGTGTACAGAATTCACTCTTAAACTAAGTAACCGATCATTATGAATTTCGGAACACAGCTGCTATGTGTAAGGGGTCAAAGTGTGAGCTATATTAAGTTTAATTTAATTTTTATGCAGAAAAGGTAAAACGTCGTGGAAGCACTTCCTTAAAATTCAGATACCTCCGATGTCTTGTGAATTTTTAACAACACGTATTATACATCAATTACTAAATATTCCCCAAATTTCAGTTTGTTAACAGTATTTTAAAAGAGTTTTGGTGGGCATAATATCGAGCACAACCTCCCATTTAAAATTTGAAATATCTCAGACTTGCATTCAATTTGATCCATAGTCATTAGAAAACAATTAAGAAAGATTACCTGAATATCAGTTTCTTCTTAATACCCTTATGCTTAAACATTAAATGTTAGACATTTTCCAGAATCAAAATCATCCAATGAAGCTTGATCAAAATAATAAGCAGTACTTTTACGAGAGGCAACATCACATGAAGAAGGTGCACCATTCTTCGTATAAGCTAGTGTGTAGGCATGCCGAGGGGATCTTATTTGGGCCTTGAATACTATGTTATTTCGAATATTTGGTCAGGGTTAACTTGTAAGGGGAAGTATCTTCATGCCAGGTTGTCCTGACAAATCCCCGCATAGACACACCGAAGCCACTTGAAGAGCGTTTGTAGTAGGCATTCACATTCTCTGAACAGATATGTTACAGTTTATGAATTCTCAAATGAAATCAAAGTGAAATAAACATCGGTAGTATTTGTGACCCAATGGGTCACGGGTAGTTTTATATATATATATATATATATATATATATATATATATATATATATATATATATATATATATATATATAAATGTATGTGTATGTGTACGTGTGTGTGTTAATGCGTGTGTGTTTTGTGTATGGATTATTTTGTTCGTCTTCATATCTAATCGTCTAACCTGAAGTATGCTAAAAGATTATATCGAGTCGAGATAAATAGTGGTTGAGAATATGCAACGCTTCGCGTTTTTTAAAAAATTTCATGGCACATATCCAGGCGCGCACATCATACACGCACGCGTACATACACTAACTTTACTTACGTTTCTTCGTTTACTGCCCATCTTGCAAAAAAATATACTCATTTTGACGGCCACTCGGATTACCTCGTCTTTTGCAATGTGAATGCAAGATGTTCATAAACGACCCAATTTGCAATTTCATACGCACCCATCCAAACCGCATTTGATTATCGCAAAAAGTTAAGAAAGTATTAAAAAAAGAACACTGGTTTACCAATTCATAAGAGGGCGGGCGTGACACGGGTAACAGAATCGTGTGTGGAGTCACATTTTTAGATCTAGGGTCTGGAATCTGCAATCACTCAAACTAATCTGTTTGAATGTGGAGCAATAGAGGCAAAAAAAACAAACTTACAAGTTTAAGAGCGTAGTAGATGCTTCGCGTGTAAGACAACCATTTTCCATAGAAAAGACAGTGTAGCAGTAGAGACGAGAACGAACACTTACCAGCTTCAAAGCGTAGTAGATGCTTCGCGTGTAAGACAATCATTTTCCATAGAAAAGACAGTGTAGCAGTAGAGACGAGAACGAACACTTACCAGCTTCAAAGCGTAATAGATGCTTCGTGTGAAGACAACCATTTTCAATAGAAAGGCAGTCTAGTAAGAGACAAAAATTCATACTTACCAGCTCCAAAGTGTTATATGTTATATATGGTTCGCGTGTAAGACAACTATTATCCATTTAAAGCTAGTGTAGCAATAGAGAAAAGAACGAACACTTACCATCTCCAAAGCATAATATATGCTTTGCGTGTAAGACAACCATTTCCCATAGAAAAAAGAACTCGTGTTCATAAGAAGGCAGATTCCTTCATAGCTTGAACTAATTTGCATGCGTTAGAAAGTATTTTGCATGTGTAGCCTCCGAGCCAGAATAAAACCTAAGTAGGAGTCGAATTTTGTACAACTCCGAGAACATTTTATTAAAATATAGTTTCAAGAGGAGTTATTTCTGAAGTTTGGATCGTCATTGTAATTTCATCATGGCTACAGGAGATTTACATAATCCTTATTTAATACTGAATAATATATCTTCTATATTCTATATCAATAAAATAAATGTTTGTTTGTCTGTTATAGAAATCGATCTGTTAACAGTTAGAACATTCAAATAAATTTCAATAAGGGATAATTTTTTCAAGGAATCTAAAGACATCATTGAAATTTTTCTACAATTCAATCTGAGGTCACTAGGGGATATTTTCGGTTAGGGCCTTAAATAAATGAAATATATGAAAACATTTTATAAAACAGAATAAAATCAAACAAATAATATCTCAGTGAAGAATGTATTTAGACAAGTTTTAAACATTGAAATAATTATTTTTATTGGTATTTTTAAGATTATAAAATAAATAAATGAATTTTTCTGTTTTACAGCTGCAGGATTTTTCTCATGTTCTAAGTATAATACTAACCTAACACAGGAATGTCTTTTTCAAAATAAAACTTTTAACACGTTCATTTGTTATTTTATTTTTGTATATAATATTGGGTTGGTAAAAAGTGCGTTTGTTTTTTTAATGTTATCTTTCCGGTTTATAAAAGATCGTTTTATATTTCTATTTTTCAAATCCTGTATTTTGTGTAGCAAGTATGCTGACGTCAGTGTGTAACAAACTTCCGAGCAGAGGGGTTCTTACATGTTTGCTTGTGTTTCAGGTCTTAAAATGGAAGATCAAACAGAGCACTCTGATGTTTTTGTTACTACAGAAAAACGAAAAAAAGCTACAGAAACCTGCATAAAGATATGCCATGCGTATGGGGAGAATTCTATTACAGAACAGAAAGTTTGCTCGATTCCAAAAACGAAAATTTTCTGTGAGAGATCTCCCCCCCCCTCTGACCGGTCAAAGATGATCGACAGTGACCAAGTGAAAGCCGTAATTGCCGCTTGCCACCAATATTCCTAAAAGAAAAACGTACCAACTTTTTGGCTAACCCAATACTTAACTCGCAATAACGAATCAATGATTTTTTTCCACGCATTCATGTGTGATTTTATTTCTTTAACGAAACTCGCAATTAAGACAGTAAAATGTTGAGCCTTTTTATTTTTAGTTTGTCTTAACTCGCAATGGTGGCAGTAAGAAATAGACTGTTACTGCTGTCGTGCTTTAGATACTGTTCTCCAGCCCAACCCCGGGCAACGCCTGGTACCGTGCTAGTGTTATAATGAATCACAGTGTAATTACCTGGCACAGCTTGAGTAGATGTTCGTAAAAGTCATGGATACGTCCTTGACAAGCAGCCTGACAGTAGATTTGTTGCTGTCGGACTGCGGTATGGTTTTGTTTAGTTCTGGAAGCCCCCAGGCTTTGCATTTTCTGTGAAACTTCGTTTGTTTTTTTGATAATACACTGAGACGCCTCTATTGGGGAATGCCGACGGAGCAGGACAGACATTTTGTTTGTAGGCCAGAGTGTGCTTATCCTAGTACGCTGGCTTTTAAAAAACAACACCTGACCTTGTGTCTAACCTTCTAGAGAGGAGGTAGATACAATACTTGCCCGACCCTTTGGAAGACGTCTCAGAAGCAATTTGGAGAAAAATAAAATCGCCAGGCTGGCATAGGTATTTTTGCACGTTAGATCCAACGCATCAAAATGAAACGTTATAATCAAGTTAGAGCTGTAAACATCACGTGATCGGCAGTTACTGTTGACTAACATAGTTTTTATAGACATCTAGAAGACCATCCCAGAACAGGTAAAATGAAATCTGCGAACAGAATAGTTTTGCACCACTTTTATGTCCCCTTGCGAAACGTAAAATAAAGATATAATGCCACTAAATCGTTATGTATAAAATCCTTATTCTAATTTTGATCAAAATGGGAGGTTGTACACATATCATACATCCTAGCATCCCTTTAAAATATTCCAAAGAAACAGAAATTTGGAGAATATGTATTAAATGATTTCTAATACTAGTTAGTACAATTTCACAATGATCACTTAGTTTAGGAGTGAATACTGTACATACAAATATATAACCATATACACATACGTAACGTTATATATATATATATATATATATATATATATATATATATATATATATATATATATATATATATATATATATAGTATCGGCGATACAGTTATGTAAGCCACACTGATGATTGTTAGTGAACATGAAACATATATGTGTGGATAATAACCATTAAAAAACAATTATTAAAAAGCCTCGTTCAAGTCGAAAACTTTGTGAGAAATATAAAATGTTTCTATTTAAGCAATATAGCGAGTTCTCTCCCTTGGCAAATAACACTTACTATATTTATTTCTCTTACATTAAAATGTTGGATTAGGGTTATTCGGGTTCGAATCGTTCGACCGGTGCTGCAGTTATATAAGCCACATTTATGATTGTTAGTTAACATGAAACATATATGTTTGTGAATATACATATTTATTCATAAGACATATATATATATATATATATATATATATATATATATATATATATTTGTGACCTTAGTAAAAGGCGCCTCAGGGGACATATTGGAATTCATATGTATATATAAAAAAATAATTCATAAACGTCTCTGAAACAATCGTACTCCAGACCATTGTTGACCTCGAATCCAAGGAACTGTAATAACAAATAATGTTGTAAAACTATTAATTCATTTTCACTATTCATTATATATATATATATATATATATATATATATATATATATATATATATATATATGAAGAAGAATGGAAAGGAATTAGAGAAGCAAAAGCCAAATCAAAATTCAATTCAATTGCTCAGAGCAAGGTATATTCCGCAAAAAGGCTATTTACCTGCTCTATCCTGGATATTGAGCTGTATACTCTTCACAATAAGTTTTACCTTTCCTAAAAGTTCGCTTTTAGTACACCACTTTATATATATATATATATATATATATATATATATATATATATATATATATATATATATATATATATATGTAGAGATAGAGAGAGAGATAGAGACAGAGAGAGACGTACTGCGGGTTAATCGAGATGAACTGACCTTTTTTTCCGATTTTCGAGCTACATAATCAGCGACTCACGAAATGAATACAACACGAAGAATGATGTTCAAAGATCATCGTTAATCCTATTTGAACATACCTGTACGTACTATATATATATATATATATATATATATATATATATATATATATATATATATATATATATATGTATATATATATGTATATATATTTAAAGATATTTCATCCCAAACAAGGCAGGTCGCCACTGTAAACGTAAGGGGTCACTGATAATTAGGGAGTAGGTTTTGGATGTCATCCTAAGTTGGGAGCTGTGCAGCGAGATGTCTTTGTAAAACATCAGTTTTAAACCTCTGCCTGTCAGTACAGCTGGGGAAAGAAGGAGCTGGGAAGGAGTTCCAGAGACTAGCAGCACGAGGAAAGAAGCTGCTGGAGTAGAAGGCTCTCCGGCATCTGGGGACCCCCACCGTTAATGGATAGGACCTAGCTGATTGTCGGGTTATTCTAGTGTATTTGCGTCGAGGGGGCACTAGAGAAGCTAGTTTATCGGAGCATAACCCATTGAAGTATTTGTAAAATAAGCACAAGGATGCAACATTGGGGCGTTGAACAGGAGCTGGAGCTTGGTTGACAGTGAGGGACCTATTAAGTTGGCGACTCTTTTTTGGATCTTGTCTATGAGGGAGAGACTAGCGAATGATGCACCAACCCAGATGTGACAACAATATTCCATACATGGGCCGATGGTGGCTTTGTAGAGATACAGGATAATATCAGGTGTGAGGAGTTTACTAGCACGGTAGAGGGAGCACATTTTCTTTGCGGCAGCGTTGGCAATGTTTTCAATGTATTCATGTTATCTGTGAATGTTAGGGGGAGTAGTTTGAATGTTGAACTCTCAGGTAGGGTGTTATTTGCCATGGCAATCGGTGGTTGAAGAGGTTTCTTGTAGTTATTTAAGGAAAGGAGCTTTGTCTTTTCAGCATTAAAAGTTACCAACTATTTCTGCCTCAATCCACTACAGCCTGTGGTTTGATAGCGGGGGAATCGTTAATTGTCCATTGTTCACTACACTATTGTAGATTTTCCAGAAATCGCGAGTGTCTAGTTTCTGTAACCGAATGCGTTTTTTGGTTATCTCTGTATACCTTCTCTTTGCTTCAACTATCAATTATTTCTTGATTCTTTAAATTTCTGTCTATTCGCAGTTGACCTATGGCGGACAAACTTTCGAAATGCTCCTTGCCTCTCAGCAATGGGAGCTGCACATTTCGAGGTGAATATATATATATATATATATATATATATATATATATATATATATCGTAATCTACAGACAGCTGCTTCGTTATTTTGCCACTCCTCAGTGTTACTAGAAATAGAAAAGTTTGAAACTCGGACACCAGATCACTGCCTATCGTGACCACTGCTGTCCGCTGTCTTACCAAGTGAGCTAACGAACCTGTTACTATATATACATATTTTGCATAAGTGGCTGATACTTATTTTCGTAAATAATATCCTGAGTAAAACTCGGCCTCCCCCGGCCACGTGAACATTGGGTAAATTTCATACACCCTCGCCTATCTTTGTGTAAGAGTACGCGTCAACGATACTGATTTCGGTGTCACGTTACGTCAAATTTCGTACGGATATGGGATCGAGGCTTGATGTATTCGAGACCGAACATCATGTATGCCAAGTATAAGAAAAAAGAACGTGAATATTGGAGTTGATGAAAAGTTGGGGAAGCTGGCGTGACGAAGTGGTTACACATGGTTTGTGTTGACCACCTACCCTCGAGATCTTAATGTTCATTACTGCGGCCCAGAAAAACATTATTTCTCGGAGAACAGTAATTTAATGTTGCCATAGCGTCCATTTACATATTGCCATAGAATGAGTTTTCATTTCTATTCTTCCGATTTCAGAAAAAAGAAAAACATGAGCAAATATTTTAGCATTGAAAATAAAAGGAGTAAAGAATACATTTAGTGACATCAGATATATATTTAAAACTTTAGCGATCTCAGACAATATTAATAATAAGAAATTTATATATATATATATATATATATATATATATATATATATATATATATATATATATATATATTATTTCATGTATCCACATAAAATGTGTCCATGAGGTATAATATACTATGCATCGATTTTAAATATTTACTTCAACAGTGTTTAATACGTAAGTAGAGCTAAGTAGTAAGTTATGAAAATATATTTATGCCAATTAAGTTCCACAGAGACTTTCGTGGTTTATCCCCGTAGGGAATCTTCAAGCTAAAATGCCTGACGATTCATATGGAGATGCAATGCGAAAGCTTCTGTCTTCTCTGTCTGTCTGTCTGTCTGTCTGTCTGTCTGTCTGTCTGTCTCTCTCTCCATCTCTCTCTCTCTCTCTCTCTCTCTCTCTCTCTCTCTATATATATATATATATATATATATATATATATATATATATATATATATATACAGGGTGTTTCAAAAGTCTTGGGAACATAACGATTTTTAATAACTCAAAAACTATTAAGAGTTGAAAAATGAAATTGGTACCGTTGGAAAGGTTAAAGTTTCAAGTTTTGTGGGGAATCTTCAAAGTTGCTCAATATGAGCACCATTCGTCACACGGCAGACATCTAGTCGATAGTCCATTTCCTGCCAAACGCGTTCCAGCATCTTGACGTCAATGGTTCCCACAACTGCCGTTACTCGAGCCTTTAGTTCGTCAATATCTCTTGGAAGGGGCGGCACATAGACTTGTTGCTTGACAAAGCCCCAAAGGAAAAAGTCACACGGGGTAAGATCTGGAGACCTAGGAGGCCAGGGCATGAGAACGTCATCACCTCGCCCAGATCTCCCAATCCATCTACCTAGCAGCCTTGTGTTAAGAAACTGCCTTACTCTAAGACTCCAGTGTGGTGGTGCACCATCTTGTTGAAAAATGAAGTCATCAGATTCTGCTTGTTCCAACTGAGCCATTAACCAGTCTTCCAGCATGTTGAGATAGGATTCACCAGTGATAGTTGCCTCTTCAAAGAAGAACGGTCCATAGACACCTTTCTTGGAAATTGCACAAAACATGTTCACTTTTGATGAATCTCGCTCGTGCTCAAGAAGTTCATGAGGATTCTCAGTACCCCATATGCGAGTGTTATGCTTGTTAACTTTGCCATTCAGATGGAAGGTCGCCTCATCGCTAAAAACAAGCCGGTCATCAAAGCCGTTATCTTCCAACTTCTCTTGCATTGCAATGCAAAAGTCACGGCGAAGTGGCTTATCAGTGTCCTTCAACTTTTGGACCAACTTGAGCTTGTAAGGTACCATTTGCAGTCGTTTCCTTACGACACGCCAGACAGTTGCTGGAGCAAGCTGAAGTTCCCTGCTGGCTCTTCTCACTGATTTACGGGGGCTCCGCTGAAAGGCTGTCCGAACTTGCTCAACTGCATCTTCTGAAGTTGAAGGGCGACCTGTTCGCTTACTTGGGCACAAACACCCATCTTTCACAAATTTAGCATGCCATCTGACAATGGATTTCCTTTCAGGGGCTTCTTTTTTAAATTTCCTGCGAAATGCACACTGAACACATGTCCACGATTCAGTCTTTGCAAATTGGAGGACGCAAAATGCCTTGTCTTGTTTAGAGAACGCCATTACTGCACCTGGAAAGATAACACGAAAATCATTAGTATGACCAAAAACTTGATTAAGCAAGCTTTAAAATGGCACCAGTTTCATTTTTCTACCTGGAATAGTTCATGAGATATACGCATTTGTAATGTTCCCAAGACTTTTGAAACACCCTGTATATATATATATATAGTTATATACAGTTATCTACAGACACGTCTCTACGACTCATCAGTTTATATAAATATATATATATATATATATATACATATATGTGTGTGTCTATATATATGTATATATATATATATATATATATATATATATATATATATATATATATATATATATATGAGAAAATGAAAAAAGAAAACCAAAAAATGGATGTTTTTATGTGTACATCAACGTTTCGTCTTTATTTATAAGACTTCATCAGGTTGATAATATAGATAAAAATGTCACGCAAGTACAAACACATGTAGGGTTGACATATTGGGAGAAAGGAAGAAAATTAAATAATGGCCACTACTGGGTGGACGTCCGTACTAGGTGAGGAGTGAAAAATGAATGTTGATACATTTTGTATGGGGAAGAAGTGGAAAGATGGGGCTGAGCAAGAACTACTGTGGCTGGTAGTAAGAGAAAGAGGTGGGGGGATGAGCAGGAATAATGTGGATGGCAGAGAGGGAGTGGAGGAGAGGGAGGAAGGAAGTGTTTGAACAGATGGCTGCGGTCAAGACTGAAGGGGAAAAAGTAAGTTGGAATGTTTGTGTGTGGGGGGTGTATGCAGAGAAAAGGAGGGTGGGTAGAGGAGGAGGGGGGCTGTGATTTTGGTGGATGGGCTAAAGTTATGGTCTTAGAGAGCGTTTTGAGAAAATGAGGGGATTTAAGAAGGGTGGTATGGAAGAGTGAAGATATGAAAGGAATAGTTGAGAGGGGGAATGGGTAAGAGGGAGAGGGGGGATTTGTTGTGATAGGGTATGAAATATTTGAAATATTTGGAAAATGATGGCAATGAGTGAGGGAGTGGAGGGGTGGAGGAGAGGGAGGAGGGAGGTAATTGAACAGGTGGGTATCGAATATTTGAAATATTTGGAAAATGAGAAAGTTTCATTGGACTGCAGTGTTAAAAATGTGAGGGAAAAACGGAATGAGTTAGAGAAAATAAAGATTCATGGAGAAAAAGGAAGGGTGTGAGTAAGTGGGAGAGTGTCATTAAGGTTAGAGATGAAAATAAATGTTATCTATGATCAAGCAAGAGTGTTTGTTCTGTAAGTATGATCTTGCTTGATGTACACATAAAAAACATCCATATTTTGGTTTTCTTTTTTCATTTTCCCATAAAGTCGGATTAATTTCATCCTTCTCTTCCCATATATATATATATATATATATATATATATATATATATATATATATATATATATATATATATATATAAATATATATAAACATATGAGTCTGTAGATAACTGTATATATATATATATATATATATATATATATATATATATATATATATACATATCAATAAAGTGCTCACCCGCAAAAAAGTTAGATCTAAATACAAATTATTTATTCAAAAACTATACGTTACATATTTCATAGACGTAGATGAACTGACGTTTTTTAGACTTTTAAACGTCATCTATAGCCCATAAGTAATCTTTAACAACTGGAAATGAATACAGCAGAGAGGAATGGCGTTTGAATTCACTGTTCAACGGTGCATCGCTGAAGCGTCCCTTTTGAAGAAGCACCAGGTCAAGGGGTCAGTGGTAAATCGTAATAAAGTTTTATTAAAAATAATTTTATTATTGGTGATTGGTGTTTACTGTTTTACCGGTTAAAAAGTGTGTTTATTTCTAGGGATAACTATATATATATATATATATATATATATATATATATATATATATATATATATATATATATATATATATATATATATATATAAGTTAGAAACAAAAAATTCAAGCAATTAATCCAGTAATTTTACGTAATAATTTATTTCTTCTCACCAGGAGGAGAATCATAAGACGTGCTGTTAAGACTGGTGGTTCTGAATGAAAAATAAGAGCAATCATGCCGTTTTGGTATTCTTCAAGGAGGAGGAAAGGGAGGCACTAGAAGTGGGGAAGGGGAGAGAACATAGACTCAGGTGTTTATCAGTCCATGTTCTCCCTCCCCTCTTTCCCCTTCCACATGATTGTCATCCTTTAAGAACATATATGGGGGACATCAAAGTGTTACACAATATTATCCAGAACCATCACCGAAAAATCAAATTACCCCTAAAACATAGTCAATACACACACACACACACAGACACACACAAACGTATATATATATATATATATATATACAATTTTGTTTAAGAAATCGATAAGATGCCAATATTTATTTTTTTATACAATATATATATATATATATATATATATATATATATATATATATATATATATATATAATTTTACTATTTCATGTATCCACATGAAATTTTATTAGGAGATATAACTTTTTATGTATCAATTTTCAGTATTTACTTCAATAGTGTTCGATACGTAAGTAGAGCTAGGTAGTAAGTTATGAAAATATATTTATGGCAATTAAGCTACACAGAGGTTCCCGCGTTTCATTTTAGCCTGAAAATTCCCCCGAGATGAAAAGCGGGAGCCTCTGTGTAGCTTAATTGCCATAAATATATTTTCATAACTTACTATATATATATATATAATGTATTTTTATGTAATTATTTTTATTGGTAATTGTAGCGTTCGTTGTTATTTTGCTTACTATTATTTAGATTGTCTCACTTTCCTAAGTGATTAAGATGCAGAAAATTAGTCATGCTCATGACGGCTGTGAACCAGAAACACGTGCCCATGGATTATTTTTATGTACGTATAAAATAATATATATATATATATATATATATATATATATATATATATATATATATATATATATGAAGAAGAATGGAAAGGAATCAGAGAAGCAAAAGCCAAATCATAATTCAATTCAATTGCTCAGAGCAAGGTATATTCCGCAAAAAAGGCAATTTATTCAAGTTAAATTTTCCTTAAGCCAGGCTTTTCAAAGATCAAAATTTTATCATCAGAGGAAGTCGCTGGGATAGATAAGTTGGCAAAGGCTAAGATTTATCTATCCCAGCGACTTCCTCTGATGATAAGATTTTGATCTTTGAAAAGCCTGGCTTAAGGAAAATTTAACTTGAATAAATTGCCTTTTTTGCGGAATATACCTTGCTCTGAGCAATTGAATTGAATTATGATTTGGCTTTTGCTTCTCTGATTCCTTTCGATTCTTCTTCATATCTACCTGCTCTATCCTGGATATTGAGCTGTATACTCTTCACAATAGGTTTTACTTTTCCTAAAAGTTCGCTTTTAGTACACCACTTTATATATATATATATATATATATATATATATATATATATATATATATATATATATATATATATATATATATATATATATATATATATATATATCTTAGCAAGACTTAGTAACGCTATGATCTTTTATTTACGCTCCAAGATTTCAACATAAACAACAGTTTCTGTACGATCGTTTCCGAGACATATGAGTTTTTATTTATACTGATTAACCTCATCAGCACCAACTTAGAAGCCAACAACCAGCATCAAGACCAGAGAGTAGAACACTTCCAATTTTACAACGAATTAGAAATGAGTAGGGGTGTGGGTCAGTGTACAAATCAGATTAAACACTTATACATAGGGATACAGGTGCGAAATGATATGGTTGTTAGATAACAGGTAATGAAAAAAACATACATCTAGGTGTGGGAATAATTAAAAAATACAATTAGAAATGTGTGATCATATATAGTGAGGAAGATAGTTGAAAGTTCAATTTTCTATCTATCAAAGGTGGAGGGAATTAGTTAATATCGCGCTTGCAAAAAACGTTATTAAAAACTTGTCATAATTGAAATTTAAAATTTAAAACTTAGAAAATTGAAAAAATTGAAAAAATATATAAACAATTATAGATAATTAAAATGGGCTTACTGCAGTTCCGAATTTCAACTTGCAATCGACTTATTATTATGAAGTTTAGAACACAGCTGCTCGTCGTAAGGAGCCGCAATGTGGGCTATATTTACTTTAATTTAGTTTTATGCAAAATCGGTCAAAATGTGATGGATGCTCTTCGGGAAAATTCAGATGTCTTCGATTTTTGTGAAATTTGTACCATAGGTATTAGACATTAATAAATAAATATTCCCCAACTTTCAATTACTTGTGTTTTAGAGGTAATGATATAGGCACAACTTTCTATTTGAAAATTCAAAATTGTAGATCTGCATTAAATTTAATTCATAGTCGTTAGCCACCAATAAAGCAAGAATCCCTGAATTTAGTTTTTTTAAGCCGCCTTAAACTTTAGACATTTTCTAGAATAATAGTCATGTGATGAATTTTGATCAAATTGGAATTAGGATTCTAGGTTTAATATCACCTTATCTTGATTTTAATCTTCGTAAGCATTTTTACCCGGTATTTTTCTAGTTATTATGTTTAGCTCTTAAGTGATATAGCTATATATAGTTATATAATAGTGACTTTGTAATAAAGGTAAAGTTACTTTTCGTAAATAACTTTGCGGATAAATAAAACTACGCCGTACAGGCGCGTTTTAGATTTTTAATAAAACTACACGTCGAACTATTTTTGAGTAATACTTCTATATTAAGATAAAAACAAAAACAGTGACGCCTGTAATATAAAAATATAATGAATAACTCTCTTTGTATTGAATGTCTTCTGCTCAACAGTATTTTGAAGATGTGCCATCTAAGCTGAACGCCGTCTCTGTTCTGATGCAATAGAGGTCACGCCCTTCAGTCGTCCATCTTCCCCCAAAAAAGAAAATGGCCTCTGTTTTTTTTGCTGTTCCATCTGCTCGTATCTACGAAAAAGTAAACAAATTAATACATTTCCGCCTACGACAAGTTTAATGTTTGGAATTCCTGCCTATGAGACTAATGCGTTACTGTATGTTATATTGCGAAGGTTTAAGCAGGGAAATTAAAAAAGTAATTATAAATTCAACTAGATTGTTTTGCATGTGTTACATAGCAAGGACCGTGTTTTAGTGGAAAAAGTTAAGAGTCAAAGGTTATATTAGACGGAAGTCACGGAAGCACGTGATAACCGGGCGAATATTTTCTGTCTCTTAGCTACCGAGATTTTAGTTTTAGTTTCTGGGTATTAGGTTTATCCTTAAGGTCTTCAAATGTTAATAACCAGTCTATCTAACACTTCCCGTCAAGTGGATGCCAATACCAATGTCGAAGCGTTGGGGGCGCATAAAACGTTCCATTTGTTTTATTTTATACAATAAAAGTTAACGTACGTGTGTCCGGCTTGCTCCAATAATCACGGATGCAAATTTATTTTCATAAGCAAAGAATGGAGGCCTTATCTTGATACTAACCATAACTGATGATAATAAAGAAAGTAAATTTGATTTTTCTGAGGAAAGCTGAGGAAGCTCAATCTTAGTAACTGATAATCTATAATATAAAGGGCAGTTGTCTGTGTGTATGTATGTTTGCATGTCCCGCTAACACTTGAAAAATACGCGACATATAGCCACAAAGTTAATATTTTAGAGGTCCTCCATCTTTCGAACGTATAATATGCAAAAATTGAAAAAACAATCCTTTTCTTCACGTAGAACCGACGCGAAATCTGAGCGGGGGGGGGGGGGTCGAATTGTCTTGTGTTTCCGTCGGATTCTAAAAGCATTTTTAGTTTTAGTCGGGTCTTATACTCTGTCTCCACGACACGACGGTTAGCGATAGAGAACGAACACCGAAAGGCCGACGTTTTTTAAACGATGACATAGATATACGTCGAAGGAGGAGCTGGAGTGAGGAGGACGACCCGGAAAGAGAGAGATAGTACTTTAATAGAAATATTTTACACTTTTGCCTCGGGCAACGGGGAGAGGGGCGGAGTGAGGGGTGACCAGGGAGAGGGGAGGGGAGGGGAGTAAGGGGTCGACCAGGGCGGAGATGAGGGGTCGACCGAGGAAGAGACAGCTTTTGCCTCGGGAAACCGGGGAAGAGAGAGAGATTGTAACATTTTGGCCCCGGGCGATGCCGGGTAACACCTGCTAGTCTATTATATAAAATGTGTATGTCGAGCTAAAGTTAAAAAACTACAAACCAAGTACCCACAATGTTTGTATATTCTTGATCGACGTTACCCTGCGTAATTACTATCCTAAATCTGTATTCATTCAACTGGGCCAGGTTTCGTCTGCGGCTGGAGGTCAGTCATTTCGAATAATACCTATATTATAAAGGAGAGAAAAAGACTTACATTATTATTATTTGTACCCACTGGGAGTTCTCACATTGATCATCGTTAGTGATTGCTTACCGATAATAACCAGTAGTATTTCCTGGAGTCTGAATGACAGTAAGCCTCCCCAGATTTCCAGTATTCTTTACCTCTTTTCGATAACCACCGCAAATAACCTTGCGGTATCGCAACAGCCTCTTACCATTGATTTCTCGCTGGTAAATATAATTGGTCTTCTCTGGGATTTAAGTGGCGATAGGCCTCCCCAAGGTCTCAGTATTCTCCGCACTTTTCCAATGGAGGTCTGGTTTGTGCTGTCCCTCCTCGGTCTCCTCATCCTCCTCGACTCTCTACAAATATTTTGTCTGATGTCAGCCTAGGCCGGCACCAATTTATTTTTTATTAAAAAAAAAAAAATGGGGTGGGTAGGGTGGTGAGGGAAGGGGGAGAGCTTATAATGTTTCTTGTAATTTCTGTACCTTGGTTCATTTTTGTGTAGTGATAGCTGAGGCCGGTGTAATTTATTGGGAAGCGAGCCGAACAGTCGACTTCTCTATGTAGTCTTCAAATGAAATAGGGGATTTAAATTCCCTAAGAGAATACAGACAGAGATTTCTTCCTTCCCCCCTCTTCGAATGGCTAAGAACTTAATTAGGAAGTAACTACGATAAAGCAGCAATTTGGTTTCTCCCTCGACGTTAGTGAATATCCCAAAGCCGACGGAAATCTAACGCCTGAAATAAAAAGAATCAAAAGGGTTAAAAGATTGTTTGCCTCCTGAGTCGGTCATCGAGCTTTTTGTTGTAGCGGCGATGTTCAAAAGAAGAAAGAATCCAACCACTAGACGACATCGAGACGGCGCCCCTCCGCGACGAATAATAATAATAATAATAATAATAATAGTAATAATAATAATAATAATAATAATAATAATAGTAATAATAATAATAATAATAATAATAATAATAATAATAATAATAATAATAATAATAATAATAATAAGAAGAAGAAGAAGAAGAGGAAGAAGAATGTACGAGAAATTAAAGGTATGCAACATATTCGTTTTTGGTGTAAAAATGACCAGTTGTTTAAACGAGAACTGCCACGACCCGTTCCGGGATGGGTATAGGGAGCGAGTACTGCCACGACCCATTCGGGAGGTATGCAACATCATTAATTCATTAAAACAAGAAATAGAAATGGGGTGTGCGGAGGTGAAAGAGATGTGGAGGAGAGGGATGTGGAAAAATGGGGAAGGCGGCAAGAGAGAAAGATAGAGAGACGAATTGAGAGAGGTAGAGATAGAAGTTTTAATA
The DNA here is from genome assembly GCA_963556195.1 of Sepiola atlantica. NCBI lineage: Eukaryota > Metazoa > Mollusca > Cephalopoda > Sepiida > Sepiolidae > Sepiola > Sepiola atlantica. The sequence goes on from OY744516.1 coordinate 58,944,678, forward strand.
TAAATATGTCGCACACTTCTATTTTTTATGGCCCCGAGCAACACTGGGTAGCCCTGCTAGTAAAAAGTAAAGGAAATAATTTATTTTACTTTTAATACACAAAAAGCAAATATTCCCTTTTGCTTAATATTTTTGTGACTGAAATAGGAATTAATATACGGGTACACGGATGCTTTATTTACAGATTCAGGAGAGAGAGAGAGAGAGAGAGAGAAAGAGAAAGAGAGAGGGAAAGAGAGAGATTAGTTTAGTTTTAAAGTAAACTTATCTCAAATATATTTTTGTAAAACTTTATTCGTTTATTTGTTCTTTAAGTCAGATTTAACTTCCGTGTTTTTTAATTTTTTATTTTGTAAGTTTTACTTCGATTAGTTGTTTCGGGTTTTACAATAATTTTCTATTGAATGCTTTTTGCTCAACAGTATTTTGAAGATTGCACGCTAAGCTGTTCTGCTGTGATAGAAGTCACGCCCTTCAGTCGTCCATCTTCCTAAAAAAGAAAATGGCGTCTGTTTTTTTTTTGTTCCATCTGCTGGTATCTACGAAAAAAGTAAACAAATTAATTAATGTCCGCCTACGGTAAGCTTAGTGTTTTGAATTCCTATCTATCAAACTGTATGATATATTGGGAAGGTTATAGAAAAGAAATTAAAAGATGTAATTATATATCAAACTGAATGGCTTTGCCAGTGGTACATAGCAAGGACCGTGTTTTAGTGGACAAGTTTAAGAAACAGAGGTGACACCACGTAAGTTCCGGGCAAAAATTTACTGTCTTTTAGCTGGCGAGATTTCAAGGAGGAAAGACGTGTCTGGAATGCTGTCCCCAATAAGGGTCTGCGCAGACAGTGAGGCTGGGTGTAGTGAAACGATTTGCCCGTCTGTGTATCTGTCTGTTTCTATCTCTCACACGTATACAAGTTGTCTCTTTGATGTTATTTTGTGACTGTCTTTTTAAATAAACCTTTTATATAAACATCAATGTCCGAGTGAGTTTATCAGCAGTCAGAAATAACTTGGGTCCGACGGCGATGATACGAGTGTATAATGGTTTATACACCCATCGGGAAGTGAAAGTGCAACATAAGCTCGCTATCGCTTCGCAAAGTTCCCCACTTTAAATACTCGAAAGTAAAATTTTACATAATGAACGTTTCATTCATAAGTTTAGTGAACATTTAATTCATATTTATCTTGTAAACACGGAACAAAATCTTTCGCATTTATTCATATGAATAGGTAAACATTAACATTTATTGATATAAATAGATAAATATTAACATTGTGCTAATTTTGATGCAAATCTATTTAACTTTTTAAATAAGATCGTCAGGAAATGAATATAAATAAGAAATCAATTCGCTTTCTTTTGTCAGTGTGTGAATATACGTGTGTGATGTCAGGAAACATTGAACGTATACGTGATTTGTAAGTGTATGATTAAATCTGTGTGAATTCAGAGAACATTGTGCGTATGCGGCCTTTGTCAGTGTGTGAATATGCGTTCATGAGTTTAGGAAACATTGTGCGTATAGTACCTTTGTAGGAGGGTGAATAGCCTTGTGTGGATTCAGGAAAAATTGTGCGTATGCGGCCTTTGTAAGTGTATGAATAGCCGTGTGTGAGATCAGAACACATTGTGCGTATTCGGCCGTTGTGATTGTGTGAATATCTGAAAACATTCCATGAGTGAGTTGACTAGTCATGTGTGTGTCTCCCTCCCTTTCTTCGAAGAGCAGAGCGGAGCTGAGTATTATGCTGTGTTGCGTTCTGTCTTGTTTCTGATGCTGTTTAACTTTGTCTGGGGTTTTGATTGTCGCGTTGCTTTTTTTTTTATAAGAAATTCCTATTTTACACACGCTCTCAAAGTTTATCGTTTCAAACGAGCAGGAATCATTTCCATTGGTTAAAAATGGAAAAATTCGCATATGTTGGTGGAATAACGCCTTCCCTTATTTCGAGGACGCTGAAAAAGAAAAGAGTAAGCTAAACGAACGGAGAAAGAAATAGAGTAATTTGTACAAGCAAATAACATTTTACACTCGTTCGCATAGTATCTCTACTTCCACATAAACGTACCATTCATAGTCGGTGAGAGTTAGTATGTATTTCGACATTTTTTTAATAAAGAAAAGAGGAAAGGAAACTTCTTTACAGTGGTTGTAGCTTGACGAGTTTTGTCTGTGAATGTTTTAATGGTCGGAGAGAGGTATGTATTTGAAGACCCTACTTGCCGTTTTGGCATTTCATGATAATAACTGATTCGGTCACTTGACGCAACCGAACATTTTAGAAAAAAAAATGCTGACCGCAGATTTCAACCGGACGTTTAGCGTATAGAATGCTATAAGATTGCACCCTGCCTGTTTGTATTTCGTCTGCTATCGCCCTCTTTTTTTGTCCGACTCAGCACGAAGCTATTACGAACGTCCAATCACGTCACACCGTTCCCTCATCGTTAACCATATGTATTTTCCTCATTTTCTTTTCTTAATTAATAATTGTAAGAGATTAAAAACGAAACGGAAACAGCTTTCATGTTGTGTGGTTTTATTGAAGTCTTTCAGTTCATAAATTGAATGAAACCTGATCCGCAGAATTGAGATTCAATTTCCAAGTAATAATTTCGCCGATAGAAATGCGTTTCTGCGAAACACATCAAAATGCGTTTGGCATGTTCTTTGAGTGTTAACTTATGGGGTATCTATGCGCCCCTGTTAGTAGGTGCAAGCAGACTTGTTGGAGTAAACAACGAACCTACTCCCTATGTTGAATTTCATTCATGTACGCACATTTGTTTTCTCGTGTTTGCAAAGAAGCCGTCGATGACGACGATTACGACGGTGGGGTGCATAACGTTAATGGTTAATTAATGTATGTGTTAAAAATCACAAGTGTATACGTGAGACGAACAGGGATAAGCGGTAGCCCTAGCGTCACAGTGTCACCAAAGAGTACATACATATATATATATATATATATATATATATATATATATATATATATATATATATATATTATAATATAAAATGAAGTAATAAAATAAGGTGTCAATCAAATTTTATTAGAATTCAAAGTTCAAGCATAATAATAATATTAATGCTCTATCCAGTATATTGAGCGTCAGTTTTTATCCGGATGTTTCACTAATTATAAGATATTAGTTGACGCTTATATCTTTTGTTGGATTACTTCATATATATATATATATATATATATATATATATATATATATATATATATATATATATATATATATATATATATATTTAGCCTGAAGATTACTCCGGGGATGAAACGCGGGAGCCTCGGTGTAGCTTAATTGTCATAAATATATTTTCATAGCTTACTACCTAGCTCTACTTACGTCCCGAGAACTGTTGAAGTAAATACTGAACATTTATACATAAAAAATTATATCTCTTTATAAAATTTTAGGTGGATACATGAAATAGTAATATATATATATATATATATATATATATATATATATATATATATATATATGTAAGTGATAAAATTATATAGGAAAAAGGCCTTAGAGAAAAAAACATTTCATTAGACCCTCCTGTTTCCTTTGGTTTTGCTGCTGCTGAAGACCATGAACAAAACGTGCGCACACTATACATTATGTAAGACGTTCTTACCAACTTACAGTAACACACCCGCACATATCCTTTTCAGATTCTGTTGTACACATTTTCATGGACACAACTTTTAAATTTTAGAAACAGTTAGCATGACGCGAGATTTTGTTAAATAAATGAAATATTTTTTTAATCATTTAAAAAAAAATTCAAATTCTCGGTTTTAAAAACCTTATTCATGGTACAGACAATATTTTCTTTTTTTTCTTTTATTCTTTATTTTAGTCGAAGTCTTACGGCTAGGCCGAAGATCGATCTTCTGGTGTTATGAAGATACTGTTTTTTTTCATGTCCGATCTGTAGTGTAGCGCACTGAAACGCATGTGTACGATAATGAGATTTAAATTTAGCTACAGCTTATAAGCGGCGTTGAGATGATAAGTTTGAAATTTTAGAAACAGTTAACATGACGCGAGATTTTGTTAAATAAATGAAATACTTATTTAATCATTTTCTTTCTCTAAATTTTCGGTTTTAAAAACCTTATTCATGGTACAGAAAAAATGAAATATTTATTAAAAGAAGGAAAACATTCTCTGTACCATAAATAAGGTTTTTAAAACCGAAAATCTTGATTAAAAATGATTTAATAAATATTTAATTTGTTTAACAAAATCTTGCGTCATGTTCACTGTGTCTAAAATTTCAAAGTTATTGTTTCAACGGCGCTGTAGTAAAATTTAAATCCCATTATATATATATATATATATATATATATATATATATATATATATATATATATATATATATATATATGTAAGAAAATGAATGATGAGAATAAAAATTGGTTAAAATACAATATTCATTAAATTATCAGTTAGTTCAAACAATGGATATACAAAAAGCTTTTTCTTCCTTAATCCATGGATTTTCGAAAAGTATGCTCTATAGATTTACTTGAATGGACATCCTATATTTTTTCAATTAAAATGGCCTTCTATTCTCAAAATAATCTTTTACATCTTATATATTTTTATATTTTAATTGTAATATAAACTTTACTGATTTATCTGTCGAATTTTAATCTGATGATAAAAGCATACATTTTGAAAATCTGTGGATTAAGGACAGAAATTATTTTTTATATCTCTTGTTTGAACTAACTGATGATTTAATAAATATTGTATTTTATCTAATTTTTATTCTCATCATTCATTCTCTTATATCACTTCTCTATCTTGTATATCGACCATTTATTCATCAAGATAGGATATAATTTTAAGATTAATTTTTATCTTTATTTATCGTCTTATATATATATATATATATATATATATATATATATATATATATATATATATATCATTGAAAATAGACAAACAAATGCTTTTAATGACAACGTTTTAAGCTTAAAAATGTGTGGCAGTGAAAATACGTTAGAAACAGCAAATTAGCAGCAAATCAAATAACAAATTAAATATTTAAAATATTCACAATATAGGATGAATTATGAAAAATATAAATAAATAGATAAATAGAAAATGATAAAATTAGAATAAGAAAAGATAAGAAAAAATTAAGTATTTATACCAATTTTTATGTAAACAGTTAGACAATATTTTATCTTTTTTGTTTAATAGCAGACCCCTATATTTAATGATTATGAGGGTCCCGTGTCTAGATAGAGAACAGTATCTGTCTAAGGGTTTATATGATTTCATTTTTTTTAATCAATTGCTATTTTAGTTTGTAGCAAGAATTTTTATTTTTAAGATCTAAGACATGAGTTGCTAAAGAAGTGTATTCAGACAGATGACTGTTATTAAATGTATACATATATTTCTAGAAATTATATCCTTCAGCCAGGTCTCAGTAGAACCTATGTAAACAACCTCTTTAGTTAAAGTATGCATGGGTACGTAATTGTAACTTTGTTTAAAAGCATAGCTTGTTCAGTCGAGTGTCGCCACTTAGTAGAGTTTGCCGACGTTTTACAGCGTATATATATATATATATATATATATATATATATATATATATATATATATATATATATATATATATATATATATATATATATATAACTAGAAATGTGGTTTCAATATTAAAGTGTTTTTATTTTAACAGACGATATCATTCCGGATTTCGGGGTTTCTACCCCCATCAGTGCAGGAGTGGCGGTTGCAGGCATGGGATCGAATGCAGTTCGTAGATTTAGCCTTGAATCACGAGCTTACCGCCTATGCCCACGCGGTCGCAAAAAATCCACACAGACACTAATAACATGAACGAACACTTACTCGAGAGGCGAGGGAAATCGTCTTGTTGTCGAAAGTGTTCGATGCTCGAGCAGAACTTTGCATAATCGCTAGTGACAACAATCTCGTAACTACAAACAGGGCTCTACAATTAAGACTATTACATCTTAAAGGGGCATTAACTAGGGCATTTGGTGCTGTAAAGCGTCGACCAACTCTACTCAGTGGTGACACTCGACTGAACAAGCTATGTTGTTCTAAACAAAGTTACAATTTCGTACCAAAAAAAACAAAAAAAACAAAAAACAAAACAAAACAACGAATTAATTTTTAATGGAAATAAGAACGGCCAATACTAAAAAATTACACTCATATATTCTGTTTCTTAAGACACTGAAATTCCCTTTCACCCACGTGTAAATTACTCATGGCGTAACTGACTGTAATTGGAGAACTGGTCCGTCTGACAACAGAACACAAAATGAAGCGCGCATGTTCAACCTAACAATCTACATAAACAGTAGCCAATCACTGTGTCAAGCGCAGATTGTAAAATATTCCGACTCCTCCAAGACAAACTAACAACTAAACAGATTGTCACTGGCATCCCATGAGGTAGCTAGCCTCCACGTCAAAGTAAAACGAATTTTTATCGCCAACGAAACCCAACGGCTTTATCTTAGTTAAATTACCACGAATGACCCCAATAAGCATCGGCTACATAAAATAGCCACGCAAGTGGAACAGCAGTTATGACGAGCCGCAATCATCAGCATCGCCCATATAACTCATTTATTTCCTACAGCAACTAACATCATCATCATCATCATCATCATCATCATCATCATCATCATCATCATCATCATCATCATCATCGTCATCATCGTCATCATCGTCATCATCATCATCATCATCATCATCATCATCATCATCATCATCATCATCATCATCATCATCATCATCATCATCATCGCCAACATTTATAAGGGATGAACAAACAACACCTCGCAACTAGCAAACAGCTAACACTATTACTACTGCTGATATGCACACACATGCACACACCATTTTCTACCAGCAGAATGTTACGCTCACGTGAAGCAACCATATATACACCACTGCCTATCTGATAAATGAACATACTTGCACGCAGTGTCTTATATAAACGCACATACATACAACTACGCACGTACCTGCAAGTACAACACTTTCCAACATTTTTTAGTAAATGAAATAATGTTATCTTTACAACCAGTGTTTATGGTATTTCATTTGCTATTTATCATCCCATACTTTTCGAATTATTCTTCCCTTGTTAGCGGGAGTCGTAGCACACTAGATGACCCGAGTTCGTTATATTTGTCGCTGCTTCCATTGCTTATATTTTACACACTGCTTAGTATTTATCGTCATTTTTACAATCTTTCTGCTCAGTATTTATCATCATTTTAACAATCTTTCTTCTCAGAATTTATCATCATTTTAACAATCTTTCTTCTCAGAATTTATCATCATTTTAACAATCTTTCTTCTCAGTATTTATCGTCAATTTTAACAATCTTTCTGCATAGTATTTATCGTCATTTTTACAATGATTCTACTCAGTATTCATCATCATTTTTACAATCTGTCAGCTCAGTATTTATTGTCAATTCTCCCAATCTTTCTGCTCAGTATTTATTGTCAATTATCCCAATCTTTCTGCTCAGTATTTATTGCCAATTCTCGCAATCTTTCTGCTCAGTATTTATTGTCAATTCTCCCAATCTTTCTGCTCAGTATTTATTGTCAATTATCCCAATCTTTCTGCTCAGTATTTATTGTCAATTCTCCCAATCTTTCTGCTCAGTATTTATTGTCAATTCTCCCAATCTTTCTGCTCAGTATTTATTGTCAATTATCCCAATCTTTCTGCTCAGTATTTATTGTCAATTATCCCAATCTTTCTGCTCAGTATTTATTGTCAATTCTCCCAATCTTTCTGCTCAGTATTTATTGTCAATTATCCCAATCTTTCTGCTCAGTATTTATCGTCAATTCTCCCAATCTTTCGTTCAGTATTCAATGTCATTTTTACAATTTATTTGCAACGTATTCATCGTAATTTGCACAATCTTTTTGCATAAAAGTTATCGGCAGTTTTCCCCTCTTTGGGGAGGAATAAGTTTATTGTTTACTGCCTGAGGCGCCCCTACCGGGGAATGCCGACGGGGCTGCCCAGGCAATTTTTAAACCCCACTTTCCTGACCCGACCTTGGGTCACATCTTACTTGTAGGAGTGAGATATGAGTATTGATTTACTCCTCTCCAGGAGTTAGGCACAAGGCCAGTTTTTATCTTACTCCCACAAGTAAGATGTGACCAAAGGTTGGGTCGGGAAAGTGGGGTTTAAAAATTGCCTGGGCAGCCCCGTCGGCATTCCCCAGTAGGGCGCCTCAGGCAGTAAGCAATAAACTTACTCCTTTCCAAAGAGGGGAGGCGAAGCCTGGGAGGGTGGACCTCCTAGAACTGCACAGGACAGACCCATTGACCGGCGTAAATCAAGCCCCGAAGGCCAAGACAATACCAGTCTATGGGGTGCAGTATCCATCGAACAGATACTACACTTTGATCTTAGCCAAAAGAGAGATATGAGTAGCCAATGGCAAAAAGGCTGAAATCGAGATTAATTTCCCAACCTGGGGGACCACGGCCCATTGTGTTTATGGAGAGAGTCTAAGACACAAAAACAACTTTTTTTGGTACTTTTTATGAAAAGGGGAAGATAATTCAAACTTTGGGGTGAAAGGGAGAAATAAATACATAATCACATAAAACTTGTACAATCTGATTTCTCCAAATCTGGACGTAAACGATATGAACCTAAAAGAGCTGTTTTTTTTAAAATTAGAGATAAAGGCAATTTAATTGATTTTTTGCAAGCACACATACTTATTTAAGGTGCCGAGATCTGCATCTGTGGCGTTGAGATGAGACTTATCCCAGAACATTCCCCAAAATTATCTCCACCTTTTATGCCACTCTTTTAAATTAAAGACGGAAATATTCTATATGTACACAACGATGCAAAAGCACCACTTTTTAAAAAAACAACTCCAATCAGTTTAAACCAAAAAGTTAAAAATTAAGAGGAAGGGGTCGAGTGCACATGGGAGAAAGGAGAAGGAAGTAATTCTTTGATGAAACAAAAGTCATCTAACTCCCCTAACCCATCATGAATTTCTTTAGAAATTAGCATTAACGGCAAAATTAAAAAAGCATAATTCACATCCCTGTCTGCTTAGTATTTTACTTCCTTTTCACTCGTCTTTTTAATACTGTTTTTATCATTCATTCTAAACAGAGATTATCTCCTTTTTTACAATTATGTCTACTCGTCGTTCATTCTACTTTTTAGACATTTTTCATTCTGATCAGAAATGATACTCTTACTTTTTGGTTTATAATCTATCTTCCTATTTATCATTCATTTCTGATCAGTAAGTAATATCCATTTGATCATTGCTTTTCGTGCTACTTTGGCATTTATCTACATTTTATTACACTTTATGCAAAAGCAGAGCGAGACTTAGCACGAAAAAGCGGTCGTCATTTACACGTTTTAACATCAGAGTTGAACAAACGTCTGAAGAAGAGATTTACCCCGAAATATTGTGTAATACGGACACCAAGATCACGTGATACTGAAGACAACCAATATTTAAAATAAAAAATAAGAAGGGGAGAAATAGAAATAGGTATTTCCACTTTTACCATCGCATCATCTTCGATTCAGCAACGCTTATATCCGATAAATTCCAGCAGTGTAACTGCCTTCTATGAATTATTTATATATAGAAACTACTTCGTTTCGTTGCGAAACAAAAATGGATTCGTGTTTTAAGGACGTTTTTACTGGAAATAAACTCTTAGATTTCGTTACTGTTATTAATATCCATGTTATCATTGTTTTCCTTGGTGATTTAGTTTCTACCTTTTTACAACACTTCATGATTAACATAATTTCAAGGAAATGATTAACAAAAGCAGATCAAGACTTAGAACGCCCCTAAAAAGCAAAAAAATACCTCGATTCATTGCAAACCAAAAAATGGATTTGTAAGAACCGCTTATGTTTTAAGTTCGTTTTAGTTTTATTACTGTCTTAATTTTTACAAGTCTTTATACTCAGAACTCATATAATTCCCTTCAAAAATGTTTCGTTCTGCTCAGACATGATATTCTCTTACTATTCGTTTTTGTCTTTGTTATGCACTAACTAGTCACCACTAATAAATGGCTCAAAGCTCACTTGAGGATACGAGTTAATGAATTTGTCAGGTTGACAGTTGGACAACACCTTCAAGATTGGTAACGGTGGTTGAAATTTGATTATTTAAAAAGACAGGGAAGAATCATACATTAGAACTAGGTCAGGAACCTACACATGAAAATAACGATGAATTAGTGAAAGACTAGCAACATCTCCTCTATGGAAAAAGGCCATAATAAAGAGAAGAACGCATCGATTGTAAACAAAGAGTCTTTCTTTCTTTAGAAAAGCAAAGCTAAAAAAGAAATCAGAGTAAACTTTAATGCCAAAAGAATAACTGAAAAGTAAACAGTCTTTCTTACTTTAGAGAAAAAAAGCAGAAGGAAAACAGAGCAACGGAAAAAGTAAACAGTCTTTCTTTACAAAAGAAAAACTAAAAGAAAACATAGTAACGGAAAAAGTAAACAGTCTTTCAAACTTTATACGATAAAAGCTAAAAAGAGTAACGGAAAAAGTAAACACAGACTTTCTTTAAAAAACGAAAAGCTAAAATAAAACATAGTAATGGAAAAAGTAAACAGAGTCTATCTTTAGAAAAAAACGAAAACAGAGTAACAGGAAAAGTAAAGTCTTCCTTTCTTAAGAATAGAAAAGCTAAAGGAAAACAGAGTAACGAGAAAAGTACACACAGTCTTTCTTTCTTTAGAAATGCAAAGCTAAAGGAAAACAGAGTAACTGAAAAAGTAAACAGTCTTTCTTTCTTTAGAAAAGCAAAGCTAAAGGAAAACAGAGTAACGGAAAAAGTAAAGTCTTTCTTTCTTTAGAAAGACAAAACTAAAGGAAAACAGAGTAACGGAAAAAGTAAACAGTCTTTCTTTCTTTAGAAATGCAAAACTAAAAGAAAACAGTGTAACGGAAAAAGTAAACAGTCTTTCTTTCCTTAGAAAAGCAAACCTCAAGGAAAACAGAGTAACGGAAAAAGTAAACAGTCTTTCTTTCTTTAGAAATGCAAAACTAAAAGAAAACATCGTAACGGAAAAAGTAAACAGTCTTTCTTTCCTTAGAAAAGCAAACCTCAAGGAAAACAGAGTAACGGAAAAAGTAAACCGTCTTTCTTTCTTTAGAAATGCAAAGCTAAAAGAAAACAGAGTAACGGAAAAAGTAAACAGTCTTTCTTTCTTTAGAAAATCAAAGCTAAAGGAAAACATCGTAACGGAAAAAGTAAACAGTCTTTCTTTCTTTAGAAAAGCAAAGCTAAAGGAAAACAGAGTAACGGAAAAAGTAAAGTCTTTCTTTCTCTAGAAAGGTAAAGCTAAAGGAAAACGGAGTAACGGAAAAAATAAACAGTCTTTATTTCTTTAGAAAGGCAAAGCTAAAGGGAAACAGAGTAACGGAAAAAGTAAACAGTCTTTCTTTCTTTAGAAATGTGTTGGATTATGACTGCCCTTGTATTTTAAAGTGTGTAGATCCACTAGTATCATGTGTGATTTTGGGACAAACAACTATGTATCATAGTGACTCATTTTGTAAAGTCTTAACAAATTTTGCTTTATGCCGCCCGAGAGGAAATGCTAGAGTCAAAAGGTTAGACAACATGAGTGAACGAATGTTTTTCGCATGACGTTAACACGTGTACATCAGGTGACGTGATTCATCTTTGTGTGAAGATTTAGTTTGCGATTCAGTTAGTTCCTGATGTTCGAAGCGACAGAATCAAGAGTCTCAGCCATGTAACTTTGTGTGAAAGTTGGGTTAAGAGTTAACCATGGAAGCGGTCATAAATATACGTCGATATACTGAGCTCTGCAATGTACAGAGGCGGGTGACTTCGCCAGACATGGGCTAAGAAATTAGCTAACTGCGTCCAGCGTCCCACAGTATGAATGAAGATAAGATCTGAATGAAGAACCGACGAATGAGAACCCTCCACTGGAATGATGTGTGAAATAAAAGGATGAAATCTCTCTCTGAAAAATCGTCTCCAAATGTCCTTGTCTTCGTGCTTGAAAACCGTATCTGCCACATTAAACAGATACTCCACGACGATCACGAGACAATGACGAAGTGAGTATGCCGGCGGCAGAATTCACGAAAGCGACCGTGTCAATGGGCGATCACGGCAGGACGATGAACGAAAATGTAAGGTAATCTTTTCTCAGTGCAGTTTTGTTTTGTGTTTTAACGAACTTACAAGAACCGATATTTTAACAAGAAGAACTAAAGAAAAACGAACGGTATTTGATTAGTAATTGTTTAAAGGAACACTGTTCAAGGAAATGCGTGTTGAAGTATTTAAAAGGGACATTGTTTAAAATTCGTAACTGAAATGTTTAATGAATTGTGTTTAAAATGACTCTTACGAACTGTGTTTGATTAATAATTGTTTAAAAGGAACTTTGTTTAATGTCGACAGTTTAAAGACTTAAAAGTGCCATTAATGTATGAAAAATGAATATTAAAAAAAGATCGAAACGCTTCTAATCCTCTCATAGACTTTTCGCATTATTTTCGGCTCGGAGAGGATATGGTTCAGAATGTTGAAGTGGTTTCGGAGAACTGCCTCAGTCGGGCAGTATTAGTTTCTTTGGTAATAATTAAGTTCCCCCCTTTTTGCTGCCACCTCTTTGAGTGGTTATGTAACAAAGGCAAAGCTAAAGTAAAACATCGTAACGGAAAAAGTAAACAGTCTTTCTTTCTTTAGAAAAGCAAAGCTAAAGGAAAACAGAGTAACGGAAAAAGTAAAGTCTTTCTTTCTCTAGAAAGGTAAAGCTAAAGGAAAACAGAGTAACGGAAAAAGTAAACAGTCTTTCTTTCTTTAGAAATGCAAAGTTAAAAGAAAACAGAATAACGGAAAAAGTAAACAGTCTTTCTTTCTTTAGAAAGGCAAAGCTAAAAGAAACACAGAGTAACGGAAAAAGTAAACAGTCTTTCTTTCTTTAGAAAAGCAAAGCAAAAGGAAAACAGAGTAACTGAAAAAGTAAACAGTCTTTCTTTCTTTAGAAAAGCAAAGCTAAAGGAAAACAGAGTAACGGAAAAAGTAAACAGTCTTTCTTTAATTAGAAAGGCAAAGCTAAAGGAAAACAGAGTAACTGAAAAAGTAAACAGTCTTTCTTTCTTTAGAAAGGCAAAGCTAAAGGAAAACAGAGTAACGGAAAAAGTAAACAGTCTTTCTTTCTTTAGAAAAGCAAAGCAAAAGGAAAACAGAGTAACTGAAAAAGTAAACAGTCTTTCTTTCTTTAGAAAAGCAAAGCTAAAGGAAAACAGAGTAACGGAAAAAGTAAACAGTCTTTCTTTAATTAGAAAGGCAAAGCTAAAGGAAAACAGAGTAACTGAAAAAGTAAACAGTCTTTCTTTCTTTAGAAAGTCAAAGCAAAAGGAAAACAGAGTAACGGAAAAAGTAAACAGTCTTTCTTTCTTTAGAAAAGCAAAGCTAAAGGAAAACAGAGTAACGGAAAAAGTAAACAGTCTTTCTTTCTTTAGAAAGGCAAAGCTAAAGGAAAACAGAGTAACGGAAAAAGTAAACAGTCTTTCTTTCTTTAGAAAGGCATAGCTAAAGGAAAACAGAGTAACGGAAAAGTAAACAGTAAACAGAGTCTTTCTTTGTTTAAAAAAGAAAAGCTCAAAAACGATGTCTTTTTTGCTACTTTTTCGTTCTTTCTTTATTTTCGATTCACAATTTTACCTTCCTGTTTAAATTTAAAAAAAAATTATAATTTAATTTTCTATTTGTCGTTTTCTAATTGAATTCTCAATGAAATTTATTTTAGTTGCTTAAATTTTCTCCTACCCAGTTTTGAAAAATAGTAAACCTGTAAAAACAAAAGATGAAATGAATAAAATAGAGATCGTAAGAAGATAAAATAGAAAGTACAAACAAAATACAAAAAAGTTCAAATTAAACGAAATAAAAAAAAACAACACGCAAAAACAATAACAATAAAAATACAGAAAATTTAAGAAAAATAAGAAATATAAAAATAAATAAATAGATAATAACATTGAATTAAACAAATAATAAGGACCAAAAAGATACAAAGTTATTGGATGACTTAATCGTAGGCAGAAATAAACATTTTATTAAGACGTGGAAGTTATTACAATGTCTTTGGCGAGTTGTAAATCATATCATGAATTTACTATTATTATTAATAATTTATACAAGAAAAAAATAACAAACAATAAAAAAATGGATAAAAAAGTAATAATAAAATATCACAAATATCGTTTAATGTTCAAACCAAACGAAAAAAAGTAAATCGAAGCGGAATGTGGAGAATTGCATTTACAAATAAGAAAATGGTGGCCATAGTTTGGTTTTAAGTCTTCTTTTTTTAAGTTTCATCTGTAATTTCATTTGATATGGGCACGCAATTAGGTAACAAAATGACACCTTTTTATTGTATACTGGCAAAACGAACAAATTAAAACATAATCCCCTAGTATTTCTCAATAATAATAATAATAATAATAATAATAATAATAATAATAATAATAATAATAATAATAATAATAATAATAATAATAATAATAATAATAATAATAATAATCCAGGTAAAACATCCACAGAGTAGAAATCCAAAGAATTTCAACCGGGTTTATAAAAAAAGTGCTCAGTATCAAATAGAGCTTTTATATATGATTATTTTTATTTACACAGACATGTACAAAATCTGCGACACTGGCATGTCGATGTTATCGATCAACAGTTATTATAAACTAACAAGCAGAGTTAGAATCCGATCTTAACCTCAGATCATATTTGGTTAAGATCGGATTTTAACTCTCCCTAATGAGATCTCAGTTAATAATAACTGTTGATCGATAACATCGACATGCCAGTGTCGCAGATTTTGTACATGTCTGTGTAAATAAAAATTATCATATATATATATATATATATATATATATATATATATATATATATATAAACAATTTGAAAGATACAAAATTATGACATAATCATTATTAATTATACAAGTTAAAAAAATTCGACATCAATAAAGGTAATAGTTAACATATGTTTCTCTGATGAATTTATTAAGTCACGTCATCAGCACATATGAGAAGGAGAGTCATAAACATTTCGCTAATGGTCCAGTCAGACAGTAAATCCCAACTTGGACCACAGCTGTATTGAAACAGAGTTTTCAGTAATATTAAAAATAACTAACTCAATTAATATTTTTCATTATGTTTTGTATGGCTAGCTGAAAAATTAAAAAAAAAAAAAAAAAAAAAAAAAAATATATATATATATATATATAAATTTCTTATTTACTAGTGCGTCCACGCGCGACCATTGTTGACTGTCTTTCTAATACCGTTTAAAACATCTCGCGGATCTACTAAAACAACTAAGGAAAAGTAGGACTTTAATAAATATGAAACATCCATTTTCTCTGATAAAGATGTCTATCGCCGAAAAAATTAAAGATAAATATATACATATATACAAATATATATATATATATATATATATATATATATATATATATATATATATATATATATATATATATATATACCTTGGTGAATTTGGTAGAAAGAAATTTTAAACATGAGCGTAATATTTACATATTTATACCTAAAGTTACTGAAGATCAAGTAAAAATTACATGATACCGTCGGTTTCAAATCAGCCCTTTTTCAAAATCTGCCGACTATCATCAGTTAAGCTGAGAAGTCCTGTTTGTGAAAATTAAACCAATCCGTAAGAAACCATACAATGCACACACACACACACACACACACACATATATATATATATATATATATATATATATATATATATATATATATATATATATATATATATATATATATATATATATATATATATCCTTTGTTTGGGTTGAGAGTACTAGCAAGTGAAATAACAAACTGCCACTGGCGTATAAACGCAATGCTCTTTGTGTAAACAAATGGAGTTTCCGGTATTTGACAATATTTATAATTCACTTATCTCAGCACCAGTCAATTTGCGCAGCGGTTATAAACGACAACTGTCGTCTAGGTTCTCGTGTTTCGATCCCGGTTTGAGGCAGTTACTTGTCTAGCAACATTGAAGAGCTGTGATATAGCGAAACAGCTTGTCTGTTGATGACGATATATATATATATATATATATATATATATATATATATATATATATGGAGAGAGAGAGAGAGAAAGTTGAGACAAATAAATTTATAACATTATTTATTGCAGTTCCAAGAATTTAAGATCAACAATGATTAGACGTACGATCGTTTCTAAGACGATCAGGATTTTTCTTTTCTTAGATTGTACTTTTTAATTCGCACACGTCTCGTCTTTAATGCCTTTGTTGAAGTAACATTTTCTTATTACTTTAAGAAATATATCAAATTATTACAGGTAAAAAGAAAAACACATGTACATAAATTTATAATACTTCTTCTAATGATAATGGCAATAATAATGATAATAATATTATCGACAATTTTGTTGTTGTTCTTTTTATTATTATTATTATTATTATTATTATTATTATTATTATTATTATTATTATTATTATTATTATTATTATTATTATTATTATTGTCATCTTAAGAATGAAATCTTATCGTCAGAGGAATACAAACACCTAAGTTGGTAAGGGAAATGACCAAAAGTTATAATTTGAAAAGATATAAGATAATATAAGATAAAGATAAATATAAAAAATGTAAAGTGTAACGAGGAGAGGTTAGAAAAAAGGCAACATGAATATTGTAGCAGCAGGTTCAAAAACGATAAATCCAGGAAACAGTAAAAACATTATAAATTCTAAAAGCGAATTTCTTTCGGCATGCAGGCATAAAAGAAAATTTTAATATATAAACTATATAGCCCCAAATGATACCCCTCCCCTCCCCAATCCAATAACCAAGCCTTTCTAAGCTAACATTACTTCAACAACTTGCTTCAATTGCTTTACATTAAAATTACGTAAAAGCAATTTCTTAACCTGGACTTCTTCAAACCTCTATTTTACTACATATTGAAGACTATAAGTACTTTTTTCATCCCAGGTTTATAACTCTTTTTAATTCTGTAGGGAGAGTCTTTTAATCTAGTAATCTTGATACCAATATTTAAATATAAGTATATCCCCTCGTCATTTCATCTTCCAATTTAATCTTGATAGTTTTAAATTCAATTTTAACTTACCCTCATGCCCTGCACCGTATCATTTAAGTATGCCACTTTTATTAATCTTTGTAATCCTAATTTTACTACTTTCTTATGGCCTTTATATCCCTAATTCTTTATTTTTATATTTTTCTTTGATTCTTATTGGAATTTATATATTTTGCCCTTTACACTAACGGTTACTCCTATCCTCTTTCTCGACAGATTTTGCAGTTTTAATATTTATAACCGACCGCCAACTTTTTATAGCTCTATTCTCCGCTGTATCTTCCTCTCATCTCATTTATCACTCTAATTAAGTTCAGTTTGTTTAATTGTAAACTAATTCTTCCCTTACCTCCAATTATGCTAACCTTAACTCTGACCTCTGTATATTGAGCTCCCTAGCATCGGGAGACTAATAACATACCCTCAAATATTAGTAAGATTTTTAAATACTCTTATATGTCCTTTTTCTCATACGACTCCTTCCCTATTGAGATATTATTTATTTTATTATTCTTCATTTATTTAAACTTTCGACAGTAATTTTATTTTTCCTTTCTATTCTTAACTTTAATTCTTTACACTTTAATTATATTCTCATTTTTATTTGCCCGTTAGATTTTCGTTTTTCGTTTTTCGTTTCCTTTCCCAAACCTTTGAACCCAGCATTAATGATTTGCCAATCCCAACATAAATTCATTAATATTAGTCTTATACCCTCACCATCCCCTCTCTTGATAAAGCCTCTGTAGCTTTCAATCACTTTTTATAACTCAGTCCCTTGTCTACGCACCGCACCACTCTACTTTATTATCCTACTTAATTACTGCTTTAAAATCTATTTTTAATTCTGAAGCTGGCGTGTATCAATCCAACCTTTCTTTACATCACTCGTCTACCCCCTCTAACTATTCCCACTTTGCTACCTCCCACTTTTTAAAACGCAACATGTTGAATTTCAGTTTTTATAACTGCTCACTCAATTTTTTTAAATTTCTGTCTCAACGCTAGGTTTACTAGCTGGTTATCTGGATTGAAACTACCTTTTATCATCTCATTTTGAATTCAACTACATAAATATATATATATGGAAAGCTTACGGAAGTCTCAAATGGTTTTTAATACAAAACTTACATCCTAAACTTTTACATTGCAAACTTTTCCAACTGGATTATTAAAGCCTTTTAATGATTTGGCCCCTCCAAATATTCAACGGATTTTACAATTTTCCATGCCAATCTTTCCTAGGTTTACCGTTTTTTAACCTGCTATTACAGTTTTCAGGACGCCTTTAACGGTGAACTTTTCCCCACATTTGCACTGGACATTTTTTTATTTTTATCTTTATTTTATATTATCTTTATATCTTTTAAAATTATGACTTGGTAATTTCTCTTACCCACTTATCTCTTTGTATTGCTCTGACGGTAAGATTTTATTCTTTGAAAAGCCATGGCTTAAGGAAGCTAAAATGAATTTATTTTATTTGAAACAGCTTGCTTTGATTAACTGATGACTTAATAGATATTGTATTTTTACAATCTGTATTTTCATCTGTTACTTGTCTATACAATTGCTCTATCTTATATATCGAACATTAATTCTTTAATGAGTTCTACTTTAAAGGTATACACTATATCTTTATTTTCCTGTTCATTATACACACACACACATACACACACACATACATATATATATATATATATATATATATATATATATATATATATATATATTTATTTAAGACAAATTCTAGTTAATGACACTAAAATTATACATTCCGAAACCAATTTAAAAATAATAAAAATACTGGAAGCTATCTACATAAAAACACAACAACCTAAAATTAACAACACCACATATGAAACCAGTGGTAACTTTTTAAAATGCTTAACGTAATGCGATTTTGTTCTGTGATGCCATCCAACGTTGCTGAATTTAAATCGTCAACGACTTCCTGAAACAACGCGGAAAACATTCTATACGCGTTTCTCCACCGTCTTTTTAAAATTCTCTTCTTTCTCCACCATTTTTGTTCATTTGCTTTTGACACCTAAGGATGATTCGACGAAGAATCGAAAACGTTCGTGAAACATGTGAAACTTACGGAACATTTATTATTTTTTTGATTTTAATACAAAAAGACTATCAAAAAAATTGAAAAAATAAAAAGGTATAATTAAACAGACGAATTCTGTTATTTTTAACAACGTTTGCATCAATATATATATATATATATATATATATATATATATATATATATATATATATATATATATATGTAAATTATAACTAAAAGGTAAACTTTTAGAGAGTTCGACCTATTGTGAAATAAGGAAAGCTCAATATACTGGATCATATATATATATATATATATATATATATATATACATATATATATATATACATATATACATATATATATATATATATATATATATATATATATATATATATATATATAGTATGTTATGTATTAAGCTACCTATGTTGTTGATGCTTTTTTGTCGCGGATAATAACACGCGATTATTTAGTCTGCGAAGTTGGATATAAGCAAATAATATCACAAAGTGAAAAATGAGACTTGGTTGTATTCTTTGCTTATATCCAGCCCAGTGGACTAAATATCACTTATTTAGTAATATTATCCGCGCAACCAATAGCATCAATAATAATAAAAAACAACTTAATAATACCATACTGTATACTGTCGGAAATTATATATATATATATATATATATATATATATATATATATATATATATATATATATATATATATATATAACCATTATATATATATATATATATATATATATATGTATATATGAGAGAAAGAGAGAGAGAGAGAAAGAGAGATAGAGAGATAGAGAGAGATAGAGAGAGAGAGGCGTGGAGAGATGTATATAGGTATGTAGGGGGTCCATGAAGTCTTGTACCAGTTTTTAATTGAAATACACCCCCTCTAATTGAAATACACCCTCTTCTTTAGGGGCGCTTGCTTGATTCTCCCCATTTTTCCGGCCTTTTGCTCCATTTCTTTCGGTGAGAAGGAAGTAAATATCCACAGTAGCCTTTTGGTTAGGAGCAAAGTGTAGTATCTGTTTTGATACTTCACTCCATATTTTCGTTCATTGGTCGGCGAAAGAAGAATACTCCTAGTCTGAGGCAATTTTAATTTTTGTTCCAATCCGGAGTGCCCCTTTTTTGGAGTGTTTGATTTTTCCCACATCAAACACCGACCTTGTGTCTAACTCTGTCCTCGTGGCGAGGCAAGTAAATAGGAACTACATTTAAGAATTCCTTTTTTCCGTGAATCCCAGAGAATACATCAGTGTGAAGATATGAGAATGAGATTCGATTGACAGAACCCGAAAGCAGCGACGCATAGTGTCCGCGTGAGTCTCTTCCAATGTTTGAGGGGTTGAGAGTAACATGCTGCCCACAGGAGTATTTATTTACCTCCTCTTCAGGAGGTTAGGCACAAAGTCAGTTTTATCTTACTCCCACAAGTAAGATGTGACCCAAGGTCGGGTCGGGAAAGTGGGGGTTGAAAAGCCAGCGCTCGAGGAAGTGAGCACTCTGGCCATTAAAAATTGCCTGGGCAGCCCATTCGGCATTCCCCGGTAGGGGCGCCCCAGGCAGTAAGCAATAAACTTACTCCTCCCCAAAGAGGGGAAGCAAAGCCTGCGAGGGTGGACCTCCTAGAACTGCACAGGACAAACCCATAGACAGGCGGAATCAAGCCCCGAAGGCCAAGACGATACCAGTCTATGGGGTGCAGTATCCATCGGAACAGATACTACACTTTGATCTTGGCCACATGTGTAGCCGTTGTTACATTTAATAACTACTGTTATATGACTGCACTGCAGAATGCATTTTCTGTGAAAAACAGATTTTTACATAACGCAACCTTTTTTCTCCAGCCGGATGTATAACTTTGTCCCTATTTACATACCTCCCCCACGAGGGCAGAATTAGACACAGGTCGTATTTTTTTTAATGTGGAGTAAGTCCAGTTCCTCAAAAAGAGGTACTCTGGATTGGGACAAAAAATTAAAATGGTCTTAGTCTAGAAGGATTTCTCACTGACCGAGGGCAGAAAAGATGAAGTGTCGTATCAGAACAAATACTACACTTTGCTCCTAATCAAAAGGCCAATAAAGCATTAATGATGACTCATTTACCTGTTGGACCCAACATCAAGATGGAGTTTGAAAAGCCAGCGCACTGAGAGAAGCGCACTATGACCTACAAAAATGCCGAGCAGCCGTATCTGCATTTCTCAGTAGGGGCGCCTCAGGCGATTAACAATAAACTAACCCCTTCTGGTGGGTCTCCTTGGACTGAAAATAACTATACCTCAGCCTGACAGCAACAAGACTAGTGATGGGACGATTCTAATATTTTTCCGGATTCCGATATAATTACCGATTCCGATTCTAAAATCGACTAAAAAAGTAGAATTTCATTGGGGGGGGGGGGTATTCAGTGGTATTTAGTGGTATTTAGTGGAGTGTCCTCATCTACTTTTAAATGCGGATATAATTTTTTTTAATTTGATAAACTTCTTAATGTTTTCCCTTTATGTATTGTATCCAAGATTTTGAAAAACTCATTGTGAGATTTTCATCTATATTTTTCACTTGTGCTATTTTTCCCTATTTATTCACTCGTTTCAGTTTTACCTGTGCCATTTTTACCTGTGCCATTTTTATCAGGACATTTTTTTCCGGTACCATTTTTACTTAAATTTGTCATGATCTATAGATTTTAGTTTTACTTGGTAATTTAAAATCAATGAATATTTATCATTTTATCATTAGTACATTAGTAAAATGAAGTTTTAAACAAACAAACAAACAAACAAACAAACAAACAAACAAACAAACAAACTAACAAAATAATAATTCCAAAAATCCGTTTTGGCGACATAAAATAGGCCGATTCCAATACTCCAAAAAGTTCCGATTTTTTCGATTCCCGATTCCGACTTTGATTAATCGTCCCAACACTAAAGAAGGCCATTATCGAACTGATTGTCGAGGACGTACCCGTGACTTGCATGAACATCACTTACTCATGCTGTGCCAGGTAAGTTATGGCTACTCCAGTTAATAAACATTGGACTATTTCTTCTGTGTGGATAAGTGAAGTGGAGTCGGGTGGTGGTGTCAAAGCAAAACGTTAGAACACGTGCTGTGAGTGATTGGGAGTTATAAATAGCGACACATTCTGCCCACGGGGGGCCAGTTCTTACTCGTTTCTTCAAACGAACCAAAGATCAGTATTAAAGAAAAAACGACCCCCCCCCAAAAAAAACGAACGAAGATCTGTTCTCAATCATATAATGAAGCTCTCCGGAGAGCTTCATCATATGATTGAGAACAGATCTTCCACCCGAAAAGGGCGGTTGTTCCGTTGTGTCAGTACATGTGTGGATTAACAGGTTATATTAAGGTACTTGCTAAAGTCATTTTCAGGAGTAAGTTTTTTTTTGGCAAGAATGTTTCGTCGTCCTGCCGCATACAGCACCTAGTATTCCCAAATGGTCACCCATCTGGTACTAGCCAAGTCCAACGTTGCTTTACTTCGGTGATTTAACGAGAACCGGTGTGTCAACGTGATCATGCCGTATTAGGTCAATATGAGAAACACAATGCTATGCATATCAACGTATCGTATCGATTGTGAAGTGTATCCAGAGAGTAACTGAATTGGTGGCACATCTTGCGCGTGTAACAGCGTCAGCAGAGCACCACAAACGATAAAAAAATCGTCGGACTTCTCGACAAATGTGTACTCCAACCAATCGCCGTAGAGACGAGTGGAGCTACAGGCCCCGCCATACGGGGCTTCCGCAACCTCTTTGGTCTATTAATGAAGCGTCGCACCGAATCCCATCGTGTATTGGCTTTACGAGCGCCTCTCCACCGACGCTATTCGAAGAAACGCCTCAAGGCTGCTTTCAACATGCAAAGCCAGCAGGACATCCGAATAAATCTTCGTGGTGTTCCCGATATATTCTTTTTAAATTTGGCGGTTGAAAGAAATTTTCATGAATTTAACTCATATTTGGTGAAATGTTGATTTCCTTCAAAATATCCAGAGTCCAAGAATTAGCTAACTAATCAGATTCTTTGTTAGCCCTCTCACGGGTTAATGTTTCCATTAGCCAATGGTAGGGGTTCTCACAAGCAAATGTTCGGCTGATTTTACTTCCTATTCTTTTGTTCTTTTGTTCTGTTTAGTGTAAGGGTGACTCACCCCTGTTTTCTGTTGTTTCGAATTAATTATTGAACTTATTTAAACACGTGCGTGCTTGTTTTCTATTTTTAGATGTTAGTTTAGTTCAGTTTTCTTTCTTATGTAATGTTATCCTGCAGTACTGGAAGCTCAAAGAAAGCAGACGCTCGCCAATAATCAAATTGATAATAGTACGAAAGGCCAAGGCATGCAGAAATTTAGACGACCCGTGTAGATTATGTTTGAATGAGAAATTTCAAATTCTAAACTTTAAAGACCCCCAAAACCTATTGAACTGTAGAAGTGAAATAGCAAACAACTGCTTACACAACTGCGCGTGTAATTATGAAGCAAGGGTTGCGCAATCACTAACAACACCTCTCCTGAGTCGGCACTGCTTGATTCCAATGGCAAGCAGGTCAAGACGACTGGAAGCAATGCCGAGATAAACAGAGAGCACATACAGCACCTGGTAGGCCCAAATGGTCACCCATTTAATACTGGCCATGCTCAACGTCGCTTAATATATATATATACATTAATTTATAGATTAAATAACCTTCCATGGACACGTGTTTCGCTTATACCTGTCAAGCTTATAAGCAGCACTAACGATAGAACACGTGTCCGTTGATAACTATCATATATATATATATATATATATATATATATATATATATATATATTAAAATTAGATATATATATATTATATTAGAGTAACAATCAAGCTTTCTTCTAAAGACAATGTAGCTTCTTTGAACACATTTTATTAAAGATATATAACATATATACATAATATATATATATAATATATATATATTCATATATATATACATATATATATATACATATATATATATATATATATATACATATATATATATATACATATGCATGTGTGTCT
>OY744516.1:58979064-59014064 GCA_963556195.1 Sepiola atlantica
GACTCTACCATTGAGCTGCCGAAACTCGAGTCTAGGACTTCCAGTCTGTGGCTATCATGGTTTGTGTGGGCTGCGGCGTTGTCTGATTGTGAAAATAATTATATATATATATATATATATATATATATATATATATATATATATATATATATATATGGTAATAATATTCAAACGTGATGGAAAATGTGAAAACAAAATTATTTATATATCCATCAACGTTTCGTTTTTATTTCAAGATTTTCTTATATTGACTGATTTAAACAAACAACATACAAGTACAATATTTGAAAACATGTGGTTATTAGTACGTAAAACATTTTTTTAATTTTTTCAAACAAACCATAGGCGTAAGGGACATGTTCGAATCATTCCATTTCATAAACGCACTACACATTTTGAATTCTAACGGTTAGGGTTCGTTCGAAAAACGAACAAAAACGGTCTTATCACGTCATAATCGCGACAGAATTTTAAAATTCTAACGCCTGTTTCGTTTGAAAAGTAATTTTTTTTCACGTCAAAAACGCATCACATATTTTCAAATATTGTACTTGTATGTACTTTCTAAAAATCAGATATTTTGATGAAGTCTTTAAATAAAGAGCAAACGTTTATGAATATATAATTTTGTTTTGTCCTTTTTCATTTTCCACAGACACACCCACACATACAGACACACACACACACACACACACACACACACACACACACACACACACACACACACACACACACACACACACATATATATATATATATATATATATATATAAATATATATATGCGTGTGTGCGTGTGTTATGTTTAAACAAAATAAAATGGAAGAAGGATAAGCAAACAAAATATAAAAGACGGATAAAACCAAAAAGTCACGTAGAGAACAAATATTTCGCATCATTTTATTCTTGAAGCTTCATCACGAGTAAATAATAACGAAGCAAAATATTAGTCTTCTACGTTTTTTATAAGTAATCTTGTCTTTTATATTTCGCTTCTTTATCCGCTTTTCATTTTATTTTGTCGACAGATTTTGTCGGATTATTATCCTTATCTTGTATCGCACTCACACGCGCAAACACACACAGAGAAATATATATATATATTTTTTCAGCAGTTAAATCTTTTCTCAGCCACTTCATTGTAATACTTTTCAAAACAATATAACATTTTAATTTCTTTTAAAACATTTTCTTTTAATTTTATTGTACATATTTTCATTCTCCAACGTCATATTGAATTCATTAAAAAAAAAATCTCTTCATCGTGTCCGTACATTTTTAAAGCCCCAAATAATAAATTCCTTTTGGAAAAGAAAAGTCATCCTCAAAGATTATTGGGTACCATCTATTGGCATTTCCAAGAAGTCAAATATTGATGTCTTTGTGTAGCGGGGGGGGGGGCAAATAATCCAGATTTCTTCGGATTTCCTTCATCCGAGACAGACCCTGAAAGAGTATGCTGACTAGCGAAACCTCTTCAGGGTTGGGGGCCTCAATATGTTTATTGTTTTCCGTCTCTTTTTGTTAACCCCCTCCTACACGAATGACAGTGTGTTGATAGTTTTTTTTAATAAAATTTTAAATTTGACAGAAAATCCTTGACACACACACAAATACAGAAAACGTGTTAAAGAATACAGAAATAGATTTCCTTTTTGAAGAATATCATCGATTTCAATTACTTTTTTGAAGAATATAATCGATTTCAATTACTTTTTTTTTATTGTTCTCTTGTTGAAACGATCATTCTCTTTGATTCATAGATGCATGATTACATATCTACATCGATATGTCTTGAAGAGTAATCCTGATGAAGACAGAATTGTGCAGGAGTTTGGTGAATACCCGACGGGAGGGTGGTAGAAGCAAAGAACGAACGGGCCAATCGTAAAAGTACGTTTCATGTGACAGTTTATTTTTATTATTTTTTACAAAGATACGATATAATTGCCTGGTTTTTGTTCTTTTAATTTATTAACTTCTTTTTCATTCACTTTTGCTCTCTCTTATTCAATAAAATATGATTCATTGAATCATATAAGTTTTAAAAAAATATGAAAAGATGATACTGCCGTTGCAAACAATTCTTTCTATTTTTAGATGTTTGTTTCATCATTTTTATGGTAGATATGTACATTTCTTTCTATGATATTGATTATCGATCAAAAAAAATGTTTCGGTACAAAAATGTCAATTATTTTTGTTCGCGTAGATTAGATTTTGTTTTTTCAAATGAAGAAAAAATAAAAATCTTTCCTTTTGTTTTGTTTTTGTCTTCGCGGCGGCAGTTACTGTTTTCAAATTTTTCACTTTTTCTTTTCCAATGGTTTCAACATTTTCCCCTCCTTGTTTTTTTAAAGAAAAAATTCTGTTCTTTTTTTACGCATTGCAAAGTAGGTAAAAAAATTGAAGAATTAAAAAAAAAACACGTCCATATTTTTCACTGTTTCGTTATTTTCTCGATGTCTTAAAGCGCTTCCTTGAGATTTCTGGCCGCCAAATATTGACTGTGAAGTGTGCTCATAGATTTATACAGTGATGGAAAAGTGGGACGGTTAGGCGGTTTCCTGCTCCAGCAGAGTCGCATTAAATCATAGATCTCTTGTGGACAATTCTCGGGACAGGGGAGTACTTTACCGTCTTTGACGTATCTTACTACCTCTTCGTGTGCCATCCCATAATAAGGTTGAAGAGCAAAAGAAAAGATCTCCCACATGACAACCCCGAACGACCAGACATCGGACTCAATGGTGAACTTATTGTTCAATATAGTCTCCAACGGCATCCACCTGATCGGTATTGCATCATGCTCGCTACCTTTATAGTAGTCGACACTGTGGACATTTCTAGCAAGACCAAAGTCAGATATTTTAACAGTTAAATTCTCACCAACGAGACAGTTCCTCGTTGCGAGGTCCCTGTGGACATAGCCTTTGCTAGATACATACACCATGCCGTTCGCAATCTGTTTTGTCAGGAATAGCAATTCGCAGTGGTCAAGATTCGGTAGGTCGACATTTCCAAGTTCTGACGGTCGTCGGAAAATAATCAACTGCTCGGGACTGCTGAGCCGCAGAAATTCGTTCAGATCTCCTTTCGTCATGTACTCGAACAGGAGGCACATTGGTTTGCCGATTGCGCAGACGCCGAGGAGTTTAACAACGTTAGGGTGGCTAAAATCAGCCATTAGACTGGCCTCTCGTTCAAAATCCAGCATGAGGTCCTCTGACGCGTCGTCTTTTAGCATTTTCACCGCAACCAGCGTGAAATCTTCGCCCTTGATGATATTGGCCGCTTTCGCCTTGAATACCCTACCGAATGCGCCTTGACCGATATCACGGATGTAAACGATGTCGTTGCGCGGATATTCAAGAGATTCAATCTTTGGATTTTTTGTGCTTCCTTTCATGAGATGATATGACATATTCTGCGGTAGTTTGTCGAGGTCGATGTCTAGATCGTCTTGCGGGGTTGACTTGTATTTGGCACCTTGATTATTGAGGAACACTTGGTAGCAGAGGATAAAGATTACAGCCAGAACCATTACGCCAACGGATACCACAACTGTTATGATAAATATAGTCATCAGAGAAAGAGGGTTACCCTTGTGTTTGGGTGTGAGTTCAGTCGTGTCTGGAATAAAAGAAAAGAAAACAGTGTGATTAGAACGATATATCTAATATATAAAGCTATCTAATATATAAAGCCAACTTGCGAAATTTAAAAAGTTGAACCTAAATAGCATTTAAGCTGGCATATCAAACTTTGATTCTGAATAGCCAATTTTTTTTTTTGTTATTGTTGTATAACGTTATTTGCACAAAAATAACATACTTCGTTACAGCTTATTAAAAAATATGTAGGGTAAAACGGGTTTAAATGGGCCACGTTTATGCGTTTTATTTCTTTGATATCTGATAAATTCCCCAAAACTGCATGAAGGTGGAAATGTGCTCAGGGTATCAAATGGCGTCTCAGCATTCAGTCAAATAAAGATAATGAATGGTAATGTTCCCTATAGTATTAAAATGCACCAAGGTAAATTGGGCCACCTATATTAAGAGTTTAAAAATCACCGTAAAGAAGAGCATTACGTACTTTTTCATCAAACCATGTTTATTAGATGAAGTTACTTTACTCTTGCATACATTTTTTACAATAAAAGTCCTGTTAATATTCAGTATCACATTGTACGAAACAGGGCACACGTACTTGTTACAGATGTCACATATCAATAAACTCATATCATAAGGTCACAAATGTGAAACAAACATAAAATGAACTAATACAATGTTTAGACACAGTCACACCTGGATATATTTATCTACCTCCCACAAGGTAAGATGTGACACAAGGTCGGGAAAGTGGGATTAGATAGGCCAGCGCTCGAGGTGAGCACTCTGGCCATTTAAAAATTGCCTGGGCAGCCCCGTCGGCATTTCCCGGTAGAGGCGTCTCAGACAGAAAGCAATACACTTACTCTTCCCCAAAGAGGGGAGGCAAAGCCTGGGAGGGTGGACCTTCTAGAACTGCACAGGACCAGCAACCCCTAATCGACCGGCGTAAATCCAGACCCAAAGGCCCAAACAATACTGGTTTATTAGGTGGGGTAAAAATACAGTCACACCTGGAATATTCCAAAACAACAACCAAAACTCCGCATTGGTGGAGTTTTGGTTGGGAATTTGGATCATTATGCAACCTTGAAGTTGGATACCATTCTCCTGCTAGCTTCGATAAATATGTAAAAGTGCAGGATAGCCCACTTCATCCTGGTCACTTAATTCTAAAAAAAAATCTTGCTTCCTATAAAAAAATAAGGAAAAAGGCTTCGCAATTATACTTATATGGTCTTCTCACTTCAAGACTATCATACACTAGAGTTCTCAAGTGATATAAATAGAAATCAGAAAAACAGTTTTATTCGATAGTGAAAAAGTGTATACCTTGGCATTCACACTTTCTTCTTCATCAGAGTGAAAAGCAGAAAGAGTGATAGAGTTCTAATGACCATATCATCAAGACAAGTCCTGATGCAATTCATAATGGAAGCATCAACTGTGGGGAAAAACTAAGTTGATAGAAAATAGGGATGATCATTTGTGGTCCATTTCACCCCGGTGGCCCACTTCACCCGGGTTATCCTAGTAATCACGCCCGGACAATTCGTAATATAGAAAAAAAATTTCAATTATGACCAAAAAATTAAAATCAGCAAGGGGAATACTTCATATTTAGAGTTGTAGAGTTGTCTCCCTTAAGACTAAAATTTTATTTGCTTTCATAGAATAGGCAAACAATTAAAAAATAAAAAATAAAGTGACTTCACTACATATCGGGTAACGTCGGGTAGCTAGGTAAAGTTGGGAATCTATATAATAATTTCCTTGTCGCATAACTGTTGAAGTTGGCCGTTTGGTTAGAGCGTCGGAAAATTAGTTAAAAGTGACTCGTGCCCGGTGGTTCGAATCATGCATCCAACTGAACAGTGAGTATTCACTTAAGATGAAACGTATACGTATGTAGAAAATAATTATATATTATTATTAAATAATTATTTATAGACCTCCACGTTCAAGTTAAAATGATATAATCTGTCTAGTCTAAGCTAAAAAATGCGAAGTTCCTGCCCATGTGATTTGTTAGACACTGTTATGGCGACTGACTATATTGCCCGCTTAATATGACATTAATAGGCTTTATTCCTCGACATGTCGCATAACTGTTGAAATTTGCCGTTTAGCTAGAACGTTGGAAAATGAGTTAAAGGTCAGTCACGTCCGCTGTTCGAATCGTGCGAATAGCTGAACAGGTATCTTCAACACTGATGATTCAATGAGGATGAAACGTATACGTACGTGGATAATAATAACATACTTATTATTAAATAATAATAATAATATATATATAAATATATATATATATATATATTTTTTGATTTTATTTCATTAGTTGCGACAAAACAAGTTTTGTTTCATTGGCGCAAATAGCGACCAACTCATCGGGCTAGCGATGGAATTCAAATGGCATACGTTTTAACTTCACCTTAACGGGAGATTGAAAATTGAAAATACATTGGAGAGGGAGGGGGACAGAGTTGGGGCTTTGTCTATAACGGTGACATGGGACATGAGAGGGGAGGGGGGAGGACCCCAACAAGTCGTGTTTCAAATTATTGCGTGGGAGGTTTTCACGTGTTTGTGCTGTGATGATCTCAATTTCGGCCGGGGTGGAGGGAAGGGAGATGGGGCGACGGCCAGAGTGAGTTAAATTTAAAATGAGAATAAAATTATGATTATAACCGTCATTCCTATTTTATTTTAATTCTAATAAGTAATTATCATGTGGATAAAAATGTTTGATAATTTTAATTTAGGGTATTAATTGCTACTTCTGCATTTTATTTATTTTATTTTAATGTTTTGTTTATTATTTGTAGTGAATTTTGTTGTGATTATATATATATATATATTTTTAAATTGTGATTATATTATACTGAGATCAATACTAGTGGAATCATTTTATAAAATTTATTTTATAAAATGATTCCACTTTTAAGTTAAAACGTATGCCATTTGAATTCCATCGCTAGCCCGATGAGTTGGTCGCTATTTGCGCCAATGAAACAAAACTTGTTCTGTCGCAACTAATGGAATAAAATCAAAAAATATATATTTTGCTCTGAATTTTCATTGAGCACTCTCATAAACCCGGTTTCAACTTCCTTCGGATTCATACCCCCTGGATATTTGTAACAAGTTAATTATATATATATATATATATATATATATATATATATATATATATATATATATATATAATAAAATAATATATTACGTATACATATTTTAAGGATTCAATGCTAATCCAATCTAACATATAAAGTTATTTTACGAGATTTTAAATAACATTTAAGCTGACATATCTAAATTTGATTCTGACTAGCCAATTTTCATTTTTATTGTTGAACTTTGTCGAATTCATTAAATAGAAATGCTTTGCTTTGAAATAGTATGTAGTACCGCCCGAAAAACGTGCAATATATAAGCATTTTTCAATTATGACCGAAAAATCGAAATTAGGAAAGGAAAAAACTTATATATTTAATTTAAAAATATAACGTGTTAAAGTTTTCTCCCTTTTAAGGGAGACAAATTAAAATTGCATTTCTTTTTCTGTACAAATTAATAAAATGGGAAAACAAATAACATTTTATAACTAAAATAAGACAACTGCATCCCGGGCAACGTCGGGTAGTTTATTTATATGCATCAAAGCCGGTTGGACGATGAACAACACCACGATAGGATAGACAGCAATGGTTGGAATGAGCAAAGAGTTACTGAAAAGGAATTGATTAGCCAAGAGGACCGCTCAAAATGTATTTGTTTACATAAAACTTGAAGACGACCATATTGCAGTCGGTTGGGAAGCAGCCTCTTTGTATTATGTTCCATAAATGGGATTGTCTAGGAAAGAAACTTTGAATGCCTACTAGACACCGCCTTCGAGTATCTAAGGTCTTTCTGTACAAAGGTATTTTTATTTAAAGGTTTGTATTTGGAAGATCGTTTAAAGATCGTAGGAGATTTTCGGTGTCTTGAAATATGAAATAAAAATAACAATTTAAATAAAAATGCAAAACTACAAATGAATAATTAAATAAAACACTTAGCAGAATAAAATAAAAACCTTTTTAAAACACAAATAATAATAGATAATAAATAAAATAAAACTCAATTAATTCCCAAACAATATATTTTTTCCAGAGAGACATTTCGAGTTTTTTTTTAATCGATATAACGCCATTTCTCATTGTGTTTTGACCTCATTCAGTACGCTGACGAGTTCCTTGGGTATAGACTTTTTAAAATGTAAAATGTCAACCTATCTAGATGAAACCGCGGTGCGATTCTGAAATATGTAACATATAGTTTTACAATAAATTATTTGTATTATCTCTCACTCTTCTGCGATCGAGCACTTTATTGGTATGTTTTCAATATAAATTTACACACACACACTTTATATATATATATATATATATATGATTATTTTTATTTACACAGACATGTACAAAATCTGCGACACTGGCATGTCGATGTTATCGATCAACAGTTATTATAAACTGAGATCTCATCAGGCAGAGTTAGAATCCGATCTTAACCTCAGATCATATTTGGAGAGAATTAAGTGGAGAGAAAAAAGAAGAAGAAAAGAAATTTAAAGTTTCAAAATTTAGGGAGTCACGTGGTTTAGGACCGTTAAAAATAAAAAAGTTGACATCTAAAATCTAAAATCTAAATATTAAACAAAATCGAACAAATAAAACAAATAAAGTGAAAAGAGAGACATATAATGAAAAGGGTAGGATGAAGATATATATATAGATAGATAGATAGAAAGATAGATAGGTAGATAGATAGAATATATATATATATATATATATATACATACTGTAAAATAATATATTACGCATGTATTTTTTGTTTTTTGTTTCGCCTGATGCTTTCCCTCGGTAATGAAACACCGCACCTTTTATCTAATTAACAATGCACCGACATAAACCCATATACTTACTGCATTTTGGAATGTCGCAGTGTTCCCATCGTTTGAATGTTACGTTGACATAACACCAAGGCTTGTGAGTGTCTCCCCCTGGATTGCGACAATAATTCTCGGAGTTTTCCAGTTCAACAAAGATGTCAGGCCGCCGTCTATGGGATTGAGGATGGTTGGCCGACCACAGTTGACATGGTAGGTTGGACTGGGTGACATCTACAGTTCCGTTATACCAGCGACCGGTGGCAACATAACAGTCACCTGCCGAGGAAATAAAAGAGAAGGAATTCATAAAATAAAAATGAATGATAAACAAAGTGCACGACAAGAATTGTTTTGTCTCAAATGTTCAACAAAAATAAGTAAACCTATATAAACGTGCAGCTAGCTGAGGAGCGTATATATAGAACTCAATAGTTTGCCATGATGAAACACGAATGATAGAGTGAACAATGCATTTTTGAAATGCAACAATCACATATATGTGTATATATATGTATATATATATATGAAATGTATATATATATATATGTATATATATGTATATATATATGATATGTATATATATGTATATATATATATATATGATATGTATATATATATATATATATATATATATGTATATATATATGATATGTATATATATATGATATGTATATATATATATGATATGTATATATATGTATATATATATATATATGATATGTATATATATATGATATGTATAAAATATATATATGATATGTATAATATATATATATGATATGTATAATATATATATATATATATATATATATATATATATATATATATATATATATATATATATATATATATATATATATAAGCCATCAGAATTTGAGTTTGAAACATGACTCGTGTTCCGGGGTTCCAGTCTGGCGACCTGTATGAATAATCATCTTTACATTGACCACTCAACGATGAAACGTATACGTATTTAGATAAAAACAAATATTTATAATTATTTTCCGCCCCCAAATATGAGTTGGGCTCTGTAGTGAGTAGCACAGTTGTCATCGTGGCTTTAATGCATGTTTCTTTCAGTAGTCGAACACTTTGACGACGGCTGCCTTTAAATAGGTTTAATTTCTTGCTGATTTACCGAGTTGTTGATAGCGGTCGTGTGGGCGAAGGCGTCGGAATTTGAGTTTGAAACATGACCGGTATGAATAATCATCTCTACACTGACGATTCTCGAAAAGATGAAAAGTATACGTATGCAGATTAAAAGCAAATATTATATATATATATATATATATATATATATAAAGAGAGAGAGTGAGAGTGACATGGGCTTACTGGAATCCCACGGTTATGTATATATACATATATATATATATATAAATGAATAAACGTGAAACTTTTTATTCATTTATCACTTCTATATTACCATAAAAACGGGTTACCGTTATTTAAATCAATAATACAACATAATATTTTTACATTGACTATATATATATGACAGATGAACAATTAAGAGTGTATCATTTGGATGTCTAATTTGCATAACTATTTTTTAAACAGTTAATAATTAATTAATGTTTGGTATTATTAATTTGCAATTGCATTGGCTTATTATTACTATCTATATGCAATAGTTTCGTTGATGTTAACAGGTATTAATTAAAATTATTTAATAAATAAATCGGATAAATGACTAAAACACGTTAAGTTTATACTATCACCCCTCGCTACGAGCCAATCATAAGCGAAAGAGATAGGTGAGTAGTAAGAGAGTGTGATTGTCTTTCTGGCTTCCTCTCTCTACCCCTATCACCATGTTCTGCAGTTTCTTTCATTTTTTGTGAAAAATAAATAAATAGCTTTTTTAATTAGCTAATTAAATGCGTTATTTTAAACAAACGAAACAATTGTGTAATGTTTACAAACAACTTTTCACTATTCTCATTGACAAATTGAAACAAAAGTTTAGTAGCACCGACTATCCAAATGACGAAAAAACATCATCCGCTAAATCACACTACCCCCCACACACCCCAAATTAGATTCTACCTTTTTAGGCGATTACGTGACAGAAAGAAAATGAAAAAAGATTATTTTAGAATAAATTTTCCCCGACTTTAAAAGTAGGAGAAAATTTTCGTATATACATTTAATGTAAAATAAGCCCCCATTTTCGGGCCAGTTTTAGACCAATAAACTAATTTATTTTTTGCTATGGGAGCTAAATCCGCGTCGTATTTTTTGTTTTTTTATTGGGAGGGTGAACATTTTTAGGCGATGTCGTGTGTTTTTCTGACCTTGCAACTCGGACTTAGGGTTAGTGGTAAAAAATTTGGTTAACTAACCTAAAAAGATTGAATGGCTCGGGAATTATGGAACATTTTAGTTAAATATATATAAAACTGTTTTATTTTACTCTAAATTCTAAACTATTTGTTTTCCTTCTTTCTGTTTTCAACGATGTTCACATGACATCTCTTAAAAAAGCAGAATCTCATTTTTTTGTGGGAGGCGGGGATAAACGAAAGGTTTTAACCTGCAAATCTACCCATATTTTTTTTTTTAAAATCTTATACATTTTTAACTATCCGTTTTCTTTTTTAATTTTAATTTTAAGCAATTGATTTTAGCTATGTTTATCTTTCCCGTGAAAATTAAATAAATAACTTAAAATGATCTAATAGCTTATTTTTAAGGTATAAATAAAATGTTAAAAGTTTGGGTATTATTGTAGAGTAACATTACGTATGAATACCCTGACACACATTGAGGAAAGAGAAAATAACAACATAATTATGTTAGACTTTAAAACGGGGGATCAGTTTCGCATATTAATTTAACTTAAAATGTTCCTCATTTCCACCCAATTATAAGGTTTTATGGTAGTTAACCATTTTCTTTTTGCAATTGGAGATGTATTCTGTGCGTTATTTTTTTAGGGGGCACTTTTATAGCTGATTACGTGTGGTTTTGCGCCCTGACAGTCGAACTTATATAAGTTTATATAACGCATCGCTCAATAATTTCCTGGCCTGGCATATAGATGGGGACATTTCTAAAAAATCCATATGATTTTTATACAGTACTAACCTTCGAATGACAGATGTACGATTATGAGCCTAATCGGATTATTAGTTTACAAATTACAGTTATTTAAGTGAATCTGCTGTTGCAAATTTTAGAAACAATGGACAAACCTTAATTTCGTCTGTTGATCAAATATTACGTTCTGGTGGGGAAAATACTGTTTAAACAAGGTAAAGGCTTGATAAGTGTTATTAGGACCCTGCTCCGTCAGAAACAACGGTTAAAAAGATGTTATGCTGACTTCAAACGCGGTCGCACAGACACCAATTAAGAGTTGGAATCAGTGTATCACTATGTTGTTGCTAAAGTCGAATTTTGCTTAAAAGTTGTTGGTTTATTAGTTAGGCCCGGGACATATTGAGTGATGTGATAGACAGAGATTGGTGTGTACTCTGAACTGGCTTTAATGATGTTTCGTAATCTAAATGCTGTAAACAGTCTTATGCGCCGCGACTTCATAAAACAAAGGTGAAAGTGTTTTACAACCTATGAATGGCAGCATTGACGGCTATTTCGGTCTTATTTTGGTGGAGTGGGGTGAGGAAGTCTTGGACAGTTTTGGAACGTCATGCTGGTGTGGTTTGAGGGATGGAAGGGTTGGGAGGCCGCAATCAAGTTAGACTTTTGTTCAGCCAGACTCGAAGGCACCATCTTTTGGAACGATAGACTTCGGTATTGGGTAAGAATTTATTCCTTACAATGATTTCATTTAGACGAAGACGTGTCGGCGAGGGAAGTGGATGAGAAAAATGGAAGGAGGTTTAGTTAGGCGGTTCGAATTATATAAATTAAGAATAGAAGTTTAGATATACTAAAGTAAAAAAAAAAAACGAAAAAGTAGACATTAAAGAAAGAAAAAGAGAATAATATACAGTGAGTGACACAAAATGAATATTGAGAAGGAAGTAAATTAAGAAGAATGACAGTATTATGCCTTTACAAAAATAATGGCCGTCTGAAGCGCTGCGTTTTAAAAAAAGTAATTTTAACACAGAATTTTTAGTTTATTTCTGGTTAATTTTAACATATATAACAACTAATGTATCTTAAATGATAATTTGTAACTATTTTTTCAGATAGAAAGTATTTTAGCAAGAATAGAAGATCCTAAATGATGCACATGCCAAAACATAACCGTCGTCTCCTTATGTTGTATGATGACTTCAAACTTGGGCACAATGCCTCCGAAACTTCTGCCAATAGAGCATGGGTGTTTCAAAAAAAAAAAAAAAATCGTAATGGAGATGAGAACCTTGAAGATGAAGAAGGGCGAGGACGGCCATGTAATCTGAACAATGAAACATTTCCAAACACTTGTTGAGCAAAATCCACGTCACAGTTTCCAAGAAATGTCTCAGACACTTGCTGCCAGCACTGCAACAGTTTCACGCCATTTACAGAGTATTGGAAAGGTGAAAATATGTTCATAAATAAATGTACGTTTCTGAAATTGATCATTATTTTTGTATCGACCTAATTAAAGCTAGAAATAAGAAAGGAAAGAAGAAAAAAGGGAAAAAGAAAGTTCGGAGAAAGAAAGAAAAAAGTAAGGAAGAAAGAGAGTAAAAACGATAAAAATAAACAAAGTAGAATACAAGGAATGAAAAAAGTAATTATATAAAGATAAGAGAGAAAAAGAGAAGGAAAGAGCAAAAGGAAAGACGCGAATAACGAGAAGAAAGTAGAAAAATAACCTAGAAAAGAAAGAAAAAGACGAAGAAAGAAAAAAAAAACATCAGGAATGAATGAAGAAAGAAGACAAACAAGGAAAAAGAAAGAAAATATTTATAGAAAAACAAGAAGAATACCCGTTCTTAGACGGTTAAAAATAAATCCCCAAACAGAACAATTTTGCACCACGAAGATTAAAATCCATATATATAATGATACTGAACCTTATGTCTAGAATCCTTATTCCAATTTTGATCAAAATCAATTACATTATTGATTGTTAGTGAACATAAACAATATATATGTGGATAAAAAAATCATTAAAAATAATTCTCTCTCTCATATATATATATATTATTATTTTATGTATTCACATACAGACTGACGATTCCCTACGGGGTTTAAACGCGGAAGCCTCGGTGTAGCTTAATTGCCATTAGTATATTTTCATAACTTACTATATATATATTCGAATGCTCAACAAATAAAAAAAAATACGCTTAAGCTTAAAGGTGTCTTAAGAAGAAATTGAACTTCAGAAAATCTCGCTTAATGCTATCTAGTTACTATAGATAAAATTTAATGCAAATCTGAAATATTTTAATTTTTAAATGGGAGGTGGTGCCCATAGCCCAGTTAGAGAACGAGCTCCGTCTCAATGTCTTCAATTCTTAACTCTTTATGAGAGCGCATGCGCTCCAGAATAAAAATGGCGTATCTGTCCATCAAAACATTTAATCAATTTTCAAAAACGTCCTAAGATATAACATCAAAGAATGTAAGCCCCAAAACGTCTTATCAATTGCCGTCGTATAGATGAGATAATTCTGATGCTTGGCATTGTCAGCTGTTCCTGCTCAAAAGTACAGTATACCATATGGTCTACTTTGGCACAAGGAAGAGCAAGGTATTCCCAGCTAATTAAGACGCCGGGATCGACCGGAGACGTCTCACAAAAAGAGAAAAGCGGATGTTTAGCTGTCTCATACGAAAAGGTTTAGCTGAAATCTTGGATTTGCCTCGTCTTTCGCAAACCTCGACGAAAACCTATCCCACGTTCATTTTGTGTTTTGTTTATTTTGTTTTATGGTATTATGTGTTTTGTTTATTGTGGTTTACGGTATTTTGCGTTTTGTTTTATGGCATTCTATGTATTGTTTGTTTTGTTTTACAGTATTATGTAGTTTGTTTATTTTGTTTTACGGTATTTTGTGTTTTGTTAGTTTTGTTTCATGGCATTAGATGTTTTGTTTATTTTTTACGGCATTATGTGGTCTGTTTAGTTTTACGGTATTATGTGGTCTGTTTATTTTGCATTATGGTTGAAGTTATTAATATCTTCAATTACGTATCCCTGATATTTTTTTGAACTAGTTATTCACATATATATTCGTAATGATCCTTGGTATGACATAAAACTGCTTCCGGTGGTGAAATCCCAGTTTGAGGGATTTGGGGAGTGTGGAGCTACCTCTTAGTTGCCATTACTCCAAGGTCTATTCTGACCCGAAGTTGGGGTTCTGTATCTGTATTACATAGAATCATTGTTGGGTATAACATAAACATGGATCCGGTCGTTGGGCCCATATGCGGAAGCGTGGAGTCGCGCATTTATTGTAATTACTTCCAGGTCCATTCTCACTCGGAGTGGTAATAGCTGGCAAGGTTAATTCTATGTACTAAATATAGTCTATTTTTACACGACTATTTACAAAATCTACGTCCACAAAACAAAGTTATTTACAAACCATTCGTATACGACATGTACGTGTGGATTCGGCAAACTTACCTAAAAACGGGCGCCATGCCGTAAAACTCATCAACTAACCACCAATAACCATAAATAAAACAGTCAACGTAATTTAAACAGATATTTTTCTTTGTAATAGTTTCACTTACCGATAGGTGTGTGAATCATTATACACTTGTGTCATTGTCGTGAACGCAGATTTTTGTTGTCTGTGGATATAACCCACTCGGACGCTGATGTTGATTTATAAAACAGTTTATTTAAAATAAGAGATAGTCACATCAGAGCTACGGGCTACTTATAAGCGCGCGCGTGTGTGTGTGAGAAAGCTAGCGAGCGAGCAAGAGAAAGAGAGAAAGAGAGAGATAGAGAGAAAGACAGACGGATAGACAGACGGATAGCCCGTTAATAATAGTTACATTGCGTGCCCCCATTTGGGACAACACCCCGGACACGTATTTTCTCCTTGAAATCTCGCCAGCTAAGATACAGTATATCTTCGCCCGGAAATCACATGGTTTCGTCGACTTGCGTTCTGGGGTCACTTCTGACCTTTAAGGTGTCGCTAAAATTTTTCCATTCAAATACGGCCATCGTTTTGTAAAGCCTTCTATTACATTCAATTCTTCGGAATGGCAACCCGGATGAATCCCGATAACGCTGCTAGTCGTTGGTAAACAAGTAAAAAGGGTTAATTTGCAAAGAAGACATACAGATATGTAGCAGAACCCAGGAGTACAAACGAGATGAGTCACAAAAAGAAAACGAAGAAAAACAACAAAAATCACACGAGACCTGTTGGGGTATATTCATCGAGAGGCTGGGTTGCTGAGGTACTAGTAGAAAAAGTATTCTAAGATCTCAATGGAATCGCCATGAGAGCTTGATTCTTGGATGGTTTTCTTGTTAGCGCTTGAAGAAACAGAAATGAGGAACCAGGGATTGGTCCCTTATGACATTCAGGGCAAGTGTTGCCTTTGATTATATCAATACTCTGCAGTCCCCATACGCTGCAACATTCGTACTACGTTGTATTCTTCACTTACGAGAGGTGATAAGTCTGAATATATATATATATATATACATATATATAAATAAATATATATATACATATACATATATATACATATACATACATATATGCATATATATACATATATATATATACATAAATATATACATATATATACATAAATATACATATATATATAAACATATATATACATATATATACATATATATAAATATATATAAATATATACATATAAATATATATACACAGGTATATACATATATACATATACATATATACATCACTATACATACATACATGTATATACATATATAAATGTATATATATACATAGATATTTACATATATATACATATATATAAATATAAAGATATGTATATATACATATACATGTATATACATATACATATATACACACATACAAATATACATATACACACATATACAAATATACATATACACTCATATACAAATATACAAATACACATATATATATAAACATATACATATACACACATATACATATATAGATATACACACATATACATATATATATACATATACACACATATAGACACATATATACATATATATACATATATGCATATGTATATACATATATATAGACATGTATATATATACACATATACATATATATATATACATATACGTACATATACACATATATATACGTATATGTATACACACACACACATATATATATATATATATATATATATATATATATATATATATATATATATATATATATATATATATATATATATATATGAAGCAATCCAACAAAAGATATAAGCGTTCGGTCTTGTTTTGCTCAGTTCGGGTTTAACGGGTTTTCTAATTAAACAACGAACTTTGTATTTGACTTGGGTTGCACATATCGGGATTTTGGAACTTTGATTGGACTTTCTGTATTATTTGATTTATTTATCATTAACATTGAATATTGACACATTTCGCGACTGGGCAACTTTGCCGGCCCCTTCAATTTCACTTATATGGACTGCTGTTTATAACTTGGAGTAATGTCTTTCCTGATTATACTTCTCAATTTGTATGACCTGGATGGACTGTATGGATTCAACAAAAAGTATGTTTTTGGGTTGATATGTTTGATGTTATGTATTTTTATGTATTTGTGTATATAATTTTATATATTTTCAAAGCGTAATTTCATTACTTGTAGTAGTATAACTGCGGTAATGGTCCTCTGAAGAGAAGAATTATCTTTAAAAACTCATGAGCTAAGGACTTAAGGATACTTTGCTTGAACTTTGAATTCTAATAAAATTTGATTGACACCTTATTTTATTACTTCATTTTATACTATAATATATATATATATATATATATATATATATATATATATATATATATATATATATATATATATATATATATATATATACATATACGCACCTATACATATATATATATATAATACGAATTTCAGAGTAGACCAATGGCCGTTGTCATCGAATACTCAATGACAAAACATGTCGTTGCAACTCCATCTGTCGGAGATTTTGCCTATTGATTGTGGTATGAGTGCTGGAAATCTGGGGATACTTGTTGTTACTCGGATTCCAGGGAACACTACTTGTTGTTGATACTTTTGAGCCTTTTTTATCTAGCTATCTAGTTACTTAGTTTCCTTTACTTTAAAAAATAGAGCGGAAGCCTTTTCGAAAAAAAAATGATATAGCTCTGGCATTTGGTAAATTTGACCAATAGGTATTAAACAGCGATTAATGAATAGATTTTAGTTTAGTTGAAGTATTTAAAGAGTTTGAAACAGGCATAATATTGGGAATAATTTCCTATTTGAAAATCCAAATAATTTAAAGTTGTATTAAATTTGATCCATCTTCATTTGACCTCAATTATGCAAGATTCCCAAATTTCAATTTTGTTTTAAGATCCCTTTTATTTAAGCCTAAAATTGTAGCTATTTTAGAATAAAAATTATGTAATGGGGTTTGGTAAAAAATGGAATAAGGTTTCTAGACATAAGATATAGTATTATCATATGTTAATTTTGATTTTATTATAAATATATATATATATATATATATATATATATATATATATATATATATATAATTAATATATACATATACATACATAAATTATTAATATATATATATAAATAAATATTAAAATATATATAAATATAAATTATTAATATATATATATATACATCAGTATTAATATATAAAAATAAATTATAATAAATATATATATATACACATATAAATTATTATTAATATATATCGATATATATTATTAATATATATATATATAAAGTATTAATATATATATATAGATTATTAATATATATAAAGATATATATATATATAAATTATTAATATATATATATATAAAGATATATATATATATATATATATATATATATATATAAAAAGATATATATAAAGATATATATATATAGTACATGTATTATTTTTGTTTTCTAGATGTTAATCCAATGAAACTCAGTGTTTATAAAAAAATGCTCAATAACAAGTAGAGCTGTTTTTTATACAGATTTTTATTTATACAAACATTATTGGTTACATATTTGCATACATGTTTCAGCTGCGATCTTTTGAGACAACCAGCTTATTTAGACCTTTAGAAAAATGACATTTTTTCTAAAGGTCTAAATAAGCTGGTTTTCTCAAAAGATTGCAGCTGAAACATGTATGCAAATATGTAACCAATAATGTTTGTATGAATAAAAATATATACTATATATATATATATATATATATATATACAGTAATTTAGGTAATGTTTGTATCTAGAGAATCTTTTGTGTGTTTATATAATTGTGCTCAATAATAAATAGGGCTATTTATAATATATATATATATGAATAGATGAAAGGATAAAATAATCCGACGGCAAGAATTGAAAAAGAAAACAGTGGAAGACCTAAGAACTCAACGTTTCGCCCAACTCTTGTGTGGGCTTTTTCAAGAGTATGAAATGCTAAAAGCGGCAAAGAAAAAGAATATCTTTAATTTGTGGAATATATATACAGTGG
Organism: Sepiola atlantica; assembly: GCA_963556195.1. Taxonomy (NCBI): domain Eukaryota; kingdom Metazoa; phylum Mollusca; class Cephalopoda; order Sepiida; family Sepiolidae; genus Sepiola; species Sepiola atlantica. Next base: position 58,998,221 of record OY744516.1, read on the forward strand.
TAGTGTTAATAAAATTTAAATTGCTTCGGAATTTTTTAGATGATTCAAGAGATGAGAACAGAAATCCGAATATACCAAATTCTACGAAAATTTAAATTCATAGAGTGAAGATATGCAAATATGTACATACATACTTACAATACACACACACATTATATATATATATTTATATATATATATATATATATATATATATATATATATATATATATATATATAAACACACAAAAACATACGCATATATATGTGCTCGAAATTATATATATATATATATATATATATATATATATATATATAATATATATAGAAGTGGTATTGGCAAAAGGAAAGGAGAAATTAAAGAGAATAAATGGGATCCAAATGAAAACTAATTTTAAAATAGGGAATCACCCGGTGTCGAAATATATCTTTTTTTCAATAATACTATGATTTAGATCGGTTGAGAGGGACATAATAGAAGCCCATTCTTTGTTTTATAGTATTTGTGGAATGGTTATTAGAGGTGATTCGATTAATCTACTCGTAGACTTATTATGTATTGTTTTAAAGTCAAAGCAATGACCACGTTCCATAGTGTGAGCACATAAGGCGCTGAACGTGTTGTTGGTTTTTATTGCTTTTTTGTGCTCGTAGATTCTCTTGTCTAGGTTGCACTATATATGTATGTATGTGTGTGTGTGTGTGTGTGAAGACTAGGATGGGGCTGTAAAAGCGGAAGTTTATTCTAGTCCAATAATTAAGCATAACAAATAAAAATTTTCTTTTATTATATTCAATATTATCTATAACTTTACTTTATCAAATAGCAACATTTTGTTTGGTATTAATCAGCATTGTACAACTTTGTTGACCGACTTCATATTAGTATTGACAGTCTTCCAGGAGGGACAAGGTGAGACACTACGGAGCCGACTGGATTCGAACTTGTCACGTCCAGGCCGTCAGTCGGTGTCGTTATCCACTTAACCACCGTCATCATCTTTTTAAATGTAATTTATTCATACTTCTTTCTTTTTATCATTTTGTCAGGTATGCAGCAAAAAGGGAAAGGCGAAATAACAACCGAAAACGAAGACAAAAGGAACAGCCGAAAAAGAAAGAAAAAGAAAGAAAAAGAAAGAAAAGAAAAAGAAGGTAAAAAACAACAACCGGAAAAGAGGAGGAAAAACAACCGAAAAAAAAAGAAAAAAAAGAATTAGACCTGAAAAACAAAGGGGGTGGGGGGAATGAAAAAAATGATAAAAGTGCACAGCAAAAACGAAAGTAAGGGAAAGTAAGAAAATATCGCCCCCTCCCCCGTAAAAATGGAAAAGAAGAAAGAAGAACCGAAAAGAAAACAAAAATGAATTACTCAAGGTACAAAGAGCAGGGGCGATGGGTTAAAAACAAGGGATGGGTATCGAAGCCGAGGAGGGGTATCTCACCCAAATCCAGTCAACAGCATCATCAACATTACTGAAAAACAAAGACTGAACACTTCGTACACATAGAATAACAAAGGAATCTCAGAAGAAAGAAAAGCAAGTACCCTACTGAGTAGATTAGCAGGGGACAGAATAGCGTACAAGGCACTTGGGTCAAAGGTAATGAACACATCGAGCAAAAAGGAAGCGAGCAAGAGAGAGAAAGAAAGAAGGGGCAGAGAGAGAGAGAGAGAGAGAGAGAGAGAGGAAGAGGGGGTAGAGAGAGAGAGAGAAAGAGGAAAAGAATGATATATATATATATATATATATATATATATATATATATATATAGAGAGAGAGAGAGAGAGAGAGAGAGATGAGGATGGGGAAAAAGATAGCCGTGATATCGAATTAGCAGATTTTAACAACACGATATTTGCTCGACACAGTTCATCGCCCCCTCACCCCTGAAAAAAGGGGGTACCATACCAACGCGCTGAGAGGTGCAGTTAAAGAAACTGTGCGTAGGCATGTCCCGTAAGTAAACCGTACACACGCCCCCATACGTGTACGTGCATGTGGGCGTGCGTGGAGCGCACCGAGCACAGGTGAAGTCCGCGTGGCGTTAACCAGAAAACATAACCAACAATTATAATCGCTTTAACAGGTGAAAGCGAAGAAAAAATTGACGAAGTCTTCGGATGGAGAGAAAGGGGGGGGGTGGAACTGGAGAGAAGAAGGCGGGGAGTAGGAGAGGTGATAACGGTAGTCTTTAAAAAGCCCCTGTAGAGGAAGTAGATATACAACAAATGAGGAAGAAAGAATATCCCCTTCGCAAACAAGCAGGGGTGGACACCCTTTTGTACCCCATACATCTTTTATTTTTTATTTAGATGCGCCACAAAAACTTGTACTTTATGATAATTTTAACATATTTGGCATTTATACATTATATATATATATATATATATATATATATATATATATATATATATTAGAGTTGGGCGGTTTTGACATTTTGGTTTCGGTATCGGTTTCGGTTTTTTTCCCCTTAAAACCTCGGTTTACGGTTCGGTTTTTCGGTTTTTTTGAAAAAAAAATTTTTTCTATGGAAGCTATTCATTCTCTTGTGTGATGATTAGTTATTATTCAACGTTTAGTTGAATTATGCCACTGTTTCGATAATTTTGTGACTGAATCATTCTCCATGATATGAATCATATAAGTTTTAAGGTGTTGACTGTTGTAATCAAAGTTCTGATACCTTTTTAACAGTTAACTCGTTAAAACAGTGACCAAAGATTCATGAAAGATTTCTGAAGAATAAAACTGAGTTTGAATATACATTCTATCTAATTCTTTAACCCATCAGAAGCTAAAATATAACTCAGAAATGCAAGAAATTAAAAAACGAAAATTTATTTAAACAAACAAAATAATTTTACAAATAAAATTAAGCAAAAATGATGATGAACATGAAATATTGTCAAAATTATTTGACAGATAAAAATTTTAATTTTTTAATAGGTGAAAATGTTTGCAAGACGTGTCTTGTCGCGTAAAATAAACACACCATATACTTCTCGAATTGCCGGTGTTGACTGTTGGGATGTCTGTCAATTTGTGTGCTCGAAGTTCTGTCAACTGGTGCGTGTTGGGCTTAATATTTGTTTTTAAGACAGGGTAATAAAACTTTATAGACATGCGTAAAAGACTAGTAGTACACCCGAAAACCGCGCCAAGGGAAAAGGAAGGATGGTTAAAAAAAAAGTAGAGATTATTAATTCACCTAAAGTCATTTTTTAAGCTTTAAGGTAATTTTAGTCATAGAATTCATGACTTGGATTAAAGTTTAATAATTAAACTTTCGAATAAATTGTCAACTCTAAATAAATACCATATTAACAATTTAGTAAAATATAAATCGTTGCATAGTCTACTTTTTGAATGACCCATTTTTGGGAGAGAAAACGGTATAGTTGAGAGATAGTTCTCTAGAAATTACAATTTATGTATGAAGTGGCTTTTCAAAAGTAAACAATGAAATGCCTAATGTTTAAAATAATTTTAAAAATCCGAATAAAGTGACACTAGCATTGGCAACTACTTTTTTTCTTTTTAAATGTTTATACTTACTCACTACTTTTCGTTTATTTACTTTTACAAGTATTTTTTTTTAATAACTTATTTTTTTTAGATAACTCTGAAACAAACAAATAATTATTTTACAATTTTGAGTTGAATCAAATAGATTTTCGACATCATACGGAACGCGTTTGATTTTTTCTTTTTCATTTGAAAATAGTTTATGCTAAAACTACGATGTCATGTTGTCTGTCGTATTTCTCTGTTTTTCATTTGAAAATTAAAAATGTTAATGATAAACAAACTGTAAACAAAGACTTCTTCCTACAAGTAGCAATACACATGAAAAAAATTTAAATTGCTTAAAATATCTCAATAATGGCATATATAGAAAGAGCTTGATGATCTAAGACAGAATTTTTTTTAATTTTTTAAATCTGACTAAAAATAAGGAAGTTATGACTATTTTTGTGCCTCGCACAATTGGATATTTTCCCCTCTTTAATACCATATGCGTTTCGTCACATTTTTTACACTAATTTTTCAGTAAAAAATGTTATATCTTTGTTAAAACACAAGATTAAGCAATGAAATTTACCATATAAGTGTACTTTTGTACAAGAAATCAGAATATGCCACTGAAAATCTCCAGAAATTAATGGTTTCCAAGTAATCTGCACTAAGTGCACATAAATATGCTGCAATACCTTAAAACCATTAAAAGAAAGAAGTTAGAAAACTCAAAGTTGAATTGTAATACATTTTATGTACAAGAAACTAAAATCTAATACTAGGACTGTTTAAAAATGAATATATTGCAAGATTTTTTTAGCATTATTGTAGATTTACACCTTCTGCTAACTCACCCCCTTACCTCCCCAAAATATGAGATTCTACTTTTTTTTATTTAGGCAATTACATGTTAACACCCGGAAAAACTTGGCAGAAAGAAAGAAACAAAAACAATTATTTTAGAATTTAAAGTGGGGATCAGTTTCACATAAAATAATCCCCCATTTCAAGGCCATTCTAGCATTTTAGGACAGTTAATTATTTTTTCTATGGGAGATAAATCCTGTACGTTTTTCTTGTTTTTTTGTTTTTTTTTTCTTTTTTTTAGACGATTATGAGGGTCTTTGTGGGAGGAGGGGGGCTTACCACTTGAACTTCAGGTTAGTGGTAGGGCTAGGGGCAATTAAGTGTGAACACCCTTAAAACTTAGCAGGAAGAAAAAAAAAATCATTTAGAATTTCGAGTGGGGGATTAGTTTCACATATATTTAATGTAGAATAATTCACCATTTCCGGGCCATTCTAGCATTTTAGGGCATTAATCAATTTTTTTCTATGGCAAATAAATCCTGTGCGTTCTTTTTTATGGGCGTCTGCATTTAAAAAAAATTTTTTTTTTAGATGATTATGTGTGGTTTTAATGGGCTTTTTTTGTAGGATTAGGGCTTCCTACTCGGACTTAGGGTTAGTGATAAGGTTAAGGAAGGGGTTTTGTTTTGGATGGAGGTTGCCATTCGGACTTAGTGTTAGGGTTAAGGGAGTTTTTTAGGAGTGGCTTGCCACTCATATTTAAGGTTAATGGTACGATACGTTCAAGATGGCATTTTTAGGAGGTGGGCTTGTTAGTCGTACCTAGAGTTAATGGTAGAGTAATTATTTATTTTATAAATTTCACTAAAAGGCAAGAATGGCCGGGAAATCGGAGATCATTTTACATTAAATTTATATGCGGAACTGATCCCCCACTCTAAATTCTAAACTATTTTTGTTGTTTTGTTTCTTTTTTTCGCCAAGACTTTAAGACGTAATCGCCTAAAAAAGTAGAATCTTAATTTTTTTTTTAAATTGGCGACTAGAAATTCATTACTACTAGAAGTTCGAAAGTTGAGTGAAAACCAGTATTTTTTCAAGTATTTTTTATAAAAGAACCAAATAGGATTAACTTTTTTAAGCACAAAAAGTATTTTTATCTCACTTTTAAAGAAGTTTATAAACTAATTTTACAAAACTTTACAAGACGCTGCTGCTGATTGATTGTTATATCAGCAATACTAGCAGCCATTGTTGACTTTCGCTCAAAAAAAGGACAATATTTTTTAGGATAAGATAATTTAAAATTACTATTACCGAAAGACAAAACAACGTACAATTATAATTTTAATGCATAAAAAAAGATGAAAGATTAATTTATTTACTAGTTGGGTACGAAAAATGTAACAACATTTTCTATATTCATATTTTAAAATGTTTAAAATTCGTTCTAGAATGAAAATAAACAAAAATCGCCTCGTGTTTATAGCAGTAATTGCAGTAATATATTTGTTCAATCTGTCCTCTTACTAATATAACATTTTTTGGTAATATTCAATTTTATTCAAATCGGAAAATCTTTTCAACCGTGTTTCCTTGTATATGGTGGCTTACTGTAGCAAAAACACAATACCGAACGGTTACGGTTTTTTAAAAAAAAAACGATTCGGTATTCGGTATGGAGACGAAACCGAAAAACCGCGGTTTTTCGGTAAAACCGCCCATCTCTAATATATATATATATATATATATATATATATATATATTAATCTTGACTTCTATTTAGTAAAGGGGCTGAAGAAAATATATATATTGGAATTAAAATGTAAAAAGTAAGAAAATAAAATGTCCTAATCATCTTAGAAACGATCGTACGCCTTATACTTGTTGACCTTGAATTCTTGGAACTGATAATAAATGATGTTATAAATTTATTTTGCATATATATATATATATATATATATATATATATATATATATATATATATATAGAGAGAGAGAGAGAGAGAGATAGATAGATATGTATATATATATATATATATATATATATATATATATGTTTTGATGATTTTTATCAATTTTCTCAATTAAGTTCTAAAAAAGTATATTTGTTGATAGCTGTTTCAAACCATCTTTGCAACAAAACAAAAAAAACAAACACAATCTACATTCGTGTAAATCAAAGATAATAAATTCCATCAGAAATAATTAAAAAAAAATCATTAGAAAAAGATCCATTGTCAACTACCTCGGTAAATACCATCAGTTACCAAATTTAATTCCACATCAAAATTCGCCATGTTTGTTTATCAAAAGCTTCGTCATGTTAAAAGGAGATAACTATAGAAAAGGGAGGTACACCTCAATATAAATCAATTACCTTAAAAAATAATTCAAAATACTCAACGCAAATAATAATATACAATCATATACAGATTACCGTACATGATATATTATGAGGACACACACACACACACACACACAGACACACATATATATATATATATATATATATATATATATATATATATATATATATATATCTCCAAATATCCAAATACAACATATTTATATACATATACATATACACACACATATATACTCATATATGCACATAAATATATACATCTATAAATGTATACCTCATATATATACGTGAATGTATGGAGATATATATATATATGTATATATCAGATCATAGGCTGCAGAGCAGGAACGGTTACATTTGTTATCCGTAGCCTTGCATGCTGAGCTTCCAGTGTTTCCGTAAAACAAAAGATATATGTAAAAGGTCAAACTAATGTATAATGTTTTTTTAAACCTTATTTTTTTAGCTCTGCATTGCATTCAGCTCTCTTACTCAAGATATTCTAGCAATAATACTCTATCCTTCACGGATCCAACATACTATATATATATATATATATATATATATATATATATATATATATATATATATATATATATATATATATATATATATGTATATATATATATTTATGTATATATATATATATATATATATATATATATATATATATATATATATATATATATATATATTCGCCTCCCCATAATGGAAGCATTGTTTATACGCATTAATAAACCATTCAACCATTCCCATTATAGGGAAGTGGGTGAAGGTGTATTGAAGTGCTTTTGAAATAATTTAAAAGAGCGCCCTCTTCATAGATTCACCAATTTATTTCATTTTGCAACCGCCTGACGACGACCGATGTCGGTCGAAAATGTTCGCACAAAATACGGAGATTTTTTTTACATTCCTTGGATTATAACATCAAATCCGTCGTACGAAGACTAGAAAAAACGGATCAAAAGCTGAATAAGCAGAAGTTGGCACTCCTGTTTAATCAAACATGCATAAAAGAAGGAATGCTGCCTAATCATAAAATTACATATATATATATATATATATATATATATATATATATATATATATATATATATATATATGGGAAAAAAGAAACAATGTTTCAGACAATATGTAAAAATAAAAATGGAATAAAGAATAAGCAATTCAACAACTAACAAAAATAAACTCAAATACTCATCTTGTAAAGTTCCACCGAGATATTTCGGCCGTAGATACGACCATTTTCGATCAGTTAATAAACTTTATTTCAAAACGGAAAAGTTTTCAAATTTATACAAAGAATGCGATTGGAAGAAAATGTCACGTGCAGAGAACAACAAAACGGGGAGAAAAAGGAATGCGAGGAATGTTATGAAAAGAGAAAGAAAAAGAAGATGAAGAAGAGGAAGAAGAAGAAAGAGATACCAATCAACCAGTGTCTTTAGAACGTCAGTTGAAGAAGACGAAACGAAGAAGAGAAAGCGAGAGCAAACGTGAGAAAGGGTAACTCGACATGTTGTTGTCGAAAACTATTGAAGAAGAGAAAAAAAAAAGAGAGAGAGAAAAAATCAGTGCTTATATATATAGTAGCTTTACCTACCCGGCGTTGCTCGGTTTAAAAGAAAACAATGATTGCCCTGATACGAAGACACGGAAATTAATTTCGGTGATTTAAATTCCGTAATCTAATTATTTTGTAAAATACTAAGTTATAAAAAAGTTCGTTTTAATACTTGAAGTTAACCGATTAATAGTAAAGAACACATAATGACATAGTAACGTTTAATTAATATGGAAACTTCCTTTTCATGTTTTGAAATATAAAGTGTCACTTTTTGCGGATGTCAAGAGAAATAACTCATTACATGATTATCTCCCTTTAATGTTTAAGAATATTCTGTAAACACTGGAAATCCGCGTGAGACTTGTCACTCAGACTCTAGGAAACACATCCTTTTGTTGCCAGTGAGTGATCACTTATAATCACTCGTGTGAGAACCTCTTGTGAGTAAATAGGAATAATAATAATAATAATAATAATAATAATGATAATAATAATAATAATAAATAGATAAAAGAAGAGAAATATGAGTAAAAAAAAGAAAGAAGGGAAAATAAGTAGATTTTATCAGATATGTAAATCTCTGAGAATGTAATTGTTAGACAAAAAATACGAAGTGATTCCCCATCAATTTACCCATTTTTTGGGCGAAGCTAATGCAGCAAAGGTAATTGTTGGCAGCAGCTGTTACCTGCTCTCAGACAGAAGCGAAATCGTTTAGTTTTCTTTTTATAGTTTTACCTTAGTGCAATGAGTGTTCGTTTTTTTTTTGTTCGTTCCTATCGTCTACTGAAGATAAACGACTCAAGAAAATGATAGTCGGACTAATAGTTTTCTTCTCGTCATATTCTTAGCATCGTCGCCAATTGCAGGCAATTTAACATTGATTAATAACGTGCCAATAAAAAAACAACTTAAGCACAAAAAAAAACTTAAAAAAAGGGTCGGATAATGATAAAAGGAATAATTTTAGGGTAATTCTATGCCAAATCGTATCATAATCAAAAACATCTTCACTTCAAAGCCACTATTTTCTCGAGCATGGAATATTATGGCCACATCTGGGCTAGTGCGCCAACCACTAGTCTCTCCCTTTTTGACAGGGTGAAAAAACAAATAAAACAAATTCTAACCTAATAGATCCCGGGCTGTCTACCAAGCTCCAGGCTCTGTCGCATCGCCACAGTGTTGCATTCTTGTGCTTCTACCTTCATCGACGTAAATACCCCGACTCACCCGACATGCAGCAAAATCGCACCCTTTACTTTGGAGGTCCCTAGATGCTGGAAGATGTCCTACTTTAATAGCTTTTTATCCTCGGATCGCTTTCCTTTGGTATTCCCACCATCTTCCGTGTTTAACTGACCAGGTAGGTCGAGAGATGCTAATTAGTTTGTGTGCAACAAATGTAAGATTAGAGGTGGATGAAAACTGAGATGTGGAGAAAGTATATTTGGATGGCATGGCGATCGGGATTCTTCAGAAGTTTTGTTACCTTGGTGATACGATGAGGACACATGAAAGCGATGGTGCTGGTATGATTGTAAAAGTTAGAAATGTATGCAGTAAAGGAATTTCTGCCATCAGCAGAGTGTTGTCACTATCGATCAAAGGAATGGTCTATACATTTTGAACTGGCTATAATGTAAGCATTCTTTCCGACATTATTATTAATATACCCCTTCAGTCAAAAATAACTCAAAGAAATGTTACATTTTTCGAAAAATCAAATAAGCGTTGACAATAAAATAGGCAACATCTTATACCATAATAAAATATTATTTTTCGAAATTTTTGAATGAGGATTGACAATTTGTATTATTTGGATTATTCGGACGGACTACTGTTCTCATCTTTAATCTTATTATCACAACGTTTTGATCGATGTAACCTCCGACCTTCTGCAAGTGCGTCTTGTAGAACTCGGAAATCTTTATACCGAACTCGGAAATCTGTTCGGAATGTCCAACAGAACCGTTTACGGTTGTAGCTTGCTCTCGTTCCGTCAGTCATGACCAGGTAGAAACTTTAAATAATTCGTAATTGTATTTGCGTATCGCCCGTACTAAGGATTGAACCTTCAACCTCCAGAAAACTGTCACATAGAACTTATTATTACTAACACTTTATCCGTAACGCCACGAGTCTATACAGATTCCACATAAAGATTCCAGAATTCAATACGAAGAAGTTTGGAGATTACATCGACCGAAACGTTGTGAGAATAACATCCAAAATAAAAAAAAGTAGTCCAAATAATTCAAATAAGACATAATAAAATATATTTACATTTCTTTTTAAATCACCATTTTTTTCCTGGATATTGCTTTGATAAATTTATCCATTACATTTAGCCTTTTCTTCCGGAAATAAAACACATCCTCATTTTAAATGAACCTTGTGAGAATTAACTTCCGTCTTTAGATAGAATCAGGGATATAATTAGGTTGGCGTCGTCCACGAGACTAACCCCCTACTGCGTGAAACCCTTCAACATCCATATGTCCAAGAATTGACCGTCAGATTGTCTATCTGAAAGGAGGGAGTAAGTGTTAACTTTATCCATCCACTTGAAACTACATTAAGTTTAAGATGTTCACCGGTCTATGGGGAGAGGTGAGATACATTGTATCACCACCCATGTTGTATTGCCTAGGGTAGGGCTCTCCTATAATATCACACTAGTCTAATTTTCCCGTCTTAATGCACTGTTATTCAGAAAACATGAACTACATATGCGTTATGCATAGAAAACTGCTCCATGACTTGTTGCTTGCTCCAATGCTAAACAAACATTGAGGACTGGTGTGCAGCTTCCTTTGATAATTATAAGAAACCTTATCAAACACCGATTTCCATGGCTGATAGCACCCTTCACAGTTCACAGACGACATGAATTGTAACTAATACTAGGGGTGGGACGTAATGGGTGAAAATTTCAGATTCATGCGAGTAGTATTTTTTTGGTGTTCATTTATACATAAATAACACTAAACAATCAAACATTTTGAAAATTTTGCAAAATTCAGAAAGTGCAGGCCAAAAATAGCCGTTAGGGCTCCACGGGACTCAAAATCCATCATTTTTCGGTGAAAAAGTGGTTTCATGCGACATTGCAGGTCCTAAAACACCCTCAAAAGCTATGAATGGATGTAGATGGTTAAATCTGATATAGTAATTTAATTTAGGACCATTTTCAGGCTGTGAAAGGGTTTTCATGAATGTAAAATAGCCAAAAGCTATTGGCCTGCATCTTCTGAATTTTGCAAAATTTTCAACATGTTTGATTGTTTAGTGTTATTTATGTATAAATGAACACAAAAAATACTACTCGCATGAATCTGAAATTTTCACCTATTACGTACCACCCCTACTAATGCATAAAAAGAAACTCCTTAAAGAAGGTGGGATCCCTATACCGGGTTATAAAACTTCTCACACCTGCCAGTATCCTATAGTTCTATAAAACCACCATATGGACTATTGTTGACACATCTAGGTTTGTGCATCAATTACCATTCTCTACCTCTTGGACAGGGTGCAGAAAAGAGTCACTAACCTAATAGGTATCACGCTGTCTACTATCGCCACAATGTTGCATCTCTGTGCTTGTTTTACAAGTACTTCAACAGAATGTACTCTGATAAACTTATGTATGTGTACCTTCTTAACGTAAATACTCTCGACTAAACCGACTAGAAGCAAAATTCATCCCATTGCATACTTTCGTGAATACTTCATAAAATATCGAAAAGTAAAACCTAGATGAAACTTTAGCCCATCCTTACTTTGTCAGGCGGAGGTATGCAGCCTTACGCCTTACTATGTTCTTGTTTAGTTTGTGTTTAGTTTGTGTTTAGTTTGTGTTTAGTTTGTTTCTGAACACAAAAAAATAAATAATGTGTCAGGTTGATTTAAACTGGATTCAGAATACTATTTTTAAAATTTCAATTCGCCCCAAACACGGCATACTGCTACTGATACGTAAGGGCTGCTATGATTAGGGCCATATTTATAGGGGCATCCTAAGTGGGTAATGGTGCCGCGATATGCCTGTTCTACATTATATCTAAATTTCTGCATCACTGTACAGTTAGGAAAACAGGAATTATGGCGAGACTTCAAAAGGCAAGCGGTTTAAAGAAAGTAACAAGTAGAGTAGAAAAATCTTCCAGTATCTGGGGACCTCTACAGTGAAGTCGTGTGATTTAGCTGCTTGTCGGGTTTGTCGAATGTTGGGGGAGAGGGCACAAGTGTAGCAAGTTCATCGGAGCACATTTCGTTGAAGTACTTAAAAATTCAGGAATACTTTCCACTGTAATAGCTACTTTCATTCGGCCTGTTTGTCTTCGACATTCCATCCTTGCCACCTGTTTCCACGACTGTGCCATCATGCAGAAATTTAAATGTAATGTGAACAAACAATTTGCTGCCCAATTCCCCACTCTGGATGCCCCTTCAAATTTGGCTACCTAACCACAGTAGCCTATTATGTCTCAGTGAGAATATGTCTTGTTTGGCGTGAATAGAATTAAAATTAAAAAACAAAAAAAACAACAACATGTGTGTTATGCATGGAAAACGGCTTCATGACTATTTATAGCATAGTTGCTTGCTCCAATGCTAAACACACATTTCTGCCAATCTCAAACAACCAAACATTGACGTCATAATCCATATTACAAGTAAATCCTAGACTGATAGCATAAGAATTTACACATTCCCTCCAAAATCGAAACCACCCATCATAACATTAATTGGTAAAATAGAAAGTATCCACTTCATCATGGCTATCTTATCGGAAATTGCGAAACGGTGTTAATCCCCACCCAATCCCCAATTATTTTAGACCGCACAGCTTTTGGCAGAATTTTCATTTTTGTAATTTATAAAAAACAGTTTGAATTTATTATTTTAATAATTATTTGCTACTTTGTAATATAATTAAATTTGGTAAAAAATTAATAATTCACCTATTTAAAAAATATTAAAAAACAACAACATTCCAATGATAAAAAAGAGGTTGATTTGCTTATTTGTTAAAAAATATTTTCAAAATTAAATTAAAAATATAGAAATTGTGTAAAACAAATTTTCATTTGCAAAAATTAAAAAAAAATCCGGTCTAAAATATTGGGGATTCTTTTTGGATAAACACCGGTTCACAGTTTCTGTTTTTAGATATGGCAGCCATGATGAAGTGGATACTTTCTATTTTACCCGTTATGGGACAAATATTCTTCTAATAATAGATGGTTAAAGTGAAAAGGTCTACTTGGTGATGGCTCTGGGTTTAAAGTCGGAAATTGACAAGAGGTGTTTATCAAAATACAGTAACCCATTACATTTAAGGTCAGACGTTTTTTGGAGAAAGGGGGTCAATTAATAATGCATTTTCATTATTTTTTTTTTATTATTAACACTTTTTATAATTGGAAATCTTTTTTATTTATTACAAATAATCAAATCTAAACATTTTTTTATAATTGGAAATCTTTTTTTTATTTATTACAAATAATAAAATTAAACTATTTTTTTATAATTGGAAATCTTTTTTATTTATTACAAATAATCAAATCAAACTATTTTTTATAATTGGAATGTTTTTTTATATTTATTACAAATAATCAAATTGAACTATTTTTTTATAATTGGAAATCTTTTTTATTTATTACAAATAATCAAATCAAACTATTTTTTATAATTGGAATGTTTTTTTATATTTATTACAAATAATCAAATTAAACTATTTTTTTATAATTGGAAATCTTTTTTATTTATTACAAATAATCAAATCAAACTATTTTTTATAATTGGAATGTTTCTTTCTATTTATTACAAATAATCAAATTGAACTATTTTTTTATAATTGGAAATCTTTTTTTATTTATTTATTACAAATAATCAAATTAAACTATTTTTTATAATTGGAAATCTTTTTTATTTATTACAAATAATCAAATCAAACTATTTTTATAATTGGAATGTTTCTTTCTATTTATTACAAATAATCAAATTAAACTATTTTTTATAATTGGAAATCTTTTTTTTATTAATTTATTACAAATAATCAAATTAAACTATTTTTTATAATTGGAAATCTTTTTTTTATTAATTTATTACAAATAATCAAATTAAACTATTTTTTATAATTGGAAATCTTTTTTAAATTTATTTATTACAAATAATCAAATTAAACTATTTTTTATGTATGGAAATCTTTTTTATTTATTACAAGTAATCAAATCAAACCATTTTTTATAATTGGAAATCTTTTTTTAATTTATTTATTACAAATAATCAAATTAAACTATTTTTTATAATTGGAAATCTTTTTTATTTATTACAAATAATCAAATCAAACTATTTTTTATAATTGGAAATCTTTTTTTATTTATTACAAATAATCAAGTCAAACTATTTTTTTATAATTGGAATGTTTTAAAAAAAAAATTATTACAAATAATCAAATCAAACTATTTTTTATAATTGGAATGTTTTTTTTTCTATTTATTACAAATAATCAAATCAAACTATTTCAAAATATGAATGTTTTCTTTATTTATTACAAATAATCAAATCAAACTATTTTTTATAATTGGAATGTTTTTTTTTATTATCACAAATAATCAAATGAAACTTTTTATTGGGGTGGGGCGTTCTACTTTTTAGGCGATTACGTGTAGTTTTACGACCTTGCAACTCGGACTCAGGGTTAGTGTTAAAAGACATTTGGTTAACTCTTTTAACGAAATGTTTATAAACTAGTTAAATGAAAAATTCTGCCAAAATGTAAGCGGTATAAAATTATGAGGGGCTGTTTGTTTGATAAACACCGCTTGTCAATTTCAGATTTCAAAACCGGAAACCGTCATCAAGTAAACATTTTCCCTTATACCTAATAGATATATGCATAACACACGTACTTGTAACTTCGTCGGGTTTTCTCTCGGACAATGCAGCTGGTGAACACTTGGGAACTGTGCTCTTTTTGCTAGGTAAATCATCGCAGTTGGGCAAGCGGAAGTGGGCTCTGCTTTTCAAGAACTTGTTCAACTTCTTGTCCGCGCGTGTGACTCCCCATTCTCTGTAGCAAAACACAACCTCCACAGCCGTGCAATCCTCCCTGCAAGACACAAAAAAACACGAGATTAGCAAAGGGCAACTGTTGGATCTTAACTCTTACACGCTTTATTTTTTATATTGGCTTGAGAAAAGAGAAACACGTTTCATAGAGGTAATATAAAGTAGTATAAATGATTTTTAAACAAAAAATAAATGATGTTGCAAATGTGCAACAAATGGCATAAAATTGTACATGCATAACAAAACACTACAATATATACATCTAAATAATCATAATACACCAGAGCATCATTAAATAATTTTACTTACCATTATAACGACCAGATTTATCAGTTTAGACTCTTCAATTAGACAGATGACACACCGATGACACTCGCCCGTGACATCGAAGATACTTATTACTTATTTAATGAGTGTGCTGATGCAACATCATACTAATACCTACTCACACTTGCCAACAGGCTAGTTTCAGATGTGAAAGAAGTTGCAGTTTCACACATTTTCGTTGAACATC
>OY744516.1:59019064-59029064 GCA_963556195.1 Sepiola atlantica
ATGTTGGGGTGGGAGAACATCCTTATGAATAGATTTGAGCAAAGGTCGAGCAGAAAAAACAATTCTAGGATTAGATGCCTGGTAACACCGACGCACAGCTACAGAAATTTGATTGGCAAATTTTATGCTAATATTACCCAACCAAGGTAATCTGAGGTACGCCGGGCATTTTGGAGGACCAAAAAGTTTAGGCTTGTTAAAATGAGCGATCTTAGTAACGATATTGGAATTAACAATATCGAGAGGGTACCCATTTTCAACGAGCACCTCTTTGATAAATTCAATCTCTCTCTCTCTCTCTATATATATATATATATATATGTGTGTGTGTGTGTGTGTATGTATACTTTTGACGATTTAAACAATTTTTCAACCCACATTCCATATAAAGATCATACACAGCAGTATATATTTTCAGTCATACAATTAATTCCATTAAACAATCCATATTAATATATTAATCCAAGGGAGAGGTTTTAAAGAAAAACAAATTTCTTATTTTGTTTTGTTTTCCTAAAAAAAAAAGCATTTGTCAACAGTTGTGTCCATCTCGCCTTTTCGACCACTCGGTCATATTTTTGATCTTTTGATAATGAGAGGTTCAACTCTCGAAAATTAAAGTTTACCTTTTCCGGACCTTTTAAATTGCTTGACAGTAAACGTTTTTCTTATATTTACTGTTCTGGTATTTGAACCGTTAAACCGTGAAATATTAATAAATTGATTTGAGATTCCATTCATATTTTCTCTTCTCATTTATTTTTGTTCATCTGTTCCACCTTCACATTGCTCCTGCCTCGGATTACGAACTTACACACACACATATATATACATATATATATATATATATATATATATATATATATATATGTATATATGTGTGTGTGTGTGTATGTGTGTGTGTATGTGTATATATCAATAGATAAATATATAGTAAGAGAGATTGTTATTTTTTCGCTATGACTTAGACATCAATCGAAATAATCCGATAATTCGGCCGATAGAGGCAGGACAGACAAACAAACAAAGTGAGATAGACGACAAAATAAGGAAAAGTTAAGTAAACAGCCAACTTCACGAATCTGCCCACCAACGGTAAGGAACAAAGTGGCCTATCTTCCATACAGAGACACCCCATCCACATCCGCTGGCTTCTGGTGAACTCGTTTGCAAGAGTATCCGTACATTATTCGAAAGGTTAAATTCAAGTGCAAACTTTTCTGCCTGGAGATGAGGAAGTGTTGGGATGCACAATACACACCCGTCACGAGCTACTTAGAGTAATACGCTTGTAGAGTCCCTATTTACTTGCCTCCCCACGAGGGCAGTGTTAGAAACAAGGAGAAAATCCAGTTCCCCAAAAAGGGTAACTTTGGATTAAAACCAATTTTTTAAAAATTGTCTTAGTCTAGAAGGATTTCTCCTTTACCGACTGAGAACAGAAAAAAATAAAGTGTAGTATCAGAACAGAGACTACACTTTGCTCCTAGTCAAAAGGTCAAAGTTGTATTTGATTATTGCGTGTTTTTTAAGCATACGACATTATCATTGAACTCTTCAAGATCTTTCAAGTCGCACCGATTGAATAAATAGCGAGCAGGCAGGGGAGTGCTGCATCACATGGTTTTTCATCCCACATTCGCAGTTTTGTAGCCTCATCTGGCCATATCAGTTTTTGATAACCCAATTCCCATTTTCTGGCTGTTGAGTGTCCTAACCTAACTCTGTTTGCAGCGCAGGTACTGTTTTCTTTTTTATATGGCAGGTGCTCATGTGAAAATTCATGTTTTCTCTTGGTATAGGAGCACAATTGAACCATTATACTTGACCCTTGTCTTTAAAATTAAATTCTCGTAAGAAACTAATTTCTAATCGACAATTTTAAGACTTCAAAATTAATTTTTAATATCGCAGGGTCACGATATAGTACACAAGTATGCCATTTTAATCTATTATTAATAGAATTATATGGTCAACATGCGGTCACTTCGTTATCCTTCCATGTTCGAAAGTGGCGCTGTAAGGTAGACAACAATAGTTATATTATTCAAATAAAAATGTGAGTTATAATCGTTGTTATTTTTTATTTGTAAGTTTTTATTTAAAAATGTTTCAGGTTATAAGTTATCTGGGCCGGAATAAATATGTTTTGAAGTATATTGTAACGAAGTACGTTAGCCTGTTGATTAGAAAGTAGTTCTTATTTATTAACCCCCCCCCCCTTGAAGGAGGGCAAAGTTAGACAAAGTCATTTTTTAATGTGGGGAAAATCAAGCTCCTCAAAAAGGATCACTCTCGATTGGAACAAAACGTAAAATTGCTTCAGTCTAGAAAGTCTTCTCCTTCACTGACTAACTACAAAATATACAAAATATAGCGTCAGAACAGATACTACACTTTGTTAGGAGCCAAATAGCTAAAATGGTTTCTCGCTTGAATTAAAGTTTCACGGCAAAAATCTAGTTTTATGTTTCAGCTGTGTTCCTAAATAAGATTTTCTTTTCGCACGCGCCCCCGTCGTAACGTATTAGGCATTTTTAGATTTCCGTATCTGCACTGATTATATAGATATATAGACACACATCAATAAAGAAATATACAATAACAACAGAGATAGGTGAACGAAAAAACAGAGCGAGAAGAGAGAGAGAGAGAGAGAGAGAGAGAGAGAGAGAGAGAGAGAGAGAGAGAGAGAGAGAGAGAGAGAGAGAGAGAGAGAGAGAGAGAATCAACTGACTTCTCTCAGCCCGGACCTTGGTCCAGCGCTCTCAGTAGCCACGGTTACTACTTTTTCTCATCAACCCATCATGTCAACCCAATATTTCGATGAACTTGCATGACATTTTTCTTAAAATTATCATCTCGAGGAAGTCTTACAATAAAGACGAAACGTTGATGAATATATAAAAAATATCTCTTGGTTTTTCCTTTTTCATCTCCCATATATATATATATATATATATATATATATATATATATATATATATATATATATATATATATATATATATATATATATATATATAAGTTAGTCTCTTCTCGAAGCTTTCTACATTGAAATGTTCTTTCCTACAAAATCAATATGTGCTTCTAATTAGCCAGTTACTTTGCTGAACGTTGGCCCATTTTGTTAAGAACCATTAAATGCAATTCAATTCGATTTAATTTTTTTGAAAATATACTTTATCTCTCTCGGCATATATTTTATAAAATTAAATTAGACGCCATCTTTACTCTCAGCAGCAAATGTAACTACTAATAATTACTATCAATAATACAGCTCATCAAAAAGGGTCACCCTGGATTGGAACAAACATTTAAATTGCCTCAGTCTAGAAGAACTTATAATTCACTGACCGAAGACAGAATAGACTGTGTAGCACCAGAACAGATACTAAACTTTCTTCCTAGCAAAAAGGTTTCTCGCTTGAATTAAAGTTCCACGGCTAAAATCTAGCCTTATGTTTCAGCTGTGTTCCTAAATAGTCGTAACAAAGGACGCGGGCATTTGGATAGCATTACTAAATATGCGTGCCTGCACCCTGTTTTTTTCTTTTTAAGGGGCCTTAGATAAAGGTAGTGTCACGGATGTGAAATGTCTTCTGAGGAATGAGATAGGCAACAAGAATGAATGCCAGGAATTAGAAGAACTTTTGAGATTTCTTTTTCAGAATGGAAAACCATGAACCCCTTCCTCTCACGCCCCCCCCCCACAAAACAACAAAAGAACAGGAGTAAGATAAACAAATAAGGGAGAGTAGAAAAAGAAAAAAAAAGAAAACCAAAATTAAAAAAAAAGAAATAAGATAACGAATAAAAAATAGACGAACGCATTTTTCTGATAATCACTATGACGTGAAACTGACAGACAAGGAATTTTTAGATTTCCGTATCTGCACTGATTATATAGATATATAAACAAACATCAATAAAGAAATATACAATAACAGAGATAGGTGAACGAAAAACAGAGCGAGAAGAGAGAGAGAGAGAGAGAGAGAAAGAAAGAGCGATATATATATATATATATATATATATATAAATCAAGTTAGTCCTTTCTCGAAGCTTTCTACATTGAAATGTTCTTTCCTACAAAATCAATATGCGGTTCTAATTAGCCAGTTACTTTGCTGAACGTTGGTTCATTTTGTTAAGAACCATTAAATGTAATTCAATTCGATTTAATTTTTTTAAAAATATACTTTATCTGTCTCGGGATATTTTTCATAAAATTAAATTAGACGCCATCTTTACTCTCAGCAGCAAATGTAACTACCAATAATTACTATCAATAATACATTTTTCATTTATTTTTAATGAATAACGGTTGAATAATATTATAATTTAATTCATGCTGAAACGGAAGTTGTCGAAGAAATAGAAAATCGCTTGAAACTTTTAAATTCAGTTGTATTTATATCAACATGGGGGTTTCCAAATAATTTTCATCATATTATTGCAAGTTTAATCGTCCAAGTTTATTTAACTATATCGTAACTGTCATCGTACAACAGTCGCCACAAATAATCTAACTGTAAAAATGAATTTCTCTTTTTATCAGGCGTTGCCCGGGAGTCTTTAAAAATATGTTACTGTTTTTAATGTTATGTTTGCTCTCGTACAAAGATATAGTAGTGCAACTAAGTTGTTTGAGAATAATGACGAAACCAATGTCATTCTGAATAATTTACTCGACAGAAATGTGATTAAACCGACAAAAACATTGTTCAATAAAAATAAAAGACATTGTAGTTAAAAATGAAAACAATACAAAGATGAACTTACAAAAACTCCCGAGCAATACCGGTTACTAAAAGCTAGTATAGTGTAAAAATATACGTATGGCAAGTAAGTGGCACAGAAAGCGTTGTACTCAAGGCGATCCATAATACAGGCCTGGCAAACATGCGACTGGGGTCCACGACTGAGGGCGGACATGTGAAGACCAAAATTACTACTAAATAATAATTACTGAGAAAAGTTTTAGTAAAAAATTTCTTAGTAATTAGCAACTATACATATTATTAGGAAGCAGCTTACAATAAGTGATTTATTTCCATCAAATCAAATGTAAAAAGTACAAAAATATAAAAGAACTATATTCACAAAAAATCACTTTATTCACCATGAATTAGGTACATTTTTGATATTTAAAAAAATCATTAATCAATTTGTTTATATTGATTATTTTATTACAGAAAATATAACAATATAATACAATCAGAAATCAAATTCAACATTTTACAAAATTAAATACTTTATGCAAAAAATAATGTTCGGAGAAACAATTTTGATAAGTTTTACAAAATTTGTTATGTTTGTTATATATACAATTTGTTTTTATAGATGAAGAAAATGCTTATTCCTTCATGATACGCAGTATTAATATTAATAATAAAATCAACTTACATTAACAAGAACATAAAATCAATAAAATATATGTAAAAAAGGGGGAAATGTAAAACATATCTGATAACTGCTTGGAAAATGATGTATTAAAACAAAAAAATGAGATTCTACTTTTTTAGGCGATTACATGTGAACACACTGAAAACCCTAGCAGAAAGGAGAAAACATAGTCTAGAATTTAGAGTGAGGGATCAATTTCGCATATAAATTTAATGCAAAATGGTCCCCCATTTCCGGGCCATTCTAGCGTTTTAAGGTAGTTAACCAATTTTTTGTTTTTTTGCTATGAGACATAAATGTTGTCCGGTTGTTTGAGAGGTGGAGGCGAGTAGTGGTTCTACTTTTTTTAGACGATTATGTGTGGTTTTACGACCTTGCCACTCGGACTTAGGGTTATTGGTAAATGTATTTTAGTTAACTGCTCTAAAATAAAACTATAATGGCCCGGAAATATGGGATCATTTTACATTCATTTTATATACGAAACCAATCTCCACTCTAACTCCTTAAATAATTGTATGCTTGTTTTTTCTTCTTTCCACCAGATTTTTCAGGGTGTTTACACATTATCGCCTAAACAAAGTAGAATTTCATTTTTCACGTTTAAGTAACAGAACAGAGCACGAATATCTTCCATTATTAAATAGTCAAACACGAGTTATTGTTGCTAAAATTAAACGTAACTAAAAAAGAGCTTGTTAAAAAATAAGTATTTTTTATGTTAGGACAAAAGTACCATTTCAGATCAGACTAAAAATCAATCTTATCCAACATTTGGACGAATACAGAGCGAAATAGGCAATAAAATTCAACACTTACTATAGCATAATTGAAGCTTAAAAAGTATTTAAACTTGTTAATTTAATTTTACTTGAGTGATTGATCACCTACCTTCAGATAAAATAATTATCATAAGTAAAATCTTATGTCAGTTTCTGATATGCATCATTTCAATATGAAAAGAGAGCAGAGTTTATGTTATCAAATATATGTTTTTTTCAAAAAGTATTGTTTGTTTGATTCACCTGAGGCAATTCAAGAACCAGCACTAAAAGTTTTGAAATTAAAATATTATTTATAAATAAAAATGTTTATACAATTCTCAAGACAATATAATCAGTATTGATAATGCATTATTTTCCAAGCAATTATCAACATTTCTTTCTTTTTTACATATATTTTATTGGTTTTATGTTCTTGATAATGTTAGTTAACTTTATTATTAAGACTGTATCATGAAAAAATAAGCATTTTCTTCATCTTCTGTGAAAACAAATTGTATATTATGTCATTATATTTTCTGTAATCAAGTAGTCAATATAAACAAATTGACTCATGATTTTTGAAATATCAAAAATTTGTCAAATTCATGATGAATAAAATAATTTTTTGTGAATTTAGTTCTTCTATATTTTTGTACTTTTTACATTTTATTTGATGCAAATAAATCACTTATTGTAAGCTGCTTCCTAATAATATGTATAGTTGCTAATTTTTTACTAAAACTTTTCTCGGCAATTATTATTTAGTAGTAATTTTGCTCTTCACATGTTCGCCCCAAGTCATGGACTCCAGTCGCATGTTTGCCAGGCCTGTATTATGGATCGCCTTGGTTGTACTTCATTCCACGGAGGAATTCACCCTATATATATATATATATATATATATATATATATATATATATATATATATATATATATATATATATATATGTACTAGCAGGAGTACCCGGCATTGCCCGGGAATTTTCCCCCAACCAGTTTACCCTTCCCTCTCTGCAAGCAAAAGTGTTATTATTTCTCTCTTCCCCGAGGCAAAAGTTGTGTCTTACCTGGTCGCCCCTCATTCCCTAACTCGACGGGCGACCCCTCTCTATCCCTCTCCCCACTATCTTCTTGCTGCCTCCCCCCTATGCAGGCAAAAGTGTGTCTTCCCCATATCCGGCTGCCCCCTTTACCTCACCCCACTGTCTGCCCGCTCGATCTCCCCACCCTCTCGTCACCACCCTTCTCCTCGTTGCCCGGGGAAATAGTAAGTGCTAACACTGTCTTCCCCCTCCTCCTTAGATGTATATTTAGGTAAAAAAAATCCCGCCAGTTTACTGGGATCGAACGCTAAACGTTTAGATAACGGTCCTGCGTCTATAACCACAGGACTACGGAAGACAACATAAAATATTACAAAAAATAAGTCAGTTAAACGAAATCTAAAGCTGACACGCGTTTAATGCGCGAACGCATGCGCAGATCGTATCTCCACCAAAGGACGACCAAATTGATGTTTTCCCAATTTTTGGATATTATGGGACCGGAAGCTGGAGGATTCTGAAAATGGCAACTTTGTCTCGGAAGCTTTTTCCAGACATACAGAAATACAAACAAATAGACATTTCCCCATTTCTCTGTGCCCAGTGGAATCATCGGCAAGATAGGGAATGGCGTCAACAATGACAGAAAACGGTGTATCTCTGAGGGGGTCCCCGAAAAATTCCGATGTGGAATAGTGATTAATGACTATCCCACACCTGGCACAGAGATTTACTCAAGATGTCTAAATCTGCCCTTTTGGATGAAACCGCGGTACATTGCTGACATATGTAATATACAGTATCTAAATAAATTATATATATATATATAAAGATAGATGAAAGAAGAAGGATGAACATGTACGAATGACAAATTTATTTCAACTTTGATTGTTTAATGCAAGGTGTACTCGGTAAAAACATGTTTATTATTCTTTCCTTAATCCAAGACTTTTCAAAGATTAAAATCTTATCAGAGGAATTACATAGATAGATAAGTTGGAAGTGGAAAAGCCAAAATTAAAAAATTGAAAAAATATTAAGTACACTCTCCATTACTTAATATTTTTTCAAATTTTTAATTTTGGCTTTCCCACTGAGAAATATGTCTAAATTAAATAAATGTCGGATACATTTTAAGTTTTCAGCGTGACTTTGGGATATGGTACATCGATGAAGCCTCTTCATGAGTATATATCCTAAAAATATATGTTCTCCATATAGCAATTGTCAGTCAATAAAGTGTCTTTGAAGAAAAGATTGCGTGTTCTCTGAATATCTTCTGTTTATATAATGTTAAATTAAGAGCTTTAGTCGCACACTATTGAGCTACTACATAAACCTTTGCGTTAACTTGAAGAAATGTATACATATATTGTAACAGCAAGCAAACTGGAGCAAAGATCTCGGACACGAATTATACTGATGAATATGTATTTATTTGCGCGCACGTGACCAACGCTGAACTATAATATCTTTTCATCAGTATAATTCGTGTCCGAGATCCTTGCTCCAGTTTGCTTGCTGTTACAGTAAAACTCTATTTTTGCCAAGCTGCTTGCCCCAGAGCCAACGTCTATCACAAGCGGAACAAACGTCCGACTCCCATGTTGACTGATTCGAAAAGACCGCCTCTGGGCAAGCAGGCGGTGTAGAGGCACAACAGTTACCCCGTGCGCATATCTTCCGGAAGAAGACGGTGCTGAATACAAAATGCCTCCTTCCTGAATTATGACCGGCCAACATGTGAAACTCCTACGTTTACATATATATTTATAGGTACAAAATTTAAATATACACTTTAATAATATTGGCGAAGTTGCCATAATTACTTAGAAAGAGGGAGGCCGTTCTTACTAAAATAATAAAATAAACAAGGTATCAAGAATATGTTTTTTCTTTTTTTTTTTTTTTACTTTAGTAACATGGTTAAAAAAAGAGTTTAATGAACAGAAAAAAACTTATATGACAGAGCTATATAAATAACACATGATAATAAAATGAACTTAGTTTTAACATTTTACTGCAGTTTCATCGTATGACTAATTATCAAAAGTGTTTTCGTTTGATTGCAGTCGAAAACACTTCTAATAATCGATGATACAGCAGTAAAATGTTAAAGCTACCTTTTGTTGACATCACCCATTTTAATGTGATGAACGATTTGTAATTGCGGTCGAAGAACTGGTACGACTGGCTGTGCGCTGCTTCAAAAACGGATGAAAGAATCCACTCACCTGCACAACGGTAGAGGTTTCGGGTCAGCAGGGTCGGTTTGATCACAATTTGGGAATGCATAATGACACAGTAGCTTCTTGGCTGGCTCACTGCAGAGTTCGCGATGGCCGATCAGGTCCTCTTCGAATTCTTTTAGGAGATTAATCACAATTGTTTCGTGAAGCAGCGACGGATTTTCAAACGATGTATTGTAGAATACCATTTGGTTGCCAAGGATATCACTGCAAATCGTCCCATTGTAAGGTGCACAGTAACCTTTCGCTTTCCTGGAAAAGAAAAAGACTTTACATTAATGACCGCATGTTGGTTGCAATATATATATATATATATATATATATATATATATATATATAAATAAAGAAAGAGGCAAAATGCCTTCAAAGAACCATGAGTTAGATGCAGATAATTTTTATTAAAATCTAAAAAAAAAATCATAACATTTTTTTTTCTTCATCTTGACTTTTTTTATCTAATATTTCGCTTGATATAACAATCCCAGACAGAGCTTTAGACAAATAAAATATATTAACGTTATTTTTTTTTTCGTAA
>OY744516.1:59034064-59059064 GCA_963556195.1 Sepiola atlantica
CATGAGCCGTATTAGCCCTAAGGAACGTACCCTCATTTAGAAAACATTATTTTTGCTTAAAAACTCAAAACAGTGTAAAAAACAATACTTTAGTTTTTGTAAGTTTTAAGAAGTGTTTTTCGGCTAAAATTTGTTTTGTTTATTTCAAAAAATCTCGGAAGGGTCAGTCTACACACACATAAAGTTTGGTGAGTTTAACTTTTATTTTGTGGAAGTTATTCAAATTCAAGTTATTCAAATTTAAAGATAAGACCCTTATTTTGGCCCACCCTGTATATATATATTATTTAGTTCGATTAGACAATATCGCTTACTATCAAATTTCAGAGAAAGAACATGTGGGATGACCTTATATTCTTCTCTTTGTTGCTTTCGTTTTTTTGTCAGATCCTTTCAAAATCTACTATACAAGAACATCGTTTTTAACACTCATTTCTTTATTTCATTCCCTCTTTCCTTTCAGTATTTCCTTCTTTCTTTCTGATCAAAACCTCTCCTTCAAACCTCTTTATTTCTTTCTCTTTTTTTTCTTTTTCTTTTCTTTATTTTGTATTTTCTATTTTATTTGTCTTTTTTCTTTCTTTTTTTTCTTTTTCTTTATTTGCTTCTTTTCTTTTTTCTTTTCTTTCTTTTATCTTTTTCCTATTTTTATTTTCTTTCTTTCGTTTTCCTTTCTATCTTTCTTTTTTTTCTTTTCTACTCTTTCTTTTGCTTTTCTTTCTTTCGGTTTTCTTTTCTTTCGTTTTTTTAAATTTCTTTCTTTTCCTTGTCTTTTTCTCTTTTTTCTTTTCTTCCTTCTTTTTCGAACTATATCAAAATTCAGCACTATTGTACCCTCTATCATCACTCTTTCTGTTTCTCTCTCGTACAATAAAAAAAACTAAAATAAACTGTTAATTATTATTTGAATTGTTGAAATCTTATACGTCCACCAGGAAGTTAAAAATAACTGACTTAGAATTTATTTCCTTGTAAAGTTGCTGAATAATAGCAGTTAGATTTTTGAAAAGGTTTGGTTTAAAATCTCACATAATGGCCTTTTTTAAGGAATCAAAACGCACTTAAGCACACAGCTTGAACTGCAAAGGGTTAGGGTTAGGGATAGGGTTAGGGTTGGGATTAAAATCAATTTTTAGTGCAAGACATTTGATGAAAATTAACATCTAATACGGATCATCTACATTTTTTTTTAAACAAAAACTGATTTTTTAAAAATTTTGCATTGAAACCGGAATTTCTGAAGAAAGAGAATGGAATTTTCCCATCCCCAGGGGGGGGGGGGGGAAACGAATTTTAGGATTTAATGGAAGAATTAGGACACAGATTGGCAGGATCAAACTGTTTTTTTATTTTACGAATTACGATTGTCTGCAGCGTATCATAGAACGGAATATTGCAGATGAAATTATATTTTACTTTGTTCACCCTAAAACAAGACACAACTCCACTCTAATAGGGACCAGATCTATAAGAGGGTACAATGTCAGTGGGTAGTTAGATAGCAATATATTTGTTCACATTACATTTAAATTTCTACATGTTTGTACGGTCGGTGAAACAGGGGACAGGAAGGGAATTCAAAAGACAAGCAGTCCGAGAAAAGAAGGGATCACATCTTCCGGCATCTAGGGAGCTTTATATTGCAGAGTTAATTCGGTGGAATTTTCGTTGCGGAACAAGTGCAGTAAGTTCATCGGAGCACATTCCGTGGAAGTATTTGTAAAACAAGCACAGGGATGCGACAGAGGCTAGAGCTTGGCAGACACTATTAGGTTAGAAATTCTTTCTGGAACCCTGTCTAAGAGAAAGAGGCTAGTGGTTGGTGCACCAGCCCAGATGTGGCAACAATACTCTATGCATGGGCGAATAGTGGCTTTATAGAGATATAGTATACATGCAGAGAGCTTTTCTAGCTTAATAGAGGGAGCCTACCTTATTTACAGCAGACTTGGCAACATTTTCTATCTTTTGACTATTGTTATCATCAATGTAAATAGTATAAGGGATGCAACATTGTGGTGATGCGACAGGGGCGGAAGTTACATCAACCGAAACGTTATGAGAATAACATCGAATACTCCATGCACAGGCAAATAGTTACTAATAGATATAGAGGATGCTGGCAGATGTTAGAAGTTTTCTAACCCGGTAAAGGGAGCCTACCTTCTTTGCGGCAGACTTTGCAACATCTAAGATTAAAACATTATCAATTATTTTACTTTCTGCACAAGAAACTCAGCGTGACACTGGCACATTACAGTGTCGACTGGAGGTACTCAGGTTTCTTCCGTCTGTAATTAGGAAACATCCGGGACTGTAGTACATCAGACATAGTCGTCGGTTGGCAGAAATACTAAACCGGAAGTCTAGTGGTTAATGGTGTTCTCCGTTAAAGGTTTCTCTTAAGGCATTTCCACCAGTTTTCTTAGGTAAACAGAACCGACGAATTCAAATTCCATTCACTAATACCGTTTGTATGCCCCCCACCCCATCCGAGCTATGGGTAAAATAGCAACATTGTGTCGAATTAATCGTTTACAAAAATATTGTACTTCCGCATTACTATAAAATTACGATGAAAATTATCCAAGATGAAAATGTCGCCAATTAATTTAATCGGCTTAAAAGTAAACGACAAAAATATGTCGGATGAAGAATGCTACACGGATAAAAAAAAACAAAGGTTTGAAAAAATAGAAGAATTACATCCTCGATGCGTTCTATGTTTTCTTAACTGCATACCGTCTATGTCTATGCCCATGCATATTAACAGGGTCATCCCGAGAAAGATGTGGCTCTTCATAACGCACGGACGGTCATTCACTATATTTTGCGCTTCACATATTGCCATAGTGCTGGTATGCATTGAAAGAAATCAAGGATACCCTTGGAAGCTAACTCGGAAAGCTACTACCCCTTTTAAAAACACTTTATTCGTGTATTTATGTGTACATAATATTTTTTGAATGTTATACAATTTTATTTGCTTTTCTGGTTTCTTTTTTAAGAAAATGGAGAAACGATATTTTTTTATTTTTTCGGTTTTGGTATCCCCTCTGTTCTATGGCGGGAAGAATGGTAGAAGTTGAAGGTCACTTCTCAATGCACAATGAAAAAGTACTTAGACAATGTAGACTCTGAATTAAATTGGTTTATATAAAACTTAGCAGAGAAAAAACGCCAAGCCTGACACCGTTTTTGTTTTTACTTCGTAAGAATTTCTATTTTATACATTGTGCCACAAACGCAACAGATGGTACCAAGGTTAAACCTCACACGTGTTTACAATATATATATATATATATATATATATATATATATATATATATATATATATATATATATATATATATATATATATATATATATAGCAGTAAGCTATGAAAATATATTTATATGTATGGGATAACCTATTAAAAAGCTATATTTATTATTGAGCAGTTTAATATCAACACAGTAAGGTTTCTCTGGATTGTTATCCTGTGAATGTATATATATATATATATATATATATATATATATATATATATATATATATATATATGCAAAGTTAATCCAACAGAAGATATAAGGGGCAACTAATATCTTTTAATTAGTGAAACATCCGGATAAAAGTAGTAACATAATATGAAATGAAGTAATAAAATAAGGTGCGAATCAAATTTTATTAGAATTCAAAGTTCAGGCAAAGTATCTTAAAGTCCTTAACTCATGAGTTTTCAATGATAATTCTTCTCCTCAGAGGACCATTACCGCAGTAACATCACTAATTTTATCACCTGCAGTGATGTCACTGTGGTAATGGTCCTCTGAGGAGAAGAATTATCTTTGAAAACTCATGAGTTAAGGACTTTAAGATACTTTGCCTGAACTTTGAATTCTAATAAAATTTGATTTGCACCTTATTTTATTAGTTCATTTTATATTATGCTATATATATACAGGGTGTCTCAAAAAAATGTACTCACTCGTAGAATGACGAGAAAACTTTTATTTATGAACATAGAGTGAAATGAAATAGCATCGAATACATGAGACAGATGTAATTGAAGAATCATGTTCGCAAATGTTCAAACTGATGACCATTATTGTTCAAACAAAGCTGATAACGCGCACCAAGGGATTCGCAAACGTCGCGAAACATTCTAAGAGTGAGTACATTTTTTTGAGACACCCTATATATATATATATATATATATATATATATATATATATATATATATTTCACGCTTAAGTTAAGGTCCCCTG
Source organism: Sepiola atlantica (assembly GCA_963556195.1). Lineage (NCBI taxonomy): Eukaryota > Metazoa > Mollusca > Cephalopoda > Sepiida > Sepiolidae > Sepiola > Sepiola atlantica. Next base: position 59,038,313 of record OY744516.1, read on the forward strand.
TTTTTTTTCATTGTTAGATACTAGCATCCCCTTTTCTTTTTTTTATTCATGAATTTTCCAACGAATGCTAAGTCTGCGATATCTTGGATTTAGTTAGTTTTTCTGGGAATTTAAACTGCATTTTCCTTTTTTTTCTTTTGTTTAAAATAACTCAAAGCTTCTTTAGACTATATATATAAATGAATAAATGCGAAAGTTTTTTTTCCATCTATCCTAACTATATTAACACGTTAGAATTACTTAATTCCAATGACATAAGAGTATATTGAAATACTCTATATATAGGCACCTCCAACTCACTCAAAGAAATCTCGATTTTGCTCATTTGCATATTGATTTATTTTTAAGTTTTTAATAAATTAATATTCTGTAATATACCTTTCTACTTTGTATTGTCAAATTTTATTCTACATACGCAATCGTTTTATCGATAGTACACTTATTATAATTATAAATAATATATACATATATATATATTTTATTTTTTTAACATAGTTCACCCCAAACAAGGCAGGCCGCCACTGTAGACGTAAGGGGCTACTAAGAAAGGAGAAGGGGAGAAGGAAGGTGGGGTCAACCTAACTTGGGATCTGCGCAGCGAGATGTCTGTTTACATTAGTTTTAAATTTCAGCATGTCTGTTCTGTCGGGGAAACAGGGGTCAAGGAGAGAGTTCCAGAGGCCAGCAGTACGAGGAAAGAAGCTACTTGAGTAGAAGGCTCTCCGACATCTGGGGACCTCCACAGTGAATGAATGAGACCTAGCTGATTGTCGAGTTGGTCTAGTGAATTTACGTCGAGGGGGCACCAGAGTAGCCAACTCATCGGAGCATAATCCATTGAAGTATTTGTAAAACAAGCACAAGGATGCTACATTGCGGCGATGGGACAGAGGCTGGAGCTTGGTTGACAGTGAGGGTCCTATTAGGTTGGCGATTCTTTTTTTCGACCTTGTCAAGAAGGGAGAGACTAGTAAAGGATGCACCAGCCCAGATGTGACAACAATACTCCATGCATGGGCGGATCGTGGCTTTGTAGAGATACAGGATTATGTCAGGTGTGGAGAGTTTACTAGCACGGTAGAGGGAGCCAACCTTCTTTGCGGCAGCCTTGGCAATGTCTTCAATGTATTTGTTCCAACTCATGTTACCTGTGAAGGTCAGGTCGAGGAGTTTGAATGATGAACTCTCAGGTAGGGTGCTATTTGCCATGACAATCGGTGGTTGAAAAGGTTCCCTGTAGTTATTGAAGAAAAGGAGCTTTGTCTTTGCGGCATTAAAAGTTACCAGCCATTTATGACCCCAATCCACCACAACCTGGAGGTCATTTTCTAAGGATTCAGCCATTGCCTCGGATATGATCGCGTCGGTTTTGCCAACATGGCGAGAGTAAAGGGTGGTGTCATCAGGAAATAAACCAATCTCAGACTCTATGTCATCAGGGAGATCGTTTATATAGATCAGGAATAACAAGGATCCAAGGATAGATCCCTGGGGTACACCAGCATTTATGTAATGTTGCTTAGATGAACGGCCATCGAGGACAACCTGAATTTTTCTTTTGTCTAGGAAGGATCTAATTATATTTAGTAATTGCCCAGTAATACCGTATGTGCGTATTTTCAGGAGAAGCCCTTTATGCCATACCTTGTCAAAGGCCTTGGATATATCAAGCGCTACTGCCCTAGCTTCTCATGCCTTGTCGAGTGTATGATACATGCGTTCAGAGATGACCGTTAGGATGTCTGCAGTAGATCGTGCTTGTCTAAATCCATACTGGTGGTCAGAAAGAAGTTTAGCATTAACTAAGTGCCGTACTATCGCTGGATTGATTATGGATTCAAAGATTTTAGCAAAGATCGGCAGTAGACTGATTGGGCGATAGTTCTGAGGATCGGTTCTATTCCCAGAATTCTTGTAGACTGGTACCAGAGAGGCAATTTTCCAGCTATCGGGGAAGCAAGATTCAGCTAGACATTTATTGTAGAGTTTGGAGAGGATATGGGCCAATTCAGCAGAGCATTTCTTTATTACTATTAAAGGTATAAGATCAGGCCCACAAGCTTTGGAGGTGTCAAGGTTTTTTATAATGTCTCTGACCTAGGATGGAGTGATGACCAGGTTATCAAGTGTGGCTTCGGTCAGCAAAGGGAATTTAGGGAGGGGGTGGTTATCTGAGTCCAATTAGAGTTAGAAGTGAAGCGGTTGGCAAGTAGTTCAGCCTTTTCAGTGGCGGTGCAAACGACAGCATTGTGGTTTGATAGTGGGGGAATCGTTGATTGACCATTATTCACTACACTATTGTAGATTTTCCAGAAATCACGAGTACCTAGTTTCTTTGACTGGATGCGTTTTTTTGTTAACTCATTATACCTTCTCTTTGCTTCACCTATCACGGCCTTGCAATTATTTCTTGACTCTATGAATGCATGTCTATTAGCAGCTGACTTATGGCGGCCGAATTTACGGAATGCTTGTTGTCTCTCAGAAATGGCAACTGCACATTCCGAGGTGAACCATTGAGGAGAGTGAGGCTTGCTAAAGAATTTTCGCATGGGGACATAGGCTTCAATGCCTGCTTTGACCCATTCAGTTAGTTCGTTTGCACACTGGTTGGCAGGGAGTGAGAAGGTTTCCCTCCATGGGGCGTCACTGATGTGATCTCTGATTGCCTCAAAATCAGCCCGCTCGTAGTATCTCGTTGTTTTGAGCAACGGTTCATCAGCTTTTGGACGACTTTTTAGGGTGATATGTATCATTAGCACAATGTGATTAGAATTCCCGAGTGGGCTATGGGCTTTCGTCACACAAGCCTCGGGCATTGAGGTCAAGAAAAGGTCTAGAAGTGAGGCTTGTTGGTCTACTCGATCGGAGATGCGGGTCGGAAAATCGACAGTCTGAGAGAGGGAATGAGCTAAGGAGAAATTATACGTAGAGTTGTCAGTAAGGCTAGAGAATCCCAACCAGTCACGGTGGTGGGCATTAAAGTCTCCAAATACATGTATCAGGGCATTCGAGTCAATTAAGAGTGCTCTATCTATGCTTACAGAGACAGAGTTTAGCAGGGTACAGTTCTGGGTCGACGGGGAACGGTATAAGAAATATAAGTAGCTGACGCTGTGATGTAAAGTCAATCTAAAGCACATGTAGTCGTGGTCATCCGATTCTAACCTATGTTCTCTAGTCAGGGGGAGGGTATTCCGAACATAAACTCCTAGCCCGTGCATATGTTTGTCAGAGTCTTTACGGTATAGTGGGAGGTAGTCAGTCATGTCAAAGTGGTGAGATGAGATTGAGGATTGAAGATTAGTTTCACTTAGGGCTAGGATATCCCGGGAGTTTGTCAGGAGAAAGGTTTCTACGTCGTTGATGTTGGTTCTACGTCCCCGGATATTTGTGAATGCGAGCTTCAAGGGCGGAGGCGAAAGTGTATTTTGTTGGGTGTCTGGTTTAGGTTTGCTTTTATTTCTTTGTAATGATATGTTTGGTTTGATTATAGAGTGGGTTGGCCAAGGTGGGTACTTGTTTGGTGCCAATAAGCTCACACAACCAGTCCATTAGTCACGACCTGGTCCATGGGAGATAATTTCAGGGGCTCTTTCCATGCGCGACATGGCACATACAACTACCCACGGTATAATGCAACTGATGATGGAGCAGCCGTTCTTGGCGCTACCCAAGAGTTTGGGCTCCTTCCTATCAGTCGGAAACAGCAGCCAGACAAGCTGACTAACCTGTGCCCTCAACCTGTTGGAACAAGAGAGACCCAGACTGGTCATGTAAGACGAAAATATTTTCCCCAAGTTGCCCAAATAGAGAGAAGGAGAACGGCGTTCATTGTCCTAGTAAGGAAACAAGGCTAGGTACTGAGTGTTTAGAGGGGTCCCAGTGTTGTTATCTCTGCGCCTGACTAATAAACAAAGAAGGAGTGCAAGGGCCGGCGATAGGCAGAACCTATCTACTCCTTAAGCAATTGTAGGTTTGCAAACCGGATATTTTGTTCGAGATTCCAACTCTAGGAAGGTTGTCGACAAAGACTAAGGAGGCCTCCCTCCCCAACGGTATACTGCCACGGCGTAAGTAGTTGGTAGCAAGGTTTTTTTGTCAGAGATTTCCTTCTCTTAGATGGATAGCCTTACAAGGTCTTACGGGTCCAACACTTCGAGACGGGTTAGAATAGCCTGCGCCCGTTTACTAGTCGGGTATTTCCTATCCCCGCAGGTAAAAAAAAAATCTAACGTATATATATATATATATATATATATATATATATATATATATATATAAGTTCAATATATATATATATATATATATATATATATATATATATGTGTGTGTTTGTATTTAAAAAAAATTGTACCACATATCGATAATGAATATTGATTGTAATTCGGGCTATAATCGCAAAGATTTTAAAAGTCCTTCTGATTTGTTTTTGTACAACTTTCACAGCAAGAAATAAATAAATGCATTTACACAGATCTTGATGTTAGCCGAAACAATTGTCTTCGAAATAAAAAATAAGTTGAAAAACTGACGCGAATCTGTCCTCTGTTGTAATGATGTGGTATTGAACTACATAACAATACTAATATATATATATATATATATATATATATATATATATATATATATATATATATATATATATATACTAGAAGAATATACGCCCTAAGACGGGAAAGATTAATTGTCCGAACGGAACAGTTTTGCACCACTTTTATGTACCCTTTAAGAAGATAAAAATCAAGATACAATGCTTGTATTAGTAAAAATAATTAAAAAATGATACGGCTCTATTTGTTATAGAGTATTATGATATAAATACGATAATGTTCACTCCGAATTAAACTACACACATAAAATATATATAAATATGTAGTCTTTTGGGTGTAACACTAAAGGGGTTTATTTAGTAAATGTTCAAGCGAACGCATCTATTAACTGGCTGAAGATTTTTTTCTAATGTAAACACGGTGACGACGGATTGTTTCAAGTGAATTTAATTATAAAAGTTGCAGACCTTAGACAGGGATGTGAGTAGCTAATAACAAAAACAAACTGAAATCAAAATAAATTTCCCTAACTGGGGGCCACGCTCCCTGTGTGTGTGTGTGTGTGTGTGTGTGTGTGTGTGTGTGTGTGTGTGTGAAGAGAAGGCAGTACAGCAAAAACAACTTTTTTTCCGAAACAACTACAATTAGTTTTAACTAAGAAAGTCAAAATTAGGAAAAAGTCACCGAGTGATGGAAGAAACAGGAAGTCATTCTTTGATGTAACAAAAGTCATCTAACCCCCCTACATCTTTCATGAATTGATTGCAGTCTTTATTTCTCTTTTACAGCAAAATTAATATTTTCAAAGGAAAATCAACTTTTTCTTATTAAAAAAGATAAGAAAGCGGGTTTTGATAAAAAAGCCGAGAACTCACATTTATGAGAGGTTCGAAAGCAGAAATCCGTATTTTTTGGATAAGAAAAAGCGGAATTCTGCTAAAAAGCGAAAAACGCACATATCTGAAGAGAGATGGGGGCGAAATTTTCTAGAGGAAACAGGATTTTGATTTTGTTGCGCAATGTTCAAAGAAAATAAAGAAAATTATTAAATGAATGTCTTTCCAAGAACTTCCCATCTGTGGAATGCAATATCACGGGGATGCTTCCCATCTGACTACAACATTGTTGTTTTCAAGTCCAATGTTAACAAATTCTTGTCGATCTGTCCGCTTATATAAAGAAATTCTGACCATTTCACCCATCGTTTCTAATCCTCTCATGGTGTTGTTCAGCGCCAACTGACAATCTAATTGATCTCGAATGGCCTTTGGTCTTTGATAAACGGTGGAACATGAAAGAAACAAAGAAGATGCTATCGAAATAACTGACAAACGGAATAACGGACTAAAGGAAAAACCGAACAAACGGAGTAACGGGCAAACCGATTAACGGACAAATGGAATAACGGAATAAAGGACAAAACGGACAAACGGAGTAACGGACAAACAATTAAACGGACAAACGAATAAACGGATTAACGGGCTAACGGAATAACGGACAAACGGACAAACGGGGTAACGGGCAAACGGAATAACGGACAGATGGAATAACGGGCAAACAAAATAACGAACAAATGATAAACGGACAAACAGAATAACGGACAAACGGAATAACGGGAAAACTGAATAACGGACATAGTACTGGACAAACAGATAAACGGACAAACGGATAAACAGATTAACGGGCTAACGGAATAACGGGCAGACAGAATGACGGGCAAACGTAATAACGGACAAACCGAGTAACGGACAAACGGGGTAACGGGCAAGCAGAATAACGGACAGACGGAATAACGGGCAAACGAAATAACGTGCAAACAGAATCACGGACAAACAGAATAACGGACAAACGAATAACGGGCAAACGGAGTAACGGGAAAACTGAATAACGGACAAACGAAGTATCGGGCAAACGGAATATCGGACAAACGAAGTAAGGGGCAAACGGACAAAATATAGAGCTTCTCAGATTAACAACAAGAACCCCAAAAAAAACAACACACACACACACACACTCTCCTCTCTCTCGCTCTTATTCTCTCATTAACATTTATCCTCGAGTGGCTTTAGAACCTTAATAAGCGGTGACACATTAGTGCAAAATATTCATGTGTGTTTTTTAGTAACAAAATATGTTTTTATTATGTCGCTATGTGTATATTCTTCCTGTCGTTTCTGCAGTGTCTCCAAACAATATTCGCATGGCAAGCAAGGGGGGGGGGTAGGCCACGCGAAAAGCGGAGAGGTTTTCGACAAAAAGGTGCGGTGTTCAGAAATATCGCGCTATCAAATTGCTATCCAAGAAAATGCTAGGTCACGTGACATTTTTTCGGTGTTTGGTAGAAACGCATACCGCTTCATGAACTTATCTGTGCGCCACACACACACACACACACACACACACGCACACATACACATACAAAACATAAACAGACAGACAGATATTTTAAATTCGTATTGCGACCCGGCCTTAGGGTAAGGGTTAGAGTTAAGGAAGGGCTTGTACTTTTTATGACTTTTAACATTGACATATTGATATGAATAGCAATGTGACACAATGCATCACTCAGAAATGTGTAACACTATTGATGCGAACAAGAAAAAAATGCTTTTAACTTAAAAGTAATAAAAAAACACATACCCTTCCTTAACTTTACCACTAACCTTAAGTTCGAGTGTCAATAAAAAGATATCTCTCACTGTCTTACGTATTTTTCTTAGTTTTCTTTTTGGAGAGCACGAATAATTTTAAACACCTAAAAATAAAAATCACGTGACCTAGCAATATTTTGGGTCAGCAATTTGGTATCGTGATTTTATCAGATCAGTGTTGCCAATTTAGCGGTTTTCCCGCTAGATCTGGAGATTTTGTTTGGAATCTAGCTAGTAAAATTTTTTATCTAGCGGATAGCCCGTAAAATCTAGAGATTTCGTTTGCCACCCACACAACCGCAATTCCAGATTTCAATTAACCTACTTTCCGCATCCATTTTCCTTTCTCGTCATCATTAAGTTATCTGCCATATATGATATATATAGAACAGTAGTAATTGTACATTTCAATATAATTTCAATATTTGAAAATATCCCCGGGATTCCATGACCCTATAAACTCTAATCCACCAGGACTAATCGAGAAATGTAAAGTTTAACAAAAGATCTATAAATCTTTTGTTAAACTTTACATTTCTCAATTAGTCGGACACACAACTTGTTCATGAATTACGTTCTTTCATTTGTTTGTTTTTTTAGATTTGAATTAAATACAAATATCATTAAAGTGATCAATAATAATTTAAATAACATTAGAATAAAAAATATGGGTTAATTAGTCGTTTCCCAGCCAAAATAGTGGGCAGTGAATTGTCTGCAGTTAACCGATCTCACAAATGAGTAAGTAAATCCAAATAAATAGTTTTTGACTAATTTCAAATTTGCCTTAAATTATTTAAAAAGAAAGTACAGTTGGGAAATTAGTCCAAAACAATTTATTTGGGTTTACTTACTCATTTGTGAGGTCGGAAAATTTCAGAAAACTTCAGACGATTCATTGTCCGCCATTTTGTCTAGGAAACGACAATTTAACCAAAAAATCTGTAGAAAACCTGAAATATTATGCATATTTGTGATATTATTATATAAGATACGGTTTTCTGTTGTTTTTTCTTTTTGTTCCGTTCTAGTAGGTTTTGAAAATCTTAGTTGTCAACATTTTACCCGAGTACCAAAGGTGCATCCGCCATGACCTTGTGTCTTGTGACTGAGAAACGGTTGCCTCCACGACTTCCAACAGAAACCCCACACTCGTGCCCGGGACCCCATCATTTTTCTCATGGGAATCAGTGCCACCGGCTTCCCACCAAGCGGATTGTTTATTCTGGTGTAGAATAACAAGGGTGGGGACGAACGTTTGAGGGCAGAGACAGTAGGGTGTGGTGTTGGTGGTGGTCCTGTGGATTTCTATATTTTTTACAATCATAACATGTTCACTCTTATAGGGTCAGTTTGACAATGAGAGACATGGAAAGGATAGGGTGGCAGTGACATTGAAACATACATGAGAAAGAGAGAGAGAGAGAGAGAGAGAGAGAGAGGGTGAGAGTGAGAGAGAGAGAGACGGAGAGTAAAAAAGAGAGCAAGTAAGAGGGAGAAAAATTAGTTGGTTAAAATATAGGAGTAGAAAGGGTTGATGTAGAATTAAAAAGGGTAGAAAGAGAGAGAGAGAGAGAGAGAGAGAGAGAGAGAGAGAGGGGCGTGATAAGGAAACGGAGAGAAAGCGAGAGAGAGAAAGATATATATATATATATATATATATATATATATATATATACTTATATTGGCACAGAAAAATTAGTACAACATTCGTACCGTCGGTTTCAAACACGGAAGGACTTAGCCATCCGGCTCTCTCCAGCTTCTGTTGTCAGACGGTACGAATGTTGTACTAATTTTTCTGTACCAATATAAATAAATATTACGCTTTTAATTTTTAATTTTTAATTTTAATTCTTAATTAATCGAGCACTCTGCTGGGATTTTTCCTACCATATTACAAAGAAGGTATATATATATATATATATATATATATATATATATATATATATATATATATATATATATATATATATATATATATTAGAGAGAGGGAGAGAGAGAGAGAGAGAGCGGGAGAGCAACGTACGAAGGGATAGAGATTAATTTGGTTAGTATAATGGGAGTAGAAGGAGTAGGTATGAGCAGAGTAAGAGAGGGATAAAGGAACATTGAGAAAAGAAGAAGGAAGAGTGAGACGCAAAGAAGAGAGAGAGAGAGAGAGAGAGAGAGAGAGAGAGAGAGAGAGAAAGAGAGAGAGAGAGTATGCAAGGGTAAGAAAAAGATAGAGAGTGTGAGGGGAGACAACGTGAGAGTTTGAGAGATATAAATTAGTTTGGTTAAAATATGAGAGTAGAAAGAGTAGGACATATTCTTTTTTATGGAAGTCGCTCCAGAAGGAACTAAAAAAACCTACTTCAAGGTCCAAAACTAGCCAAGTGTTAGATGGATAGATTACGACCCAGAAAGCAGCCATTCTTTCCCCTTTATCAGAAACATCGCTCATGGAATGTGAGGACTAAAGGACAAAATAAGGGAAGCGAAAGTTACGGGGCTGACGAAAGTAACACCCAAGGGCCATTTTCTACTCTCCCTATATGCACATGGAGAGAGGGAGAGAGGGCATAGAGGAACGGAGAAGTTGAATTTATCATGGCAAGATGTGTAACATTTCGTCTTTATTGTTAAAAGACTTCATTTTTTTTACTGATAAAGTCTCTTAATAAAAAGGAAATATAAAAAAATCTCACCGTATGATGATTTAATTTCATTAAAAAAAATTATACTCTACATTTTTGTCGCATTTTATCAGACCAGTTTTTTTTTCATATAATATATTTCTCTTGGTTACTGGTAGCATAGTAAAATATATGTAAAGAAATTATATATATATATATATATATATAGCCATAGTTTCTTCTATTTAGTGGAGGGTTTATTAGCGCGACTGATACGGTGCGTAGGTGCTGGTCGCATTTGGATGTAACCGCCCGTTCGGGTTTCAAATATCGGTGTGGATACACCGACTACGTCTCACAACTGAATTATGCCCTTGTATTTATTACTATAATGACGAGTTTGTGTCTGTAAACCATGACTCAGATTATTATTTAAAAGAAAAAAGGTGTTAAATAAAATTACTCATAATATTTATGTACCGATTTAATTAAATAAAATGACGACAGTTATTTAGCGCCATGTTCTTTTTTAATAATATTCTAGACACAGAATCTTCATTTATATTAAGGACTAGCAAATATATGCTCCTACCGCTCGCATATTTTTCTAGCCTGTCAGGATCATATGATGGCGAAAGAACATACACTAAACTGATCCTAAAGGTGGAGGTAATGACGGAGAGGATAACACTACCCCTCCAAAGGGAGGAGTTAATGCATGGGAGAATGATATCATGACAACAGGACAGAAAAAAACACTACCACCTTCATTGCAAAAGAAAATGAGCTAATCATGAGGAAAGAACATATATTATACTGCTACTCCCCTAAAAAGGAGAGGTAATGCCTGGGAGGCATGTATCTCATGACGAATGAAAATATACTAGACTACTCCCAAAGAAGGATGATGTAATTACCCGCTCTCTCTAAGTGGCCGTGTCCATAGTTTTGCACTCACGACTAAAACAATGAAGGCACAAAGCTAAAAGCTTATGTTGCACTCATTCACCTCTCCTTTATTGTCTCATCAGCGGGAGAATTAGGTTTCGCAGCGTGTGATTTTTTTTTTCATAAAGTCAGACCCACAGACCTCGCCATTCACACCAAAAGCAAAACATTTCTCTGTTGACGTCGGAATCTTTTCTACTTGATCTGTTATTCTAAGTTCATCTTTTTTCGAAAGTGTACAAAAACCACGCATCAATTGTTAATGGCGAAGAAATCGGTCGCCTTTTTTACGCCAATCATACCAGTCGAAGATACGTCTTCGACAATTAGTTTGACAGAAACTGGCCCATTGCGACGGCGGTATCTTTTTTGGTATTTGTTCTGTACAGCTCTAGGAGGTCCACTCTCACAGGCCTTGTCTTCTCGTTTTGGAAGGAGTTAGTCTATAGCTAACTGCCTGAGGCGCCTTCACCGGAGAATATGTACGGGACCGCTCAGGCAATTTTTAAGCGGCCAGAGTGCACCATCTCTTGTGCAATCGCTTAGTCTCCTCACGTCCCGGAGTTGTACCACATCTTCCCGAGGTGAAAGAGAAGTAAAAACATCAATTCTTAAGGGCTGTAACTGTTTTATGAAAGTTGACAGTATTACTGGAAATAATTATTTCTTTAACATTATTACATTATTAGATCTAAAAACAATACTTCTGCATGCATGGTTGTTAAATAATAATAATAATAATAATAATAATAATAATAATAATAATAATATTAATAATAATAATAATAATAATAATAATAATAATAATAATAATAATAATAATAATATAATAATAATAAATATTAAGACCTTACAAAGAACGGTAACGATGAAATCTTAAGGAAAATCCTTGAATGTGGAAACCACCCAACATAATCAATTGACACGTATCTCTCACAGACAATTTTAAATGGAAAAAATAACAAAACATAGAAAGACCATCACACGAGTCCAAGTTAATTAAAAACCACCAGAAATCTATCAAACCGAACCCATACTCCTCTCCTCGTAAAAATACACACATGCAGATGATAACATCAGCCTCAGCTGGTACCACACAAAACTGTCGTGAAGAGTCAAGGAGGATGGAAAGACTGAGGAAGAAGAGCACCAACCGGGCCTCCACTGGAAGGGTACCCGAGTACTGTAATCTTAGGGAGGCTTATTGTTACTCAAATTCCGAAGAAAGCCAACGTCCATTGTTAGCGAGAATTAATGGTAAACAGCTGTTGCGATAAGGTAAAATAATTTGGTAAGGTTATCGAAAGAGGTAGAGAGTTGCTGGAAATCTGAGAGATTTGTAACTCAGACTCCAGGGAACATCACTGTTTATTGTCAGTAAGCAATCATTTATGATGACGTATGTGAATACTCCTACTGAATAATAATAATAATAATAATAATAATAATAATGATAATAATGATAATAATAATAATAATAATAATAATAATAATAATAATAATAATAATAATAATAATAATAATAATAATAATAATAATAATAATAATAATAATAATATTCCTTTTGAAATAATAAATGTCTATCTGGGTCAATTCTATTAAGAAAGAAAATGATTTTCTTCTTCCTAAAAATATTCGTTAAATAAATAAAACAGATATGTCACTTCTATCTTTATTTATTTATTTAAAATTGCAATAATTTAATTATTTTTAAAGCAATAGATATTATCTGTGTTTTTATCGTAAAAATAATTATCAGTCAGATATTCTTCTAAATCAATAATACGAATTTCATTTTTTTAAATGTATGTATTTAAAAGTGTACTCTTTTAGTCGACGGGACGACATAATTTGATTTTGGGACATTTAATTTTAAACTAGGTAAAGTCGGAATGTTTTACCTTAGTGACATACGATTAATCACCAATCACCATCTTAGCTAATCTTTAAAACTTTGCTCCTTTAAAACTTTCCTATTTTCTTTCTTATTTCTTTTTCTTAACTTTGCCGATACATACGTTATTTTATATGAATATGAATATTAGTGCGAACACTGGCGAAGGATATTTTTTTCTATAATTTTTGACGGACGCTGTAAAATCGTATAATAGAACAGATAATTTGAACCCCCTAAAAAACACAGGGGAAATAGTACCAAAAGAACTAACAAAAAACAAAAAAAAAAGCAGAGAAACCATCTCTTGGTAACCCAATCTGATAACTCGGCCATCATAGTGGACGTTTTCTTTCCTTGAGTCTATCCGCAACACGTGACCTGCTCTGCTTATCATTCGACCTTCTCCCATAACCCAATCGCCATATTTATCTTTTTCGAATTTCGCGTCCTTCCCCGCGAGTACGATGACGAACTCCCCCAACACACAGATGTTATTATCACCCTATCAATACTAGATAGTGGGAAGGCTGTGGCGAAGTGGATATCGGCGGATCCATTTTCACTAAAGATGTTGGCAACCATGCATGTGATCCCTCGTGTGAGTACCTGATTAATAAAAAAACAAAACAAAAGGCAACAAAACAGAAACACGTAAATAAATAAACCATTACGTAGGGATTCATATTTAGGAGCGTAAAAAGTGGGGCTTTGGTTTACTTTCGGCAGCCTCGTAACTTTTGCTTTTCTCTTATTTTGTTCTTCAGTCGTCATTAGCGATGTTTCTGACAAAGGGAGTAATAATTGCTGTTTTCTGGGCCGAAGTCTATCTATATAACACTTATCGTTGGCTAGTTTTAGACCTTGAAGTTGATTTTTTTTTCTTTTAGTGGCTTCATGCTTTGTCGGGAGCGATTTTCATTAAAAAATGCGTTTGCGAATATTAACAGTTATTCCCGTTGTGAGACCCTAATTTGGGAGTTTTGCGGGTATAGAGTACCGCTTAGTCGCCATTACTCTCATGTCTACTCTCACCCGGCGTGGTAGTATCCGTCAGTATCCCATTTATAAATATCTTGGATATAATATGAAACAGCATCATTTCAGGAGTGCAGGGTACCTCCTTTTTTGACCATAACTCCCAAGTCCACTCTGACCCTGAAGGTCAATGAATATTAAAGTACTATACATGTTAGGGTACTATACATGTCAGGGTATTAGATTAATAGAATCTGCACTGGGTCTGGCATGAACTCTCTCCTGCTGATATACACATACACATCATGGCTAACGAGTTAACGCAATTACGAATAACAAATATTTGTAAGATATTAAGAACTTGAAGAATAAAATCTTTTACCAAAAATACTGCCTGCTGCATTAAACTCCAAATGATTGACATGGCCTTAAACAAAAGCAATCCATAGTTAGAAACACGGAGAATACGAGTTACGATAGTACGAGATTTTGGATTGAAATCAAGAGAAGAGTGAGCAATGATATTCCTGGAATCATTGTGTGTTTCGAGTCCTTGCTGACACGGTATATACTAGAGTCGAGGATCCATTCTCGACAATCAGTCCCAAAAGAGACTGGGCCATTTAGGGGATTGCGAAGATGGAGTGACTGCACCCCCCCCCCCTCCCTGAGTTTTTGGTGTTCGACTCTAGAACCGGGAATGGCTGAAGTATGCCGGTCGACGGAGGTGGACCGTGATTACTCGGGATGCGGTTAACTATTTTGGAGTCGGTTCAACCCACCTCTGGGGGTGGATGCCGTTACAGTTAGAGTTATTTCGGTGGCCCTTTATCTGTCGGGCTATGGTATTAGCCTTGAGTAGTCCTAAGAGGTCCACTCTCCAAAGACCTGCCTTCCCTATTTGTGAAGGGGTTCTTTAATTGCTAACTGCATTGAGCGTCCCACCGAAAAATGCTAACGAAGTTGACAAGGCAATTTTTAAGAGCCCAAACTTCCCAAATTCTGGGCGTTAGGCAAACGTCTCGGCCTTGTGCCACATTTTCCTACGGTGAGAAGGAAGAAAATACCGAGTCCTTCGACTCAGCCTGTGTATTTCAATCGTAGGCCTGCCCCTTTTCTTCCTGATATTTTCATTGATGGCTCTGTTCTTGAAGATGGATCGACTCTGAAACTACTTGGTCTTTCTTTCTCATCAAATATTTCTTGGAGTTCATACATTAAACCCATTGCCCTTACTGCTTCTCGTAAAGTCATTTTTTTTTCTATCGCTCCAAACACTTTCTCACACCTGAGGCTATTCTCTGTCTTTACAAATCTATTATCAGATCATGTATGAAGTACTATTGTCATATTTGGGCCAGTGAATCTCTGTCCCATTTCAGTGTTATTAATAAGGTCCAGTAGCTTATTTTTAATTTAGTTTGCCCAATTATTTCTTCTTTTCTGCACCCTCTCTCTCACAGACGTGATGTTGATAGTCCCAGCCTCTTCTATAAATACTATTATGGCATGTGTTCTTCAGAATTGTCTGATTTATTCTTTGCTTCCTTTGTTCCAGCTCGTTAGACTCGTTACCTCGTTATAATACAGCTTACTATTCAAATAACTTCTTTCCCAAGACTGAAGCTTGTGGAACTTTCTTCCCGCTGACCGTTTTCCTCCTACTATAGCCTTGGTCTTTTCAAGACAAAGGTCAATAGACATCTCCTGTCTTTGCGTTACTCATTTTTCGTTCTTTTTATTTTAGCTCCTTTCATTAATTGGCTTCATGCTTTGTCTGGAGCTCCTATACAGCAACAAATCGGCAATTTGTTAGTCGGAATTCAGAATTCGAAATTTATGCGTATGATATTGTATTTTTTAAACCGATTTCGGAGTTGGGAGTCGAGATTTTTTATCCTCGGACTCTTGACTAGGGGCAAAGTGTAGTATCTGTTTTTATACTATAATTTATGTTTATGTGCTCGTTCAGTGAAGGAGAAATCCTTCTGGACTGAGGCAATTCCTATTTTTTCCCCAAATTCAGAGTTCCCCTTTTTAGGGAGATGGATTTTTCCTATACTAAAAAAACAGACCTTGTGTCCATCTAACTCACACTCGTGGGGAGGTACGTAAATAGGAACACACGTACTTACATACATCGTAACCAACAATATGTTCTACACAACAAATAGGTTGATATTGTAACTTAAAAAAAAATAATAATCGGAATAGAGACAAACCAGCTCTGTTATGTCACGCATTCTTCGTTGGCATTCCAATCGCCGTTGAGACGATGCACGTGAAAACATGCATTTTTTCTCTCTCGCCTGGCCAATACAGTGGTTCATTCCAAAGATAAAGATACGACGTTAGTTGGACACATTCTTCACGCTGTTCACATCGACAAAAGGTTATCTTGTTTTCGTCCAATAGTTGCACAGATATATCGAAACGAAATGGATTTCTTAATCCAGAATTATCGTTCTATAAATAGCTGAGGGTCATTTAGTGCAATAAATAAATACACACAGAGATATATCAATAGACTAAATAAAAAATCAAAACAAAATGAGGAACCAAGTTTGTAGGTTGTATATATATATATATATATATATATATATTTAAAAAACTGCATATATATATATTTTCCATTTGTACTAATGATCTTTTTTGTGTTAAAATAAAAAATAATGTATTTTCCATATGTATCACGAACGTTAAACGTCCACGAAGAATCAAAAACGTTCGTTAT
The DNA here is from genome assembly GCA_963556195.1 of Sepiola atlantica. NCBI lineage: Eukaryota > Metazoa > Mollusca > Cephalopoda > Sepiida > Sepiolidae > Sepiola > Sepiola atlantica. Next base: position 59,054,689 of record OY744516.1, read on the forward strand.
ACATACGGAACATACATTATTTTTTATTGATTTTAACACAAAAAGATCATTGGAAAAATTGAAAAAATAAGAAAGGTATAATTAATGGATTCATCGTACCATTTTACTCGAAGATAAATATTTGTTCGATCTTTACATAGGGTTTTATTTTTAATTGTATCCCCTGACAAAAAAATACTGTAGAAGTTATTTCAGGTTGTATTTATGGACTTTTACTAACATTTTGGACATATCTAGATGAAGGCGTTGCATAAAGAAACAAGGTTGAGAAGTCCCGGAGTAGATTATTTACAAGCTAAAAATGCTTAAAATACACTAGCTGTCCGGAGTTGCCGCAAACAAAATGTTGCTTTTATCATTCAACATTCAGACAGATGACAGGAAAACACAAGTGGAAAGCACGAACAAGGATTGGATGTATAAGAGCATTGAAGAGAGAGAGAGAGAGAGAGAGAGAGAGAGAGAGAGAGAGAGAGAAAGAGAGAGAGAGAGAGAGACAGACAGACAGACAGCCAGACAGACAGAGACAGAGAGACGGAGAGAGAGAGAGAAAGAGAGAGAGAGAGGGAGAGAGAGAGGGAGAGAGAGAGGGAGGGAGAGAGTTGAAGGGCAGTCACTGTTTTATAAAGTGAGGAAGATGGAGAGAGGGAATAGGACAAAGATGTATCGATAATTAAATCTCTCTCTTTCGCCTCTCTCTCTCTTTCGCCTCTCTCTCTCTTTCGCCTCTCTCTCTCTCTCTCTCTCTCTCTCTATATATATATATATATATAGAGAGAGAGAGAGAGAGAGAGACACGCACACACACAGAGACAGAGAGATAGAGAGAACAGGTACAGACGGGAGGAGTGTTAATGACTCGCAGAGAGAGAGAGAGAGAGAGAGAGAGAGAACGAGAGAGAGAGAGAGAGGGGGGCTAGGGATGGGAGAGAGAGAAAGAGAGAGAGGGCAAAAAAGGCGAGAAACTTCTAGTCACTACGTAATGTTTACTTTATATATATACATAAAGCCACACACAGAAATACGTATATATATATATGAAGAGAAAGAAAAAGAGAAGCATAAAACATCAATGTAGAGATAGAGAGGGGGAGAGAGTGAGGGGAGAGAGAAGGGGGAGATAGAGAGAGAGGTGGAGGCATAGTGGAGGTGGTAAACGGCTGGTACAGAGTCAGATTGAAATTCAAAGTATTATCAGCCGTAAGCAGGGAGGTTTGGCAGTAGAGCGCCGCCAACTGCCGAAGACAGCATCAACAAGTTGTAAAATGAAGGCATGGCGAATTTTGTCTGCGGACGGCATTTCTAATGTTATCGTGATCCTACTGGCCTGACTCAGGAAACAGGAACCAGCTGTAGAAATGGCTGAAAGCCAATCTGAAGGAAGCTGAATTCTAGGATATGCTCACCAGCCTTCACACGAAAAGACGGTGACTTGAAAATGCAATAAATAAATAAATAAATAAATAAATAAATAACTCTTCAAGACTTTTTTCTCCCCTTCTTTTTGACCAACACTGACGAGGCTGAAAGTTATGAGGAACGAAAAAAATTATTAAAAAGACCCAGGAAAGGAAAGAAGATAAAATTAGATAAAAAATAACGACATCACCAATGACAAAACAACTGCAAGATATATATATATATATATATATATATATATATATATATATATATATATATATATATATATATATATATATATATATATAGAGAGAGAGAGAGAGAGAGAGAGAGAGATAGAAGGGAAGATAGAGGAAGTGGGTTTGGTTAAGAGAGAGAGCGAGAGAGAAAGAGAGAGAGGGGGAGATAGAGGAAGTGGGTTTGGTTAAGAGAGAGCGAGAGAGAAAGTGAGAGAGATAGAGCGGGAGATAGAGGAAGTAGGTTTGGTTAAGAGAGAGAGCGAGAGAGAAAGAGAGAGAGGGGGAGATAGAGGAAGTGGGTTTGGTAAAGAGAGAGAGATATAGAGAGATAGAGATAGAGGGGAATATAGAGGAAGTGGGGTTGGTGAAGAGAGTAGTTAGGAGAGAGAGATAGAGGAAGTAGGTTTGGTGGAGAGAGAGAGGGAGCGAAAGAGAGAGATAGAGGGAGAGATAGAGGAAGTGGGTTTCGTTAAGAGAGATAGAGAAAGTGGGTTTGGTGGACAGAGAGAAAGAGAGAGATAGAGGGATAGATAGAGGAAATGGGTTTGGTGAAGAGAGAGAGCGAGAAAGAGAGAGAGGGGGGATAGAGGAAGTTGTTTGCTGAAGAGAGAGAGAGAGAGTGTGTGTGTGAGAGAGAGAGAGAGATAGATAGAAAGCTAGATTGAATAAGTGGGTTTGATGAAGAGAGAGAGACAGGGAGAGCGAAAGAGAGATAGATAGAGGGGGAGATAGAGGAAGTGGGTTTGCTGAAGAGAGAGAAAGAGAGAAAGAGATAGGGAATAGAGAGAGAGATAGAGAAAGTGGGTTTGGTGGAGAGAAAGAGAGAGAGAGATAGAGAGAGATAGAGGGGGAGATAGAGGAAGTGAGTTTGGTGAAGAGAGAGAGAGAGAGAGAAGGAGAGAGAGGCAGTGAAACATTAAAAAAGATAGGTAAATGAATGCAGAGAGAAAAAGAAGGAAAAGAGAAAGAGAGAGAGAGAGTGTACGTTTAGACAAAAACAAAGAATAAGCAATATATATATATATATATATATATATATATATATATATATATATATATATATATATATATATATATATAACACGATGCGTAACAGTAAGACATCATTATTTTTTTGTAAATTTTACTATTTAGGGGGATTCAACCGAAACTGCACTATACTTCCTACAGTTTTAAAGAAAGAAAGAAAAATCATTAACATTTAAAACTAATGCTATATTCATTGCTTGTAGCGGTCCTGTTAGAGGTATTCTAATATATATATATATATATATATAGCATAAAGTACCTTAAAGTCCTTAACTCGTGAGTTTTCAAATGAAAACTCATGAGTTAAGGACTTTAAGGTACTTTGCCTGAACATTGAATTCTAATAAAATTTTATTCGCACCTAATTTTGTTACTTCATTTTATATTATGCTATATATATATATATATATATATATATATATATATATATATATATATATATATATATATATATATATATATATATATATAAGAGGGTAGTTCAGCATTAGTGCAGTTCCAACGAGATAAAAGTATATATGTAATGGAGTAAGGCTACCAACATTTGTAAAAAGTCTTTTTAACATTTATTCATTATTTTGGTATTTATCATTTTATAATTTTACATAACGCGTTTCAAGCGGTGGTCCGCTTTCATCAGATATGTATATCCATTTGAAGAAATGTCTTTCGATTTGAAATTTTTCAAATCGAAAGACATGTTTAAAATACTTTTTACAAATGTTGGTAACCTTACTATATATATATATATATATATATATATATATATATATATATATATATATATATATATATATATATATATATATATATATATATATATAGTCATCAACTGCTTACACTGAGCATTTTCAACGCTTGAAGTGCTGCACTCATTTACGAAAGACTATGCATTATCACTAATTGCAACCGGCGGCGTTTTTTTACCATAATGCTCAATTCACAAGAGAGAGAGAGAGCAATATATATATATATATATATATATATATATATATATGAGTTAGAGGAACGGAAGGGGGATAGGACAGAGAAAATGAACCATCAATTAATCGTTATAGCAGAAATCAACTAACATGAATCTGATTGCAAACTGCGAATCATAAACACTCCTAACAAGCACAGACGCAGTTTTTCATCTTAAGAGCAATTGAATTGGAATCGGATACGAACTGATGGAGTCTTGGTCATATTGACAGGGAATACTGAATCAGATATGGCCTCATAACAACATAACAGATACTACACTATTCCCGATTTGATGATTAGTACTACAGTTTCAGCTTCAGACGGACAAATACGAAATTTCCATCATTAATAGAAGTAATGGTATAGTTTGGTTTCAGACAGACATATACCAAATCTTCATCTATATAAGAAAGTTAACGTAAGTGTGTTCGGCTCGCGTCAATAACTACATATGCACATTTATGTACTCTTATAGCTGACGCACCATGTTTCCGTGACTTCGCGTCGTCAGCGTTCGGGTAGGTTACGGAATCGCCCGAGAGTTGACGAAACTATTAACCAATCAGCTTTTGGAAGTTCAATAAAAAAATGAATTTCTATAATGTCAGCTCGTTGAATATCCCGAAGGGCTAATTGAGTTTTTTGAAAAAAATGTAAATAAACTAAGAAAGATACACAACATTTGCTTAACAAATCAAACAAAATCATCCTTTTAAACTTTCCGGTGCTCAAACAAAAAAA
>OY744516.1:59061564-59079064 GCA_963556195.1 Sepiola atlantica
ATATATATATATATAGAGAGAGATATAAGAAAAAAGAGTGATAAATATGCGACGATTGTCCAAATTTATTTCAAATTTCAATTGTTCAATGCAAGGTTGTCAGTAATAAACTAGTGTTTAGAAAAATAAACACTAGTTTATTACTGACAACCTTGCATTGAACAATTGAAATTTGAAATAAATTTGGACAATCGTCGCATATTTATCACTCTTTTTTCTTATATCTCTACTATTGCTCTATCCCGTATATTGAGCTAATCCTTTTCACAATAGGTTCCATCTACTAAAAGTTTTCACTTTGGTTTATTTTGATCCTATATATATATATATATATATATATATATATATATATATATATATATATATATATATATATATATATATATGAATATATATTGTATATATATATATATATATATATATATATATATATATGAAAAAAAAAAAAAAAATATATATATAAATATAAATATTAAAGTGTTCACCTACAGACGATAGCGTTGCGGATTTTTTTTACTATCATCAGTACAGGAGTGGCGGTTGCAGGCGGTCGCATGAGCTCGAACGCCGTTCGTAGATTCAGTCTAGACTCACGAGACAAACGCCCAGAACCACGCGACCGCAATAAATCGACACATACAGTAATTGAAATACACCACTTACACGGGTAGCGGTGAAAGTGTCATTTTCGTCTACAGTGTTCGATGCTTGCGCGGAATTCGCTTCTAGTAGAAATGACAACAAACTTTTCAATTTCAAACAGGGCTCTACTTTTAAGACTATTACATCTTTAAAGGGGCTTTTTAACTATAAATATTTATTTAAATATTAAAGTGTTTTCACCTACAGACGATAGCGTTGCGTTTTTTTTTACTATCATCAGTACAGGAGTGGCGGTTTCAGGCGGTCGCATGGGCTCGAACGCCGTTCGTAGATTCAGTCTAGAATAGGGGTGAGATTGTGGAGTGTTATTCATGTAAGGCTTAATTTCGAGCGTGACCGACTGTTATTAATTCACAGAAGAACGATGTATTAATTAATTTAAAAAAGATTTCTAAGGTAGATAAGAATACTGTCTTTTTTAAAAACTATGTTTAAAATAAAAACAAATATATTTGTCTTCGAATTAAAATCTCGCTGTCACGACGGTAAGAAGATTGGATTCAAAGCATTTAGATCTGGGGTTCGAATCGTCTGACCGGCGACACAGTTAGGCTGAGTTTTGTTTGTGAACATGAAACATATATGTCTATGGATATTAAAAACAATTTCATTATTAAAAATAATTACACACACACACTATATATATATATGTGTGTTTGTGTGTGTGTGTGTGTGCGCATGTATAAAGAGAGAGGCGAGGAGTGATGAAATCTCATAGTCTGTTCTTATGTATTTTTATGTGTGTGAGGTATGGATAACAAATGGCAACCATGTCCTACGCGTTGCCTTATTCCACCAACTGTGTTTGAGAAGGATTAGTAAATCCGGTGGAAGTCTTATACACCGGATACAGATGGGTTGCGCATACAGCATAGAATCCGTGATAATAAAGCAGCTGCTTACTCAGATGGTCTAGTCACAAGGTGCATTTTGAAGGACAGTAAGCGTCTAAGGACGGCCGTTGGCGCTTAACTTGTTCTGAGTGAGCGTTTGTCATGCCAATCAAGAGAAACAAACACACAAGATCAAGATTTGTACGCGGATTTTAAAGGATGTTTATAAAACGAACAAAATGTTAATTTCACTTTCATTTAATTAAAAATGGCATAGACACTTGGGCTTGGATTAGAGAACGATCCCGTTCGCTCCCAGAAAAAAAACATCCCAAGCATTATCTCTTCTTTTAGGAGGGGAAATTGCTTCATTGCCAGTCGCCCCAGGCTCCCTACTGGAGAATGCCAACGAGTCTGATCACGGCTATTTTTAGAACTATTAAGTTCCAGTCAAGGGAAGTAACTCCTGAAATGTGGAGTTGTCTGCCCCTGTCAGAAGGATTTTGAAAATGGCGGAATAAGACAATTTTCTTTTATTCAATCGTGTTTCTTCTTTTTTATTCTGTAATCTGTGCCTTGTTTGATCTGTACAAAATAAATTGACAACCTAAAGAGCTTTAGGGAGGCTGTATTTCTCACGTTAAACCGATCTACTCTCACATTCAGTTTTTGCGGTAAGAAATGTAAACGAATAACACAAAAAGTAAGTTATTTCACGTGCTTTTACATATTATATATATTTGCGTGATGTAAGTTTCTGTGTCCCACCGAAAGATGAATGATGTCATAATAAGCCACGGCGACTTTACCGGAAAAGAGATGATAAAAGAAGGAAGAGGATTGTTTATTCTTTGTTAATTTATACTTGAAAAGTGACGGACAGCAAACAGCCAGCCATTAGAACTCGATATGTGTCTCCTTTGTTGGCCAAATCCGAAAACATTTATTTAGGATCACCATTTTCAAAAACTCTGTTAAAACTTCATTGAAAGCTTAAAAAAAGGAAAGGATTCCGAAAATTACATACAGAATAGCATAGCAAAATAAAATTAAAACGATAAAAGAAATTGGGTTTTACTTTGCTTCTAAAATCCTCCGAAAAAAGCAGCACAACATAGTAAGTTACCCATTTATTTGTTTATTAATTATTATTTTTTTTACCCACTTGTGGGCTTATGATTTTCCATCGACTGATTACACCTATATATATATATATATATATATATATATATATATATATATATATATATATATATATATATATATATATATATATATATATATATATATATGTATATATATACATGTATATATATATATATATATATATATATATATATGTATATATATATCTATATATCTATATATATATATATCTCTCTCTCTCTCTCTCTATATATATATATATATATATATATATATATATATATATATATATACAACTGTTACAATTGTTTAGTGTTTCTTTAATTCATGAATTAATATGAAATTAATAAATTTCACAGGAGGTTTATATGCCGTAATAAAACGAACGAAGCCCTAAATTGTGTTTATGTGTGGAGGGGGATGCATATAGATTAACAGTTCAACTGGGGGTTCCTAAATTTATGTACGTCATTGGTTTTGAGGCATTTGTCGACGTTTAAATATCGGTTTACATCGGCCATTGACTTTGCAAGAGGGTTTACCCATGACCGAATTTTTGCAGAGTAACTCAGGTGCACGAAAATCAACGAAAGCCGTTCCCATAGACAAATAACCCAGCTCTTGACACCGCATGCCGCCCACCAGCCGACAAATGGCATCGTCTTCTGTAGAGCCACAATTGCTGCACCTCAAGTCGACAAAGTCGCAACAGGGATGAACATAAAAAATAAATTTACCGATTCAAATGACTAAGAATTGCAGTAAATAAACTGATTAAAAGAAATTATGATAATGTAATGAACCCTGAAAGATCATTAAAACACACTATACTTTCTACACAGATATACCGTATATAATACAATAAAAAATAAAAATAAATTCCACGGCGAAAATTTGCCAGCAGAAACGGGCACACTTACTCAAAAGAAAGTGCTCAACACATAAAGATGGCATAACAAAAAAGAGGTGAGTTTACATACAGATTTCGAAGACGGGTACTCCGGGTTTCTCGTATCAAAACACAATAGTCAGAATTATTTATGTTTGCATCAACATTTCGTCTTTAACACAAGGCTCTCTCAAGATGATTGATTTGAAGAAAGTTGAACTACACATGCATATATAAATATATATATATATATATATATATGTATATATATACATATATACACATATATATATACGTACATGTAGATATATATATATATATATATATACATGTACATATATATATATATACATACATGTACGAATATATATAGACATGTATACATATATATATACATGTACATATATATACATATGTATATATACATACATATGTATATATATACATGTACATATATATATACATGCACATCTATATACACACATATATATATATACATGTACATATATATACATATATGTACATATATATACAAGTAAATATATACATATATGTACATATATACATGCACATATATATACATGTGCATATATACATGCACATATATATATATATATACATGTGCATATATATACATGTGCATATATATACATATATATATAGATATATATATATACATATGTATATATATACGTATATATATATGTATATATATATATATATATATATATATATATATATATATATATATTTATTCATGTATATTATACATTAACTTCGACCAGCGATAATAACTTGTAAAGATTTCTCAATTTTCCGTGAATCAATTTCAGAAAAACTTTTACCAAAAACTTGGCACATTCTGTCAACATCGTCGTGTGTGTTTACAATGTATACTGTTGATTGCTGTCATTAACGTTTTTTAAAATCGGTCGCCACGTCGACACTGTGAACAGATTCCAGATGGACCCATTACCAAGTAAGAAACGTTCAGCTGTAATTTCAAAGACCCTCACTGAGAACAATTTGAGGAATATTAATCGTCAGTTTCGTAAAAGTTCTGGACAAGCAAGCAAGTACATTTTTATCGCTGCTGGTCGTTATGATGTACCGAAATCCACAAGGATGCCATCCTTGGGCTCATAGCTTCCGTGGAAGTTCTACCGAAAGTTCCCGTTGTTATGCCAAGACACAAAAGTCAGTGCTCTTCCAATATGTAATCTACCGAGTTGTATACATTCTAATGTGTGATCTATCAATTAACCATAAGCCTGGTCCTAAGGGTAGGGTTAGGGAGAGTTGGGTTAGGGTTAGAGTTAAGGTTTGGTAGTTAGGATTAGGGTTAGTTAGGGTTAATGAGTATATCATATATTGGATTAGAAACGATTTAGTAGATCACATATTGGAAGAGCATCCAAAAGTCTGAAAATGGAATGAGAAAGGACATGGTTTAAGATGGAAATGCGTCACGTTTGCTTCACTGATAATGGCCGGGGGTTTTCTACCTCACAACTAATTTTTTTTCATTTTCTGTATAAGTTTAAAAATCTACAAATAAGTAATAATAATACTAGCTAAAATTACTAACAGCAAGCGTGCGTACTGGGAGGACACGACATAAGGGTCGACTTTGTACTAAATTTGCCTTGAAGCAAAGCGGATAGATACCCGAGGTTTATCCGACTTGAAAAGAATTTTGGTTGAAAAAGAAAAGCGCTTTAAAAAAAAAAAAAATTAAAGAAATTTTCTTTGATCACGAAATGCTTGTTTGGTGAAGAGTGTATAACTTCTTTACAGATGTATAAACTTCACACTTGCAAGTCAAGGCTAAGAGTTTTAGGTCCCTGATTTGTTTAACGATGTGTCCTTTTTTAGAAAGGGGTTGGAGGAGAAAAATAGTTTCAGCAAAAGTAATGATGCTTCTTTTAAATCAAGTCACCACGTTTTAGGTATTTTATGGAGTCAGTTTCAGGTTTTGACGAATAACCTCGAGTCTGCTTCGGTCATTTCCGGCACTATTTACAATTTGAAAGCCACGAAAATAATGTATAAAGTTAGATGACAGAGATTTGTTAGTGTTAGAGTTAAATAAATTTTAGCCCCTAAAAAAAGTTAAAAACAACTTATTGAAAAAAAGAAAGATAATAAAGTATCCGTAGCATTACCCCTCTTTCTCTGTGTCAACACAGTTGAAGACTTACCTCCAGCAGGTGTTTTCAGACCCAAGTTATCTCCCCTTTGACGCCAGATTATAAAGAGCACTGCACGGCAAAATTAATTCTCTTTTCTCCTTTCCAGCCTCGACAGAACGCACCACATATCATGGGAGCGTCCACACAAACACACCTTATCCGGGACGTAAACCTTTCCTCTCTATGTACACACACATACACACACGCAAACACAATTTAAATACTTTCTTATACACGTTCTCAATGGAGACTTTGCCTCCATATGCGATCACACACAATTCGGTACGTAAATCTTTCCTTTCTACACACACACACATACACACACACGCGCGCGCATACATGACTCTACTTACACTTTCTTTATACACGTTCTAATGAACACCATTTCATAGCGACCCTAGTCGCGTTCGCGGCCAGTAACTGTTTTGCTGCATACTTCATTGTTTTCGAGTTGTTACTTTGTCTTCATCGACATGTTTGTATATTGAACACATAAATATAAACGTAGTTGCGGCGCTGCCCAAGCGTCGGTCAAAACTTCCTTCATGTCTTTCAAATCGTAAACTGCTTCGGTAATGTCCGGAACTGACTCGAGATTCTTTTATCAATACTCTGAACTGACTCAATAAGAACTGAAACCGTCTGGGTGTTCACTCCTCGCAAGTAGGTATCACACACCAGTCAGTTTAGTGTGCGCAAATAAGTTAATATAGTGAAATTCTCTTAAATTTAAACTTGCAATAACTCATTTATTTTCTTTGGTTATTTTGAGAAAATCTAGATGTAAACAAAATTTAATATTTTCTTTTATAAATGTACAATTTTTTTTTGTGTCATCAAAAGTTTTTTTTTTTTCAGGTTACTTCCAGTTAGGTTACTATTTTCAGTAAGGACGATTTATTTTTTGATTTTGGTGTTGTCGTAGACCGCCGCATAAGTAATCAAACGTAGTTAATACCTATGATCAATATCAGTACTACCATAGTGCTCCTCATCTCCCCGTTGACAATCATTTCTGTCTTATTCATTTTTAATCCTCGAATGGCTCTTGGCTTTAATAAGTGGTTACCCAATAGTTAAAAAAAAGCAAGCATCCTCTTGAATAGAACCAAAAATATCCATCTCACTTCTCTTGCTTCATCACCCCCCCCCCTCTCTCTCTGCGTCTGGAATTTAGACTTTTAGATTATGTGTCGCACTTAACCCCATCCACCTCTTTCCAACTAAGAAATAGAAGTAACGACTTTTCGGTTTTAGAAAATGTGCGCGTATATGTGGGTAGGGAGGAGTCTTTGTTATGGGGTGAGGTGGAGCGAACGAAGTGCGACGCATTCTTCTTCATTGGAAAATCGTTAAAACGGTTTGCAGGAAACGAAGAAGAAGCGGATTGTGGGGGATGGGGTTAGATGAAAACGAGGCAAGGAAGGATTAAACCCGCCGAGCCCTTAACGGCGCGTTCCCACCAAGAGTGTCCCCAAATACTTGCAACCTCCTTACTCTCGCTCTTTCTCTTCGTAGCGGGCTGACGCTGGGAGATGCTGCAGTTATATTGTTGATTGATTAACCTTTCCCAAGTATGCACAGCCGGGAAAGTATTACATTTTTTAAATAAGAAGATAGTAGAAAAGCGTAATTGCTGGTTTAATAGAAAAGAGGCATGCAAGCTGCATATATAATATTTATAGAATATAGGGACATCGCCATGTTTTCGACCTGATGCCTTTTTACTTAAGAGGCCATTAGGTCGAAACATTGCTTTAATAGAAAAGAGGCATGCAAGTTGCATATATAATATTTATAGAATATAGGGACATCGCCATGTTTTCGACCTGATAGCTTTTCACTTAAGAAGCCATTAGGTCGAACCATTGGTTTAATAGAAAAGAGGCATGCAAGTTGCATATATAATATTTATAGAATATAGGGACATCGCCATGTTTTCGACCTGATGCCTTTTTACTTAAGAGGCCATTAGGTCGAAACATTGGCAATGTTTAAGCCATAAACAATAATTAAGGATGTGAGTAGCCAATAGAAAAGAAATCTGAAATCGAGATGAATTTCTCAACTTGGGGGCCACGCTATCTCAACCACTAATTTCCTAACCTAGGGGGCCAGAATGTTCACTCATAACCGCCTAAAAAGTAGAATATCATTTAATACTGAAAGTATCGACTAATACATTTTAAAGGAGACAGACAGACATTCATTGATGAAACAAAATCTTTCTTCCACCCCTACCTATGAATCGTTTGAAGTATGGCAAAATTAGCAATTACTGAAAGAGAAGAAAGGAAGGCGAAAAAAGACAAGACAAAACGTCACGGAGAGAGGAATAGGAAGAGAGAAAAAGCAGGAAAAGAGAAAGAACGATCAAGCGAGTAGGAGAGAGAGAGAGAGAGAGAGAGAGAGAGAGAGAGAGAGAGAGAGAGAGAGAGAGAGGGGGTGGGGAAGAATGTGAAAGAGAATTAAAATCGAGATAAATGTCATGAACAATAAGGACGTAAAACTCTAGCGATTTCGCCTTTCATTGCTTAAATATTGAAGGATATGGTGTCCAACACAGAAGTCTTGTTCCTCAGGCAATGCAAACTGAGCTGGTTGGGCTATGCCCACCGCATGGAGGATGAGCGCATTGTAAAGAAAATACACCCTGGCATCTGGGAAGAGGTCAACCGGCCGGCCCTAACAACCTAGATACAAGGCTGTTGTAAGAAGCAACATGAAACCAATCGAAATCGACATTGGGTCTTGGGGAAGCCTTACACATCGCAGTTCAAGATGGAGAGAAACCGTGAACTAATATCTGACAGCAAGAGAGGAGAAGCTGGTGAACGTTGCTGCGGAGACGCGTGCACACAGAAAGGAGAGAACCAATGCTAAATAATTAACCAATGCTAAATAATTACCCAATGCTAAATAATTAACCCTTTCATGCATGCTTTTTTACAGAAATTCTAACTTGTTCTTGAACCACGTGACTTCAAGTTGAGCTGATTTCCAAAAATAACCAGAAGACTAATAATCGAGACAAAACGTATTCCTAGACTCTCACAAAAACAAATATAATTGGCTAAATCATTGACAGAAATTCAAGATATCAAGATAAATAAATAGTTGCACATTCTTGTACGCGGATGATGTCTTGCTCGCCTCCGAGAGTTAGTTCGAACTTCCTATATGTCAACGTTTCTTCACCGTGGTATGGGCGGTGGCAACGTGGTGGTGTCAGAGTTACCCGGCTAACAGGGCTCTGGTGAAAATTCAGGAGGAGGAGTCATCAGGATCCGTTGTTCTCTGGTCGTCTCTGCATGTGTCAAGCAAAGACGTGTCAGGCACGGAACCGCAAATCAATGGAGTGTGAGTGACAACGTTGCTTCTGTGCTATTCCTTTGTATATCTGGACCAAACCTTCCCCAACCTTGCATACAACTGGTGAGCTTTGTTGTTCTCGGTGTCAGCGGCAAAAGCCTGCAATATTATAGATTAACGAATAGCTCGACTAACGAGGAGGACTTCATGCAGACCATAAAATCCTCAGACACGATCCTCGTGAACTCTATACAGAAATCAAACTGTCTTAACAACAACAAAAACCTGAGACAAAAGTCCTATTCTGGAGGAGCAGACAGGCGCAGTTTGGTCCTCGGCTAAACATAAAAAAGACGAAGTATTTGACCACCAATAAAGATAAGCACGGCACCATCCAAGCTAATAAACAGATTCTCTCACGATCGCACGCCTTCAAGTACCTCAGCTCAATGTTCAACAATGACGGCAACATCGTCGGTGAAGTGCTGCACGCTTCAATGCGACGTGGCACAAATGGCGCATCACCACCGACGTCCTCTGTGATCGCAGGATCAGCGACCGTCTAACGTCGAAGATCTGATGGAGCGAAGATTCACAGTAATGGAAACAAAAATGTTATGTTGTTCTGACCACGTCTGTAAGGACGACATTCGGAAGCGCGCCGATCGAGGGCACGAGAGAAAATGGATGCTCAGATGGCTCGGGCATGTTTTAAGGGCCAACGATGTTACCGTCGCGTAACTCGCATTTAAATTTAAAGTCGCTCGGAAGCAATCGAGAGGAAGGCCGATGATGAGATATGGCAGACGCCCTGCACAATGATCTCCGTAAAACCGGCATTCACCCTCCGATCATGCCAAATGGAAACAAAAATCCCCCCAAAATGTAGATAAATGAATAGTTTTAGATCGGTTTTCCCTGGAGAAATTGAAAATTATAAAAAAATGAAGATCTCTATATTTATGAAGTTGAGCTATTTGTCGCACTGACAGTGAGATTAAAAGTCCAGCTTCCCATTCACGATAGAAGAATAACAGCTTTCTAATATACTGAGTCATGCATGCGATCTACATCTGAAAAGTTAACTAATTTGCATGTTATTTTGCAAAAGTACCTCTCATTATTTAACTATTCGTTCGTTCGGTTTTCTTATTCAATGATTGTTTTAATTTTACTATTACTCACATTTCTATTAACAAACAATTTCTATATCGTGGGCAAATGTTCAGCATTTTTGATGAAAAGTGTCTTTTCGGTCCATTCCGGACAATTTAGTTCGTGGGGTCTGCGATTCTTGGTTTACTCACATTTTTCGTGAAACATCGGGACAGAGGTCCCGCTAGTTAACCCTTTTTGTTTCAAATGTAACACATTCCAATAAAAATGCCTATTTAATATAATATTCAACGAAAATGTGTCAAACTGCAACTTGTTTCACATCTGCAACAAGCTTATTGGCAGGTGTGAGTAGGTATTAGTATGATGTTGCATCAGGACACCCGCTACATAAGTAATACGTATACTCGATGTCAAACCAATATAAAAAAATAAAGCATTGAAGGGGTCAGAATAAAAATGGTAATATAGAGGTCAGGATTGGGTGTAAGGGTACGCATGCATCCTTATTCGTTCCCGAAAAACGCCGGGTAGCTCTGCGAGTATTATGTAGATCAAAGGTTCATTGCTTGTAATATAAATAAGAATATAGGTTAAGGATAAAATGAAGTTTTATAAATATGAACATTTTTGTGCGACTTAAAATAATATATACATGTTGGGTTTATCCTGTTTTTTATTGTTTATATAAACGCACAGCTGTTCTCGTGGGATTGTGACGATGGTTGATATGAATAATATCTGCTAATAAATAGCTATAATTACGGACATGAGTGTATTATAGATTCGACAATCTTACGCATGCAGATAAAAGCTGTCACGTAAAATAGATTATAAGAATTGAAAAATACATAAATAACAAGAGGCATAAAAATAGGCAGACAAAATAGAAAGGAAGGACAAATAACGGTCGGATAGCGGAAAGAATGTTCTGTTTTACGGTATACAGCACCATTTTGGATCATTTAGCAACGAAGCTGAATATTCAAGTGATAACAATTCATTGTACACGATTAGGTAAACATAGAGAGTGGCGTGGTGTATTGATTTACTCCTCTCCAGGAGTTAGGCACGAGGCCAGTTTTTATCTTATTCCCACAAGTAAGATGTGACCCAAGGTCGGGTCGGGAAAGTGGGGTTTGAAAAGCCAGCGCCCGAGAGGTGAGCACTCTGGCTATTAAAAATTGCCTGGGCAGCCCCGTCGGCATGCCCCGGTAAGGGCGCCTCAGGCAGTAAGCAATAAACTTACTCCTCCCCAAAGAGGGAAGGCGAAGCCTGGGAGGGTGGACCTCCTAGAACTGCACAGGACAGACCCATAGACCGGCGTAAATCAAGCCCCGAAGGCCAAGACAATACCAGTCTATGGGGTTCAGTATCCATCGGAACAGATACTACACTTTGATCTTAGCCAAAAGGCCAAGAGTGGCGTGGTGTATCCCTGGTACCTGGTACCCGGTACCCGGTGCGGCATTCACCCTGGACGGGTTGAGCCGGCTTCCTTGAAAGGAGGAAGTTTCTCGGGACTATTAAATTCGCAAGCGTTCCCCAGTCACATGGATCTTTTCGATAATTCCAACTACCATTGTTGGTAATATTCAAAACGTTTCGGCCGATGTAATCTCCGACCTGCTGCATGTGCATCTTTTCGAAATTGGGAACCTTCTTTTCGGACTTGGCAATCTTTATGACCAACTCGTGAACCTATACTGAATTTCGAGCTGAACGCTTCAATTAATCCATGGCGGTGGATTGTTCTCATTTGGCACTTGGCACCGATTGTTAATTCACCAGTCTGGTACCTAGTACAGAATTCAAGAATCGGTTGAGGCAGCTTCATCGGTGGGATAAATTGGAAGGGAAGATGAAATTAACGTGCGGTTCCCAGTCGGATGTCGACGTTAGTTTTTGCAGTTATATACATATTTTCTTTCAGTCCTTCGCGCGTTTCGCAACCCGGTAAGAAAAAAAAGTAGTTTTTGGTCTACTGGCTGCTTTTCAGAATGCCGCCTGAGTATTAGATTACACTGTGTCAGATGTTTGGGGTGGATTTTTCTATAGTTGTTATCTTTAAAGCGAGTTTTTTTCGTGTTTTTTTACTTGTCGTTCTGTTTTTTTGACTTGCCGTCCACCTTTCTTGACCACCTTTCTTCCCGTTTTGTGTTTGAATAATGTGCTTATTTTTTAATTATTGATTGATCGTCTCTAAAGATCAAGAACTACTTTTTTCTTACTGGGTTGTGAAACGCGCGTACGAGAAAAAGAAAAAAATATATAAATATTCGCCGCAATAAAGTAATAATAAAATGAAAAATAAAAATAACTAAAAATTATGATTGTGGACATATATCTTTCTTTCTTTTTGGTCAGGATATATATATATATATATATATATATATATATATATATATATATATATATATCAAGGTTTAAACCGGCCTATGCAGATGAAATTGTTTCCGCACCCTTGTGCTTCATCAGGACCGAGAGATGATAATAAAATAAAATCTTACAATGGATAAAAAAAAATGCCAAATAATAACGCCCCCCCCACCCCCCAAGATAATAGTAAGTTAATTTTGCAAAAAATATTTTATTACTCAATTTCAACTTTCTTAATAGTGTGATAGAGAGAAAAAGACAGAAAGAGATAATAGGGGAGAAATATATATATATATATATATATATATATATATATATATATATATATATATATATATATATATATTTTTTTTGAATATATATTTTGCTCTGAATTTTCATTGAGCACTCTCATAAACCCGGTTTCAACTTCCTTCGGATTCATACCCCTTGGATATTTGTAACAAGTTAATTATATATATATATATATATATATATATATATAATTATTTTATGGATATACACATATTATAAGGTGATATAATTTATTGTATATATATATATATATATATATATATATCAAGGGAGGCGCGAGAGTGCTCTATCCCTTAATAGACTTCACTAATGGTCTATGCTTTGATCAATCATAACTCAAACACCAAATTAGTTAAAACTTTGCACAATTCTTTTTTGATAGGTTCTATAAGTGTGTAGAATTTCAGCATCATTAGTCAAGGCAATCCAGAGATCAAGAAAGTTTAATCATGAAATCATGTTATCTGTGTGTACGTACGTACGTACGTACGTACGTACGTACGTACGTATGTGCCACCCTGTATCTCATCAACTATTTGATGGAGTCAACTGATTTTTGGCAGAGATAGAGGTTCTAGGGTCTAGTTGATGGCAGTTTCATTTCAGTTTACCATATACCTTAGTTTTCCAGAAAATTCCAAAAAACCTTATGAGAAGGCATTGTATTGAGACATAGCCTTTACAAAAGTAGTGACATTCCATGAAAAATGCCAGTATACTGAAATCATATTCCCTTAATAGGGTTAAGATGAAAATTCATATACACTAAATGTACAAAAGCAAGGAAATTTCAAAATTTTTACACTTTTATTGTCATTAAGGGTATGACTACATATCAACCAAACCATTTCATTATCACATCACTACAGCATAAATCTCTATGCATGAGTGGATGAAGTGTGTGAAGTGCGCTGAAGAAATATTCCTACAAGTAAAATACATAGCCCTGTTGTGCTCGCATACCCTTAATGACAATAAAAGTGTAAACATTTGGGAATTTCCTTGCTTTTGTACCTTTAGTGCATATGCATTTTCATCTTAACCCTATTAAGGGCATATGATTTCAGTATGCTGGCATTTTTAATGGAATATATATATATATATATATATATATATATATATATATATATATATATATATATATATATTCAGTATTAACTTTAGCAGTGATAAATACGTAGGTAGAGCTTAGTACTGTAGTATCGAAAATATTTCTATGACAAGTAAGCTATACAGAGGCGTCCATGTTTCATTCCCTCAGAAAATCATCATTTAGCCTGATTATTTTCTTGCTGGAATGAAACATGAACGCCTATGTGTAGCTTACTTGCCATAGATATATTTTCATGTAACTACTATATACATACATATTTTCATCTCCACCTGTCTCTTCATCTCTTCGTGTCACTGTGCGTGTCAGAGAGAGAGAGAGAGAGAGAGAGAGAGAGAGAGAGAGAGAGAGAGAGAGAGAGAGAGAGAATGTGTGTACGTGCAAAACAGCATCATTATCCGACACCTCATAAACTTAGCAACAATTCTTTTCCACTCTTAATTTTTTTTTATCGATTTGTACTTTTTGGGTTTTTTTTTATTAGGTGATTTACGCTAATTATTTTACTGTTTTAGTTTTCTGCCTTCTAATAGCTAAACTAACGAGAACACAGCCCGTACAAGGATCCAGAATCTCTTCCCCCTTCTCCCTCTGTCTCTGTCTCCTTCTCTTCCCCCCTCTCTCTCTCTCATCCACACACATATATAACTCCCTCCCTATTGAAAAACAGTACAGCTTGAAATTATTTTTCATTTTCTTTTTCTTCTTTTCCTTTATTTTTCCTGTTTGTTTTCTATCCATTCTTTCATTCATTTTTTTCGGATTTTTTCTTTCTTTCTTTTTCTATACTTCTCCTAAAGAAGATGTGTTTTACTCTTTCCTCCTTTTTATTTTCCTTATTTCGTTCTTTCCCTTTTCACCCTCTCTTTTATGTACCTTTTCATTCTTTCTTTAAATCGCTCCCAAAGTAAATGTGTTTCACTCTTTTCTGTTTTCTTTCTCACATTTAATTTTTTCTTTCGACCTTTTTTCTTTCTTTCTTTCACTCTTTCTTTTTTCACTCTTTCCTTTTTCCAAAGTAGATGTTTTTCACTTTTTCTTTCTATTTTTCGTTGACTTTTTCGTCTCTCTTTATTTCACCCTTTCCTTTTTTATTCATTCTTTCTCTTTCTTTCTTTCTTTATACTTCTCCAAAGCATAAACTTTTCGCTCTTTCTTATTTCATTCGCTCTGTTTTCACTCTTTCCTTCTTACATTTTTCACACGTTCCTTGTTTCTTCATTTTCGTTCTTTCTGTTCTTTCAAAGTATAAGGTTTTCTTTTACTCTTTCTTTCTTTCACTTTTTTAATTCTTCCGTTTTCTTTCTTCCTTTATACTTCCCCCGAATTATGTAGTTTTTTCAGCGTTTCTAATATATATTCGAACTTGAGACGTCGACAATGAAAGCGGAAGCTGATGCAACTATACTACCATAGCCGGAAGTTGTTTCAGTCATCAGCTTAAATTCCAAAACTGGATTATATTTACGAGTATTATGTACATACAGAGTGATCTGAAAGTCTTCTTCCTATTTACTTGCCCCCCCCCCCCCACTCCATCACGAGGACAGAGTTTAATACAAGGTCAGTTTTTAATGTGGGGAAAAATCCAGCTCTCCCAAAAACCGACTGAGTCAAATACTTCTGAACCTATCAGTTTGCTTCACGGGTGTATATGCGTGTGAGTACATGTACGTGTGAGTGTAATGTTTGTGAGTATATTTGTGTGTGTGTGCCAAATTTCTAAATCCGTGTGCGTATGTATATATATATACTTTAGAAAGCCTCTGTTTATATTTACGTAATTTTCTCTTCATAATGAAATAATTAGCCAGACATAAAAGAACGTAATTCAGCATTTTCTTAATAGCTATGTCGTCATTGCTTCAACTTATGAATGTCTCAGTTGACTTCTAAATGAGGTGAAGGGGTAAGGAGACAGTTAAATTGAACAGGAATGTGATAGAAGGACATATATATATATATATATATATATATATATATATATATATATATATATATATATCCAAGCAAGCGTTGTTGAACGTCACGGAACTTTCTCGTTTGTAAATCTTCTTCATGAGGTTCTCAAACCGTCGAGCTATCCTTCTGGTTTCAGGTGGCAATTCGTAGAGTATTTCCCCGATTGTTCTTAATTCGGCCATTTTTTTTCGAGCTCTTTCGGCTTTCCTAGTCATCTTGAGGATTAGGTTATTTAAAATAAGAAGACTTGAGTTAATGCTTTATAGGTATCGTTACCGGCGAATGAAAGAAAAGAGAGGGTGTGTAGTTGAGTTCATTTTATTCTATCGTTTGTGTGTTTGGTTTTATTGTTTATTTATATTATTTCATTAATTCCTATTTTTACTATTATATATTTATTATTATTTATTCCTATTATTAACATTATTTATTTATTTATTATTGTTTTTTTTATTACTTTATTATCATTTAATTATGGAATACTTATATATATATATATATATATATATATATATATATATATATATATATATATATATATATATATATATATATATATATATATATATATATTGGTAGATAAAAGGATAAAACAATCCGACAGGATGAAATTAAAAATGGAACAGTGGAAGACCCATAAGCTCAACGTTTCGCCCGATGTGATGTGGGCTTTTTCAAGAGCGGATGAAAAGTGTGCTAAAATGATAAAAGACGGGAAGGTAATATAATTGGGGAATATATATAGTGGTAGGGTTTGAATGGAGGGAAATATATGCAAATATGTAAAGTGTCAGAAATAAGTATGCAAAATGTCAGAATAATTATACATACATATATATATATATATATATAATTTTCATAAATTTTTACAATCTCTTTATTTCTGTATTTCGATGATAATTCTTTTCTTCTCTAATCTTACACTGAAAAGTATTTTTTTCAAATGTAACGTCTATCCCTTACACGTTTTTCATGGCAAAAATCCGAAACGTGTATTGTTTTAGTCTAACCTTGTCAATAATCAGAGAGTAGTATTATATATTGTTGAATTCTTACACTCAAAATTAAGGGATGGACGTTAAATTTGAAAAAAACAAACTTTTAAGTGTAAGATAGAGAGAAAGAATTAAACCCTCATAAAATTACAAATCAAGGGAGGCGCGAGAGCGCTCTATCCATTAATAGACTCTATGAATGGCCTATGCTGGAAATCTCATTTCTTTGACCAATCATAACTCAAGAACCAATAAACCAAATTAGTTAAAACGTTGCACAAAATTTTTATTTGATAAGTTCTATAAGTGTGTAGAATTTCAGCATCATTAGTCAAGGCAACCCAGAGATCCAGAAAGTTAAATCATGAAATCATGTTATCTATGTGTACGTACGTGCGTGCGTACGTATGTGCCACCCTGTATCTCATGAACTATTTGATGGATTCAGCTGATTTTTGGCAGCGATAGAGGTTCTAGGGTCTAGTTGATGGCATTTTAATTTCAGTTTACCATACACCTTAGTTTTCAATCTCGTATATTGAGCATCAATTTTTGATGATAGATTCTACCTTAAAGGTAAATATATCTTTATTCTCCTGTTTATATAT
>OY744516.1:59084064-59124064 GCA_963556195.1 Sepiola atlantica
ATATAAAACGAAAAAAACAAAACAAAAAACAAACAAACAGATTTATGGTCATCTCCGTATTTCTGTACGCGTGTGAGTCGTAGACCCTAACTGCGGATCTAGAAAGAAGGGTACAGGTCACAGAGATGAGATGCTTCCGAAAAAGTTTCAACATCTCAAACATAGACCACATTACAAAAGAGGAAGTGAAGAACAGGCCCAGACAAGCAGTCGGACCATATGTAGATTTACTGACCACTGTGAAGAAGAGGAATATGAACCATGTCACAGGATCATCAGGATCGCAAAGAATTGTACAAGGTGGAAGAAGGAGGGACATACTACAAAGATGGAGGTGGGAAGACAACATTTGAGAGTGGACAGGGCTGGCGCTGAGTAACACGCCCAGGAAGGCTGAACATCGTAAGGACTGGAGAATACTAGTTGTTAGGTTATTTTGGGCGCTCTAACGCTTATCAAGACCAAGGTACAGATAATTTTTTATCCATCCCTGACTTTGAGTAACAGCATAAATATATCCTTGATCTCTTGTCAAATTTTCATGAAGATTCAGTAAGTGCTTATTAAAACAACGTACAAATTAGTGGTGGGATGATTACAATTTTTTCCCGATTCCGATACAAGATTCTGATTATAATTTTTTTTTCTAAATATTCAGTTATAAGATTGTTTTTTTTAATTAAAATTTTTGGATTACCGTAAAAACCCGTGTAATATCTGTATATATTTTCGCAAAGTAACATATACTAGGGGGCGTACATTGCACGAGTGGATCATTCTAACTATTTTTTCTCAAATGTTTTTTTCCAGTAAATAATTGAAAATAATGAGGCAACTAAAAACTTATTTCTCATTTTCATACAAATTCGTTATTATGATGTATAGATTTTAGTTTGACTGGTAGTTTAAAACTAATAAATATTATCATTTTATCATTAGTACCACAAATGGAAAATTCAGTTTTAAAAATATATTAAAAGAATCGTTTTTGGAATCGGAAATGAGGCTAATTTTTTTTCTGATTCCAATACCGATTCCGAAACCGCAAAAAGTTCCGATTTTTCTGATTCCCGATTCCGATTAATCGTCCCAACACTAGTACAAATAGACCCCTTGTAAAAATAGATCGTCCTTATAGTTAAGCTGTCAAGAATTAGACAGATTGTTGTATCTTTTCTTTTTTATTAATGGAAATCGCTCGAGACGAGGCATGAAGCCACTTGATGCAAGGAGCTAACAAGAACGAAATATGATTATCGCAAGAACAGAAATGCATATCGGCCTTAGTCTTGAAAAGACCAAGGCTATAGGTAGGAGGAAAACAGTCAGCAGTAAGAGAGTTCCGCAAGCCCGCGGTTCTTGAAAAGAAGTTACTGGAATAGGAAGCTGTATTACAACGAGGTATCAACACAGCGAATTGATGGAGACCACTAGACCAACGAGGCATCATTTCTAGTTCATATCGTATTGTTAGAAATGTCTTATCATTGTCTAATCGATTGATCGAGATCTGAACACAGCGAGGGTCAGGTGACAACTAGTAGAGATGGATTGGGTACGATTCGTATAAAACGAGCATTAATATTTTGTCTATGAGATACTACTAGTTCACCCAACTCTGGGGGAGACAAAATGTAAGACTGTTTATTAAAAGAATCACTAATAAAACATTTGGTTTGGTTTGGTAGTTTTGTTTTACGGCATATTAACCCTTTTTGGGTTATTTAATGCCGAATCTGGTCATTATAGTAAAAGTTTCTATGCTTCAAGTTCCCCACATCTTCAAACGTTTAATCATCGTTCTCGGTCTGGCAGCCCTGCTCTACGGCACATCAACCCCCCCCCCCCTCGGGCCACTCAACGCCGACTCCGGTCATTATAGTAAAAGTTTTTATGCCTCAAGTTCTTTACATCTTCAAACGCCTAATCATCGTTTTTGGTTTGGTAGTTTTGTTTTACGGCACATCAACCCCCCCCCCCCCCCGGGTTATTCAATGCCGAATCTGGTCATTATAGTAAAAGATTTATGCTTCAAGTTCTAAAAATAAAATAAAAAAGGGGAGGGAGAAAGGGAGAGGGGCTGTTGTTTTTGTTTTTGTTTTTGGTTTTGTAGAACATAATTAAGTTTTACAAAAAAAAAAAAAAAAAAAAAAAAAAAAAACGTCAATGTAGGTGAATTTCGTCTCAGGGAGCCACAGGGCAGCCTGATCTGGTATCACCAGAATAAAACATTTGTATTTTGTGTTAAATGAGTACAATTATGTAAAAAGGAAGCAAAATCTGGTACTAAATGCTAACAAGTTGATTTCTTTGCAAAATAGTTCGGTGCTTATACAGCTGAAAGCACATATGAAAAAGATAATGCAGGTGAAAATCGAAGTTCCAAATAAATTCATGATAAATGCCAGTATACAGAAATCATGTGCCCTTAATACGGTTAAGATGAAAATTCATATACACTAAATGTACAAAAGCAAGGAAATTCCCAAATGTTTACACTTTTATTGTCATTAAGGGTATGCGAGCACAACAGGGCCATGTATTTTACTGGTAGAGAATTTTTCTTCAGCGCATCTCACACACTTCATCCACTCATGCATAGAGATTTATACTGTAGTGATGTGATAATGAAATGGTTTGGTTCATATGTAGTCATACCCTTAATGACAATAAAAGTGTAAAAATTTGGGAATTTCCTTGCTTTTGTACATTTAGTGTATATGAATTTTCATCCTAACCCTATTAAGGGCATATGATTTCAGTATACTGGCATTTTTCATGGAATGTCACTTCTTTTGTAAAGGCTATGCCTCAATACAATGCCTTCTCATAAGGTTTTTTAGAAAATTTCTGGAAAACTAAGGTATATGGTAAACTGAAATTAAAATTCCATCAACTAGACCCTAGAACCTCTATCTATGCCAAAAATCAGCTGAATCCATCAAATAGTTGATGAGATACAGGGTGGCACATACGTACGTACACACAGATAACATGATTTCATGATTGAACTGTCTGGATCTCTGGATTGCCTTGACTAATGATGCTGAAATTCTACACACTTATAGAACCTATCAAGTAAAAATTTTGTGCAAAGTTTTAACTAATTTGGTTTATTGGTTTTTGAGTTATGATTGATCAAATAAATGAGATTTCCAGCATAGGTCATTCGTGAAGTCTATTAAGGGATAGATCGCTCTCGCGCCTCCCTTGATTAACAGAAAAAACCTTTGATACGATTACGTATCAAGCAAAAATAGGGATGTACACAAAAAATTAGGAAATATTATCAATTAGAACTTTAATTAAAAATAAAAATCAGTTTTGATGGTATTTTGCTGATCCGCTATTGATACGAGAGGACTACCCGTAAAGCAGAAGGAGATAAGTCAGTCTGTCTTTTAAACAAGTAATAATGAATGGCGATTGAGCAAAATACAATATAACTGATTTCTATTTTTAATTAAAATTCTACTCGATAACTTTCCCTAATCTTTGGTGAGAACACTTATACAATAGTTTTTTTTTATATGTGCTTTCAAATGCATAACCACCAGTAGTTCGCTTACGCATTGAGACAAACATTAAAAACCATAACGTTAACAACTTGCGAATTTCTTATATGACATCAAATATGGCCGCTACATCTGTCAACATGCTTATTACTCCAAAACTAATTATCATAACTTTCTCAACGGCGTTTAATAATATTGGTAATGTGATATTGATAATGTATCAAACGTTGACCAAAACCAAACAACAGAAAATATACTTATTAGCAGAGTTAATCGAAATTTATATAGAATATAGAAGAATACCCGTCCCATATATTATTTACTAACAGGGAGACTCGACGTTGCTCGGGATTGAATGAGGATCATTACTTGTACTTTTTCATTATTACCATATTACTTTCTTTGTTTTTACTACCTCTTCCCCCTGTTTCACCGGAAGAATCTGAAATAATGGAAAACTCTTTGAATTAATGTCTTATACATATCGATTAAATTTTATTAAAATAGGATACACGTTTCTTTTTAGTAGAGTTCTGTCCCCATGGGTTACTTAGAGATGGGGGCACGTAGATATTCGGCTCATAGAGGGTAAGGTAAAGATTCGGGACCACTTCCGTTGTCCTTCCAATAAATTTTTATACATATGATTTAAATTAAATAAAAATAGGATATAAACTGTAGATTTTAAGAGGGTTATGTCCTCATAGCCCCATTAGGGGTGCACTTAGAGATTCGGTAATACTTTTGTCTTTTGGGGTAAATTTTACATAATACACTGTTAGATTTTATGTAGATTCTCTAACCTTTCTTTCTATAGGAACACACAAACAGATACAGATATATATATATATATATATATATATATATATATATATGTATGTATGAGAAAGAGAGAGATATTAATTGATGTCTAATACCTATCGTTAAAATGAAAAAAAAGAGTTATCTGAACTTTCACGATTGGCTTTTACCCCCTCTTTGACCCCTTTTCATACAACTAAATTAAACTAAATATAGCTAAGCTAAATATAGCTCGTCGGTCTGTCAGACTTAAGTGTGACAGACCGACGAAAATGATATTTCCAACTTAAGTGTGACGGACCGATACAAATTATATTTTGAACTTAAGTGTGACAGATTGACGAAAATGATGTTTCAAACTTAAGCGTAAGAGAACGACCTCTTATAAGATGCGTCCATTCAGTCTGCGCATTTAGCGATGAAAATGAACCAAAGAAAAATAATATTTGGAAATTAAGTGTGACAGACCAACAAAAATGCGGTTTCAAATTTAAGCCTGACAAGCCGATGGATGGACAATCACTTATAGAGATGTTTGGATGCATCTAACATAAGATGCGTCCTTTCAGTTTGCGCGTTTTGTGATGAAACTGCTATTTAAAACGGAAGAGTGACATACCAAAATGCAGACAGACAGACCAACCCTCCAATTTAGATCGAGGGCGTATCTCAAAACAACAGCAAAACGTGACGGATAGCATTTTAAAAAAATGCCTTTTGCTTTAATGATATAAACCAATCGTCAAATGTGTATCCATTTGGGGATAGGACGGAAGTGAAATAAATTAGATATTTCCGTTACTTTTTTTTCTTCTTTTTTTCTCCTTTTTTATTTTTTTTCGTTTTCATCCAATAAAACTATAATTAAATTGGTTAATATTTTTTTTACTAATGAGTCACTACTTATCAAGGATTTAAAACAGAATTAAATACGGTTCTCTGTTGAAGCCTCTTTATAAATATTTGTTATATTTTGTATATCATGAAAATACATGTTCTTGAAATGGGCAGAAACAATTGTCTGTCAATAAAGTGTTTTTCGATGAAATATGGAATATTTCTCTAAATAACTAAAGTTAAATTAAGAGCTATAGTCGTACAATATAAAGCTACTACATACACCTTTGTGGTCACTTAAAAGGATTTATATATATATATATATATATATATATATATATATATATATATTTCTCTCACCCCACCCTCTCTCTCTCTCTCTCTCTCTCTCTCTCTCTCTCTCTCTCTATATATATATATATATATATATATATATATATAGGCAGCATCTTATCTTGCAGGCAACTATTGTTGAATATAAGAGACAACTCATGTCTAGATATCCTTTGGTAGATCCTTTCCATAGTCTGAATCAGAATCTTACTTTCGTACATAATTCCCGCAAAAACCTTCTATAATATTAACACATGGTCTATACCTGATTAACCTCATTCCCCTGATAATAGACCCGGATGGGTCTGAAAGTACTTGGGAAACAAATCCAAACTATGGCAAATTCATTAGCCAATTCCCCTCCGAAACTAAGATCCTGATTCGGACTATTGAAAGGATCTACCAAAGGATATCTAGACATAAGTTGTCTCTTATATTCAACAATATATATATATATATATATATATATATATATATATATATATATATATATATATATATATATATATATATATATATATATATAGTTTTCAGGTTCGGTTATTTTCGATATGAATTCGAATCAGAGAGCTCTATGCCCGTTCAATATATATATATATATATATATATATATATATATATATATATATATATATATATATATATATATATGAGAAAATGGAAAAATTAAACCGTTTTCATCAACGTTTCATCGTGTTTCACCAACGTTTCGTCTTTGTTTCAAGACTTTCTCAAGACGACTGATTTGAAAACAAACATAGAAGTCCATAATCTAAAATACATCGTGTGTCTATTACGCGAAAATAATTCTTTTTAAAACCAAAAACAGACGTTAAAATTGAAAATATGTAGTGCGTCTATGAGCAAACAAATAGTCACCCAACAGAACTTGAAATTAGATCCAGGTTAGCTATTTTACCCTAGATTTAAAAAAAACAAAACTTTGTAGATTACATCGATATAAATAATAAAAGAAATCATCCACTTCATAAACACACCACATATTTTTAATTCTAACGTCTATGTTTCGTTCGAAAAAAAATCTTTTCATGTAATAGACGATCCACATATTTTCAAATATTGACTTCTGTTTTTCTTCAAATCAGTCATCTTGAGAAAGTCTTGAAATAAAGACGAAACGTTGATAAATATTTAAACAATTTTCGGTTTTTCCTTTTTTCATTGTCAATTACGTTGGATTATTATTTCCATAATTATCATATATATATATATATATATATATATATATATATATATATATATGTATATATATATATATATATACATATATATATACATATATATATATATATATATATATTTATACATATATATATACATATATATACGTATATATATATACATATATATATATATATACATATATATATATATATGGGAAGAGAAGGATGAAAGTAATCCGACGTGATGGGAAAATGAAAAAGGAAAACCAAAAAATGGATGTTTTTTATGTGTACATCAACGTTTCGTCTTTATTTATAAGACTTCATCAGGATGATAAAATAGAGAAAAAATGTCATGCAAGTACAGATACATGTAGGGTAGACATATTGGGAAAAATAGAATGAAATAGTGGCCATCCTGATGAAGTCTTATAAATAAAGACGAAACGTTGATGTACACATAAAAAACATCCATTTTTTGGTTTTCATTTTTCATTTTCCCATATATACATATATATATATATATATATATATATATATATATATATATATATATATATATATACAATATATATATATATATATATATATATACATATATATATATATATATATATATACATATATATATACATATATATATATACATATATATATATATATATATATATATATATATATATATATATATATATGTGTGTGTGTGTGTGTGTGTGCGCGTGTGCGTGCGGGTATATGTGTCTGTAAGGGGATGCATTATATACGTCTGCGTTGGCCGGCTTTTCATTAGAATCAGTTTTCGTTGAACTTAGATAGCAAACCGAATACGATTCTATAAATTGAACCGTAATGTTTTAAAAATATTTTGGAACATAATCTCACGACTTGATGTTCAATCAATATAGTGATCCGAATATTTTAGGATGTAGCATGATTGTTCAAGAGTTCGCCGTTGGTCCGGAGACCGGGGTTCCATTCTGAGTCGAATCATACTAAAGACTCAAAAAATGGCACATGATTAACTGGTACCGTGTGGAAATTCCACGGTGCTTTCTATACCAATCTGTATAATTTACAGCTAATAATAATATTCATTTAAAAATAGTAAATGTCTGTCAGGGTCAATACTATTAAGAAGAAAAATAACTCTTCTATCTTTAGAAATTATAATTGTCAGTAAATATTCTTTAAATAAATAAAACGAACATGCCCTTTCTTTCTTTATTTAAAATTTTAGCAGTTTGATTCTTTTTAAAACAATACATATTTATTCTTCTGACTGTAAACATAATTGTCAGCTAAATATTTTCTAATTAATAAAACGAACCTCTCTTTTTCAAATGTTTTCTTTAAAATTGTACTATTTTAGTGGACAGGGCGATATAATTTGATTTGAGAACTATTCATTTTAAAATGGATAAAGTTGGAATGTTTTACTTTAGCGACATCGCCATTGCTGATGGAACAATATTATTTTTAAAAATGTGCGTGAATAAGGTGATAACGTATGTATGAGCACGAAATGCCTTAGCGTATTATTATATAGATGCCTCCTT
Organism: Sepiola atlantica; assembly: GCA_963556195.1. Taxonomy (NCBI): domain Eukaryota; kingdom Metazoa; phylum Mollusca; class Cephalopoda; order Sepiida; family Sepiolidae; genus Sepiola; species Sepiola atlantica. The sequence continues at coordinate 59,092,291 of OY744516.1, forward strand.
GCTAAATAGTGGTGGCGCCCTCCCCGACATCTCAGTGTGAACATATGTAATGGGGAGAGTATCAGTATGAAAATAAGACGATATTTTAGATGTTTCAGATTTTTTAAAGATATTTACCAAAATAATATAGATTCGATCGCAGACTCCGTTATAATAGGGACGTGTGTTCGTTTTGAAGAAGCCGAGAGAAAGATGAAATAAGGGGGAAAAATAAACACTAAAAAAAAAGAAGAAATCTAATGAAGAAGGAAAAGAAAGAGGGAAAGTTACAATTTTTTAAAATGTATAGCCAAACAAGTTTTCGAAAAGGCAAGGAAGTGCAAAATACTACGAATAAATTTTTTTTTAACAAAATAACATAGATACGATAGCAGACAAACACCAAGGCTCCTTTATAATAAGGATGTGTGTTTGTTTTGAAGAAGCCGAGGGCAAGATGAGATAAGGAAAAAAGTTAAACTCTAAAAAAATAAGGACAGAAAAAGAAAAATTAAGAAAGCGAATGAGAGAGGAAAAGAAAAAAAAAGAAAGGAGGTAAAGGGTCGTGGCTTTTAAAGAATTTATAACGAAACAAGTTTTCGAAAAGGCAAGGAAGGGCAAAAGACTGTACGGGTTTAAAGTCTGAGGTTTCAAGTTTCACAATACAGTCAGGTAGTGTAAGGCGAAGAGGACCAACCATAACGTCCCCCGCGTGAGATTTGAATGGCCAACGGCAAAGGGAAGTAGAAGGAAACCTCTAGAATGGAATGAGACAACTTGCTGACTTTTTTCCCACAGTCGTGGTTAACACTTCACACTTAACTCCAAACTGGAAACTATTTTCTTCACTGGGTCAATCAAAACAACTCATCAACATTCGCTTCTTTTTTTGTCTTTCATTTTAGCCGAGCGGGACTCGTGAAAATTCCACAAGTAATTAAACGAAGTAGATCCTAATTGTCTGTGTTTATAGATTTCTATATAATAACATTCTCAGACAACTCATCGTCCGTTGCGGATTTATTTTAGATGAGGATTGATAATTTGTATCTTATATCCCTACAAAGCCACCATTCGCTCATGCATGGATTATTATTGCCAGATCTGGACTGGTGCACCAACTGGGCTGGTGCGCTAACCACTAGTCTTCCCTTAGACATTGTCCAACTAAAAAAGAGCCTCTAATCTAATAGGCCTTACACTGCCTACCAAGCTCAAACCTCTGTCTCATCGCAACAATGTTGCACTACTGTGATTGTTTTACAAGTACTTCAATGGAATGTACTCCGATGAACTTGCTACTCTTGTGTCACCTCGACGTAAATACCCCCGACCAACCCGTCAATCAGCAAAATCCCAGCTCTTTACTGTAGAGGTCACCGTATGCCAGAAAGAAAAAGTAGACCGTGAATTTGAGACCATTTTTCGATTGTGTAAGTTTTAGCATCCCATATTCCCCTTTCAATTCGGTACCGTGCTGCTATCAAAGCTCTGAATTATCTTTCCAAAAAGGTAAATATTTCACCTTGACAGGTGCTGCTGAGAGCACTCTATCCTGCCTTGATAGAGTACAAAATCGACTTCGAATCTAGTGGGGGAATGTCTTTTTCCCTTCACTACAGCCCTTTTCTACCAGAATAGACGTTGCTAGTCTTTCTCTACTTATATCGTGATTTTCATAGTAGGTGTTCGATTGAGCTCCAATCTCTGCCCTCATCTCCTCGTAAAACATTCACAGCAAGAACTCAGCTAGCTACAACGACAGCAATGAACTCTTCTTTATCTCTCTGTACCATAAACCAAACGGAACTACCATGAACAAAGTTTCTTTCCTTGAACATCCCATCTGTGGAACACGATACCACAGGGCTTCTTTCCAGTGTTTATCTCACGGTCAATCTGACAAATTTATTAACCTTTACAAGACATAACTTTAAATACAATCGGGTTTCGATCCCAGCTCTTGTCAGGCAACTAACATATTACGTGTTCTTATCTCCACAGACCAATTTCGTTGATATCGTATGGTGCTCCCTCCATCCCATACCATTTAATCTTCGATTTTGTGTGAATTAAACTCGAGAGCTGAGAGCGGAAAATCGAAAAAGAAATAAAAAGAAATGGCGAAACAAAATATTTTAAATAAAAAAATAGTGTAAAATAAAAAAAAAAGAATTTGACCTAGAAAATTTCAAGGGAAGCCAGGAATTTTTAGGATCTGTCTAGCCGCGCGCACAGATATTCATTGAGGCTTGTCAGTGGCCGACGACGTAGAAAGAGAGAGAGAGAGAGAGAGAGGGAGGGAGAGAGAGAGAGAAAGAGAGAGAGAGAGAGAGAGAGAGGGAGAGGGAGGGGGGATATATAAAGTGGCGAGCAGGTGCTGCCTTGGAGTGGAGCGCAGTGGTAGAAGCGGAGAGATGGAAGATGGGAGGATGAAGAAAGTAGAAAATGAAGAAGAAAAAAAAGGAGATGCTGAATAGAAAGTGAGAGGGTGCACATTCGTGGCATCTTCGTTTATTTCCTATCGCCATTTCTAAAATCTTATTTTGAACCAAATTTGCTACTTTTCGTGAAGGGCTTTACAATTCTAAAGTGTCGTTGGAAGATTTTAGCTTCAATGAAGTCTTATCTAGCCGCACTGATGAGTCTTATCAAGACACACATATATGTATGTGTGTGCATAAATAGATAAAATGTTTATTATAAAAATATATAATTGCTTCTTTCAAAGGTAAAACACTCTGTGGGGAAAATATGAAAAGCTTCTGAATTAAAACAATATTGCGCCATTCGCTCCCCTGAACCATAAATAGGTATATTTCCCTTCCATTTCGTAAGGTTATCTAAGTGGTCAAGGGGGCAAAGACATTGGATGGAAGTTAGAAGCCAGTGACTGGTCGTATATAGTCTTATATAGCCACACTGATGAGTCTTATTTAGACGAAACATGTATGTATGCGGAATATATATATATATATATATATATATATATATATATATATATATATATATATATATATCGATTCTAGCTATAAGCACTTGTTTGTCTAGCTACACTGAAGAGCGAAACAGTTTGTCTGTGGATCACTATATATATATATATATATATATATATATATATATATATATATATATATATATATATATATATATGTGTCAATGTTTGTTAGTGTCTTATTGAAATCGACATGTTAACAGTAAGAACATTAAAATATATTTTAATAAGGGTTAAATTTGTCACATAATCTAAAGACATCATTAGAAAATGTTCCTTCATTTCCATCTGAGGCCACAAAGGACAATTATGGTTAGGTCCATAAAATGGCTGAAATATATTAGAACGTCAAGAAACGGAATTCATACTCTGAGTATGGTATCATGACGAAGGAACATACACTACACTACACCCCCCCCCCAAAGAACGAGATACTGTTTGAGTGGATGGTCTAATTACAACAAAATATAGACTATGGACTACACTATACTACGTAGGAACAGAGGAGGTAATGTCTGGGAGGAGGGTCTCATGACAATAAAACAGATACTACACTATCTACCCCCGAATTGCCCATCAGAAGATAGTACATTAGTTAGTAAAATAATATAGTAAACCGAATTGAGCATTAAAACGTAGTGCAATAGTAGATTAATAGAAGTAACAGTACAGTTTCGGCTTCAGACAGACAGATACAAAATCTCCATCAGTAATGGATATATCAGCCACCTCCTCGTCGAACTGTTTAAGAACCACTCATGTACAATCTCTCGGAATTAAGCCGTAAAACAGGTCGATAATTCGCTACTCCGAGTCTAAATATAAACGCCAGTTTCAGACATCCAATTTTCATTGAGGCATGTAAATAAATGGTTGTGTGAGTATTGTCAAAGCTATGTCATGTACGAACGAAATCCGTTATTTGCGTGTTATTAAGAACAGAAATGGGATAAAAAGTGAATCATTTCGGATCGCCGCGGGTCGCCCCCCCCCCCCACACACAAATCATTAACGCTGACGACATGTTTGAACTTTCCAAAACGGGCATGAAACATTAATCCCTACTTGTCTAAAAAAAAAGAACGACATTAAATTGAGGAAGGTTTAATCTGTGTGTGGGGCTTTTGTTTCGTTATTATTTGATTGTTTGGCGTCTTGAGTTCTCTCTATTTTTCACATCTTCTAAACTCAAACCCTTAAAACAAAACATTATTTATACTAATATTAATATACGGATCGAATTCTGTTATATTTCCAGTAAAAACATAATATTAATGCTCTCTCTCTATATATGCTATATATAGATAGCACCCCACACCCCCCACACACACAACACACACACACACACATATATATATATATATATAGCATATATATGTTATATATATTTTATATATATACATATATGTTATATATACGTTGTATATATATGTTGTATATATATATATATATATATATACAGGGTGTCCCAAAATAATGTATACACCCTTTGAATTGTTATAACTCGTTCAAATTACTGATTTTTATTTGCAAGATTGACACACAAACAGAAGAGTAAGAATATACACGTAAAAATACTGACAGTAAAATTAACAAAAACATAGAAACTTAACTTTTAACAAAGATAAAGGCTATTTAGGGTAATTTCAGAATGTTCATAAAATGAACCCTCACCCTAACCCCAACTCGTTCTGCTCAATACACTTTCCATATAGTGAAGACGTGAACAATTGTACCTACAAACGTCCTGCAACATTTACTCATTGAGCACATTCTACTACAATTGCTACTCCCATTTGTTTGCAATTGCTTCAGGTTTCTTGCTTTAAACATTGTAGCCTTTACGTTTATTAAAAGTTATTTTTCTATGTTTTTGTTAATTTTAGTGTCAGTATTTTTGAATGTGTATTCTTACTCTTCTACTGTTCTATCAACCTTGTTTGCAAGTCAAAATCAGTAAATTGAACGAGTTTTAACGATTCAAAGAGTGTATACATTATTTTGGGACACACTGTATATATATATATATATATGTTATTACGCACAAACATATGTATTATAAGGTGATATATTGTGTATAGATGTTCAGTATTTACTTCAACACTGCTCAAAACGTGAGTAGAGTTTAGTAATAAAGTATGAAACTATGGCAACTAAGCTACACAGAGGTATCCGCGTTTCATCCCTGAGGGGAATCTTCTAGCTTAGCGGGGATGAAACGCGGACGCCTATGTGTAGCTTAATTGCCATAAATATATTTTTTATACTTTACTGGAAATATATATATATATATATATATATATATATATATAAACATTTAAAATAGTCTACAGAAAGCAATTCATATTTCGGTGCTATCGTGCATCACGACAGGGCCACATCTTCATACTCAAACTTGCGCGTGCGGTGCCGCCGTGTGCACGGTTGCATCGAAACATGAATTGATTTGTGTAGACTATTTTAAATATTTATATAAAGTATACGTATAAAGCTCTACCTTGTATTGAGTACTTTATAAATATTCTGTTTTAGTTTATTTTATCAATATATTTGTACTTATTCAATTTATATATATGTATATGTATATATATATGTGTATTTATACATATATATATATATATTAATTATATTTACTTCTATTGCCTTTCAATCTGTTTAACATATATATATATATATATATATATATATATATATATATATATAATCAGATGAGTGAAATGCACAGACTTAGTATATAAATGAACAAGTATTACGCCCCTCCCTTAAAGATATAAGTGCGGTTAAGTAACATTTAGAACATTATATACTCAGAAATACTGCAGATATTAGCTCAATGTTTGAACATATTAGGTCAAACAGAGCTATTATATAGTAAATTGAAATAATTATTTACTCTCTCGTTCTTCCCCCTCTCTCGTGAATGGCTTACATTCAAACGGCATCTTCATCTGTGAATAAACTTTGCAGTTATGAGGAGGAGGGCAGTTACCAAAAGATTCCAATCACCCCGCCCCCGTCGATCAGAGTGTATTGCGACCGTAAATTGATAAGAGTCTAACATTTATTTTCAATTGACCCTTGGTATGGACGTCCAAATAGCATATCAGCTCCAAATCGTCCAGCGTCTCGACCACCAAACTTGGGGGTCCCAGGAGCAGATGACAGAGGGGCTGAGTCACAGAAAATTATCTTATCGGTATACGAAATGAGAGAGAGATAGAGAGAGCGATTTGAAAGATATAGATAGATAGATGATAGAGAGAGAGAATAAGAGAGAGGAAGAGAGAGAGAGAGATGAGAGAGAGAGAGAGAGAGAGAGAGAGAGAGAGAGTGTATGTTGTTTTTTTGGTCTCCGATGTTAATCTTAGAGGGTCTATATTTTGTCATTATCCGTTTGTCAGTTATCCTCATAGTCTCTTCTTTTTTTTAATGAATCGAGACCAGACAAAACGTGAGGGAGAGAGGAAGACAGAATAAAACGGGGAAAGAGAAAGAAATATAAAGAGAGAAGAAAGAGAAAGAGAAGCAAAATAAGGTCGTAAGGCTCTAGCGATTTGGCCTTTTTTAAATAAAAATAAAGCGGAATTCTGCTTTTTCTTAATTACAAAAAAGCGTTTCCCGCTAAAACGCGGAGAACTCTCATCCCTGCGCTACTATGAAAACTATTTTTAAAAAAGCTTATACAACTCTAGTTATGGGCTTAATGTTTAATTTTGTAGAGTTACCCCCTTCTCTATGAATCTAAAATGATTTGAATTTGGTCAGATTTTGAATATCAGTTATACATATACATACAGTTATATAAATATATACTCATGCACACACACCTATGTATGTATGCATGCACGTACGTACGTACGTACGTACATACATACATACATACATACATACATACATACATACACTATTTTACGGTCGACGGCAGGTTGGAAAACAAGCACACAACGCCAGAAGAAGATGCAAATACTTTATCAAAGAAAACCTGAATAAGCTGGATATGGACTTTGGGAAATGGGAAACATTGGACTTGGAAAGAGTGTCATGAAGAACACACGTGAAGAAATGATGTGCAATCTTTTAACATAATCGCAGAGAGCATGAAAGACAAAAGCCTAGATGAAGGCACAAAGAGCTAGAAGTCTTACAAACGGACCGTATCCTTCAATCAAAGGCCGGCTATGTCAATCATTTGAAGTCTCATGCCAGATCAGGGTCACTATGTACCCTCCCTCCAAAGCCAAACATTCTGTCGTGTTTAATGTATGGGAAGATCTGTAAATCAGTACCAGGTCTTAAAAAGCACATGGCAGTTCACAGAAATCAAATTCAACAAAGCAATCCCATCAATCGAGTCGGAGCTACTTCTTTCATGTAACACCTATGTTTCCAGCCTTGCAATCAGGAGTTGGTCTTCAAAGTCACCTACGAAGTCAAGCAAAGAAAAAAACAGTAATGGTACTGACAACAGTTCAGGACAAAGAGACGGCAATCATATATCAAGATGGGCAATCACCATGTATGTATGTATGTATGTATGTATGTATGTATGTATGTATGTATGTATCATTCTGAGGAGTATATATATATATATATATATATATATATATATATATATATATAATATATATATATATATATATATATATATATATATATATATATATAGAGGCAAACAAGCCTTCAAAAACCATGTATTAGATGCGAGTAATTAAATCAAAAGAAAAAGAAAAATATTTCGAAACATTTAATAAAATATTTCAAAATACCTTCCGTTTTTTTTTCTTTTTTTTTTTTCTCATCTTGATTTTTTTTTAGCTAATATCTCGCTTGACAAAAACAAGCTTCATCAGAGCCAAGACAAATAAAGGTATAACCTTTTTTTTTTCCATAATTTACTTCCTGGTGTTGGTGAAGTGTCACGTCCGGTGTTGTGGACTATTGTTGAAAATGTCTGTTTTAAATAGAATAGAACTTGAATGCGCATGGTCGCTGCGAGTTATAAATTAGGAAAGTTCATTTTATAAAGCATCTTTTGTAAGTTAATATAAATATAGAGGCAAACAAGCCTTCAAAAACCATGTATTAGATGCGAGTAATTAAATCAAAAGAAAAAGAAAAATATTTCGAAACATTTAATAAAATATTTCAAAATACCTTCCGTTTTTTTTTTTTCTCATCTTGATTTTTTTTTTAGCTAATATTTCGCTTGACAAAAACAAGCTTCATCAGAGCCAAGACAAATAAAGGTATAACCTTTTTTTTTTCTATAATTTACTTCCTGGTGTTGGTGAAGTGTCACGTCCGGTGTTGTGGACTATTGTTGAAAATGTCTGTTTTAAATAGAATAGAACTCGAATGCGCATGGTCGCTGCGAGTTATAAATTAGGAAAGTTCATTTTATAAAGCATCTTTTGTAAGTTAATATAAATATAGAGGCAAACAAGCCTTCAAAAACCATGTATTAGATGCGAGTAATTAAATCAAAAGAAAAAGAAAAATATTTCGAAACATTTAATAAAATATTTCAAAATACCTTCCGTTTTTTTTTTTTCTCATCTTGATTTTTTTTTTAGCTAATATTTCGCTTGACAAAAACAAGCTTCATCAGAGCCAAGACAAATAAAGGTATAACCTTTTTTTTTTCTATAATTTACTTCCTGGTGTTGGTGAAGTGTCACGTCCGGTGTTGTGGACTATTGTTTTTGAAGGCTTGTTTGCCTCTATATTTATATTAACTTACAAAAGATGCTTTATAAAATGAACTTTCCTAATTTATATATATATATATATATATATATATATATATATATATATATATATATATGTTCGATATTCCCTTTTGTCTTTGAGAAGTTTGAGAGTGCCAGCTAGGATAGCTTCCCTTGGAAATATCAGACCGTAAAGAATGCCTATACTAAAATATCTAATTCCATAGAAACGGATCAAATCAGAGAGTTTAAATACCGCACACTATATTTGTCTATTATATGTGAGGAGCTTATTTAGATTAGGACTCGATCTAACTTTAACCCCGTCGTTAGAGTTAGGGTCAGAATGGAGGGTCGGGTTAGCGTTAGAGTTAGGGTTAGGGTCAGGGTTGGGTCAATGTAAGCTCGAGTCCTAATCTGATAAAGTACCATATATATATATATATATATATATATATATATATATATATATATATATATATATATATATATTTAACATAGTTCACCCCAAACAAGGCAGACCGCCACTGTAGACGTAAGGGGCTACTGAGAAAAGGGTGACATTTTTTTTTGGGGGGGTGGGGGTCAACCTAAATTGGGAGCTGTGCAGCGAGATGTCTGTTCACATTAGTTTTAAATTTCTGCATGTCAGTACCGTAAGGAACTCAGAGAGCAGGGAGGGAGTTCCAGAGTCCAGCAGAACGAGGACAGAAGCTTTTAGAGTTCCCAGCTGCATCTGTAATGCTGGAGAATTCCAACCAGTCTCGGTGGTGTACATTAAAATCCCCAAATACATGTATTTGTGCATTCGAGTCGAGTGAGAGTGCTCTATCTAAGCTTTCAGAGACAGTCAATCAGGGTACAGTCGAAGGAGAACGGTATAAGAAAGATAATTAACTAACTCTGTGATGTAAGGTCAATCTAAAGCACATGTAGGCTTGGTCATCTGATTCTAACCTATGTTCTCTAGTCAAGGGGAGGGTGTTCCGAACATAAACTCCTACCCGTTACGGTAGAGTGGAAGGTAATCAGTGATGTCAAATTGGTGAATGGAGATTGAGGATTTTTTTGCAAATTCATGTTTGTTTTGAGAAAGAGTGGGGAGGGCAAAGTGGGTGCGGGTTTTGTGCCAATAAGCTCACACAACCAGTCCATTAGTCGTGACTTGGTCCATGGGTTTTTTTGCCTCGGGAAAGCTCACTGGGGATAACTGTAGCCTCCCTCTATGTGCGACATAGCACGTACAGTTACTCACGATAATATGCAACTGTTGATGGAGCAGCCATTCTTGGCGCTACTTTAGAGTTTGGGCTCCTTGTTACTAGTCGGAAACAGCAGCCAGACAAGCTGGCTAACCTGCACCCTCAACCTGTCATGTAAAACTTAGTGACGAAAAACCTTTCCCCAAGTTGCCCAGATAGAGAGAAAGAGAGACGGCGTTCATTGCCCTAGTCAAGAAACAAAGCCAAGCACTAGGTGTCTTTAGAGGCGTCCCAGTGCTTGTACCTCGATGCCTGGCTAATAGACAGAGAATGAGTGCGAAGGCCGGGCGATAGGCAGAGCTCACCTACTCCTTAAGCATTTGTAGGTTTGCAAACCGGATACTTTGTTAGGATTCCAGCTCTAGGAAGGTTGTCGATCAGGACTAAGGAATCCTCCCTCCTAGACGGTTTGCTGCTAAGACGTAAGTGGTTAGTAGCAAGCTTTTATTATCAGAGTTTTCCTTCTCTTAGACGGATGACCTGACAATGCCTTAATAAGAAAGCAAGGAAACTTCTCAGACTCAAAAGTTTTCAAACGTAAAAGAAAGAAAAACGTATCAATCGATATATAAAGAAAAGAAAAAAAAAGAAAACTTCTCATTATGGAAATAGAGTGATGGATTTCTTTCCGAATTCATTTCAAACGGCAGAAAATTATCGTGTCCAAATTTCAACTCATTTTAAAAATTAATTGCAATTGATTAAAAATAGCCTTTCATTCATAATTCTAATTGGACCCTTGAAACGACAGCTCGACCAATGGAATTTACCCCCGCCTGTGTCCCCAAGTGTCAGAAGATGACTTGATGTAGTTTGTCACAACATGACTGTCCTCATCTCAAATCCACTCATGATTTAATCTTAACAGCCGACCCTACCGCCACCACACGGAGACACATCACCGCATGCACACACACACACACACACACACACACACACACACACACACACACACACACACACACACACACACACACACGTGTTCAGAATGTTATATCCCTGATAGTACCCCTCGCCTTTCTACATATTGATAACGAGTTTAAAAAAATGTGATGAAATCGATATCCGATGAGTCACTTTAAAAGAGAAGTGGGAAAAGAATCGACTTCATGGGGAGATTGAAACATTGACCAGCTTAACCGTCTTCCCTGTTTCACACACACTCTGATAACAGCTATCCGGGGCGAATTAAAATACACGAAGTAATACAATAAAAGGTTGTAAGTGGAAGGCGCTACATTGAACCGACGCAGATTTCGTCGTATAACCTGTCCATTAAGCAATGATAAAGATAAGAGTAACACAGACCAATTTGCATTTAGATTATCCTAATACACTTAATAATGCACACACATGCGTACTGTGCTATCATTAAAGTAATTATTCGATTACGATTCGTTGTTTTAAGTCCAAAGTTGAAATGTTATTATTAGTGTTTCCAATTTAGCGGTTTTCCCGCTAGATCTAGAGATATTGCTTTGGAATCTAGCTAGTAAAATTTAGATCTAGCGGCTACCGTTTTTTCCTGTGAAATCTGAAAATTTCATTGGCAACCCATACAACCACGATTTAAGATTTCAGTTGACATATTTATTCGTATTCATTTCCTATCTAGTCATCATATGAGACAATTTCTTAAGCTATTTTCCGTATTCATTTCCTATCTAGTCATCATATGAGACGATTTCTTAAGCTATTTTCCGTATTCATTTCCTATCTAGTCATCATATGAGACGATTTCTTTAGCTATTTTCCGTATTCATTTCCTATTTAGTCATCATATGAGACAATTTCTTAAGCTATTTTCCGTATTCATTTCCTATCTAGTCATCATATGAGACGATTTCTTAAGCTATTTTCAATATTCATTTCCTATTTAGTCATCATATGAGACAATTTCTTAAGCTATTTTCCGTATTCATTTCCTATCTAGTCATCATATGAGACGATTTCTTAAGCTATTTTCCGTATTCATTTCCTATCTAGTCATCATATGAGACAATTTCTTAAGCTATTTTCCATATATGATATATGCAGAACTGTAGTATTTGTACATTTCAATAAAAATTTAAATATTTAAAAATATTCCCAGGATCCCCTAATCCTATTTATTAACCTTTTGTTAAACTTTACATTTCTCGATTAATCAAACAAAAAACTCATTCATACATTACGTCTCTTGTTTTTATTTCAACATTTAAATTAAATACAAATAAAATTAAAATGACGAATAACAATTTTAATAATACTGAAATTAAAAAAATGTATAGAAAATACGAAATATTATGTATACTTGTAATATTTGAATAATAAAAAAAATAATATTTAGAAATATCCCTGGGATCCGCGATCTTTAAATACTAATCCACGAAGACTTTATAAATTGTTACTTTTCATTTCTCGATTAGTCAGAAACACAACTCGTTCATGAATTACGTTCATATTTTGTGTTTTTTTTTTAACATTTAAATCAAATACAAATAACATTAAATTGAAACATAACAATTTAAATAACATTAAAATAAAAAAAATATTCATATAAAACACGGAATATTATGTGTATTTGTAATATTTTATATATGTCCGAAAAGTTAAAATCTAGCGGTTTTCTAGTGATTTTTTTGTTCCGATCTAGCGAGTTTTGAAAATCTCACTTGGTAACAGTGAATGCGTGACTGTTTTAATAGATACCACAGCAATTCCTCATCAACTATTTTGTTTACTATTAAGGTAACCACTGATCAAGGCCAAGAGCCACTCGAGTATAAGAGTTAATGAAACGGAAATGAGTGCCAGCCGAAAGATCAGCAACATTATAGGAGTGATAACATTGATCGATAGTGTGGACTGCTTTTGATTACTTATGGGGCGGTCCTTGACGCAAATTTCTCGGCATTCAATTTTTAGAGAACAATTGTAATCAGAAGGGAAGAAGTTCCGCGGTAATGTGTTCCACAGGTGTGAAACCCTTGCATAATAGCTTAGTCCATGCGAATTCCGTCTGACACTAAGCATATGGAGAGAGAAATAAAAGTCCTTTTTCGTCGTGGTAACAAACGAGTTCTTGCTGTGAATGTCTTATAAAGAGGACCCCCCCCCCCAAAAAAAAAACTGGAGTTCAGTCGAGCACCATCCATCAAAATTAAGACAGAATAGAGAAAGAATAGCAACATCTTTTCTGTATGAAACGGGGTTGGGGGGAAGAGAAGGGATCACTCCACTCGATTTCGAATTTGATTTCGTACTCTGGCAGTGCATGGAAGAGTGCTCTGCGCAGCACCGACATAAATGTGGCAGCATTATTCCATCTTGGCACGTATCTGATTCTTATATAGAAATAGGATTGCATTTGGAGTCAGGATCTTTCTGGAGCAGTAGAATGATCCAATCATTTTTCCTGTGACCTTAGCAACAGACTGGGTATACGTCTTCCATTTAAAATCTGGAATGAAGGTCAGCCCTAATTCTTCAAGGAGAGAGCCGTTCATTTCGCTAAATAGGGATCTGAGCGTTGTGGTGAAAGGAGAGAAGCTTGGTTGTAGTCATCCTTTTTACCACTGCACCACATGCTCCAGGTTATATATATATATATATATATATATATATATATATATATATATATGATAATAAATAAAACTAATATTCCAACCTAATGAAAAAAGGCAAACCTAAGATATTATTTATGTATAAATCAATGTTTCGTCTTTATTTCAAGACTTCCCCAGGATGATTGGTTTGAAGAAATAACACACAAGTACAAATATTTAGCTACTACAACTGTTTCAAATATTTGTACTTGTGTGTTATTTCTTCAGACCAATTATTCTAAGGAAGTCTCGAAATAAAGATGAAACGTTGATGAATACATATATGATATTTAAAGTTTTCCTTTTTTCATTTTCCATCAAGTTGGAATATTAGTTTCATTTATTATCATATATATATATATATATATATATATATATATATATATATATATATATTGAATATAAATTACGTGTGCATATCGACATGCAATTACAAAAATATCAACTGAAACAAAGCAATTGGGAATAGAATACGTAATGAGAGACACACATTGTGTTTGAGTCAATCTATTATTAAAGGTTATACATCTGTGCGCATGTGAATGAGTGAGTTAGACTCTATGTGTGAACATAGGTGTGTGCGTGCATCCATGCGCAAGTAATATGGTAGAGGCGTTTATGGCTGGGTTTGGAGAGTCCCTCTCTTTTTTTTTCTGAATGAACGAAGGAAACGAAGGGGTTTGCAGCTGAAACAAAAGCTAATAGTGCATATTGAATTACCGTGAAGGTCGGCGACTGTAATGTGCGTTTCTCGAGACGTCACAATAGAAATTGTATACTTCTAATCCAAAATTATAAAGCCAGTTTGTGTCAGATTAAGAAAGAACGACAGACTGAGAGAACGAAAAGAACGTGTATAAAAAAGCGACGGAGGATGAGCGGTACAAAGAAAAAGGGAGACAAGTAAAACAAAATGGCGTATCTTGAAAGGTTTAACATTTTGACTAACAAAATATCGTACTGGATATTTTGTTACAAAACCCCGATCGATTACCGTCAATTTCCCAGAGCATCTTTCTCACGGAAGAGACGTGACTAGTCTTTTTCTACTCAATCGTTATTTTCATGGTAGGTGCTCGACTTAGATCCGATCTCTGTTTTTTCTTCCTGTAAAACATTCACAGCAAACACTAGTCTAGCTACAACAACTGTAAAAATACTTTCTACCTATGTACGCCTGAACCTAAGCGGAACTTCCATGAGCATAGTTTCTTTATAAGTTTGTTTGTTTGGTTTTACAGCAATGCAACCTTTTAGGTCATTTCATGCTGAAGATTATTTAGGATTTTCCATTGGGATTGATATATAGATGTTAGGGTAGTTAGAGTGGTTTTTATAACATTTTTATATTTTTCATTTCTAGGAGTTTTGTTTTTATTGTGTTGATGGGTTATTTTTGTATTTTTCAAATTGTGAATTTCATCTTTTAGAAGAGTTTTGGTATTTTATTTTTGTGGTTTGGATACTTGGTGTTTATATTTTGTTGTGGTAGCACTTAGCGATTCAGTTATTTGTGATTATTATTGTGCAATTGTATATTATATTCTTAGGGGGGGGACAGTTATATTCTTTGGAAGAGACCTACTTCTTTGATGTAGGATAGGATTTTTCCAGTGTTGTTTTCATCGAAAATTTCTTTAAGATTTTTCTCTTTGTAGTGTTTTTCTCTTATTTTTGCGAGGTCTATACAGTTGGTTAGTATGTGCTTTACAGTGAGTGGTGTTTGGCAGGGAAAGCATTGTGGTTGTATTTCTTTATAAGAACTTCCCGTCTGTGGAAGATAATACCACGTGGCTGCTTCCCAACTCACTACAACATGGTAATTTTTAACATCAATCTGTATAATTTACTGTTAATAAGGATGCATGAAAATGAAAGAATGAAAAAGAAAATACACCAAAGAAAGAATGAGAAAAAAGAAAAGGAAAGTAGGAAGTGGACCTTTGGTTTACTTTCGGCCGCCTCGTAACTCTCGGTTTTCTTATTTTGTCCTTTAGTCCTCACATTCCATGAGCTATGTTTCTGACAAAGGGGGAATAATTGCTGTTTTCTTGGTCGGAAGCTATCTATTTAACACTTATCGTTTTTTACCTTAAAGTAGTATTTTTTTTAGCTTCTTACACCAAGTGGCTTCATGCCTTGTCTGGAGCGATTTCGATATCCAAAAGTACGAAGAAAGAAAGAATAAATAAGAAATAAAGTAAAAAATAAAATTGTTGTGGTTGCAAGGTTGAACAATAATTAGTGAGGAATACAATGAAGACGCAAACAACAAGGAGAATGCAATAATAAGTGTATTAAAGAAAAGGTATAGTTACAGTATGTACAAATGAAGGTGTCGAGTCAGAGAGTCTTGGTGGGAGGACATGTACGCTCTTCGGCGTCACTTCCGGTGGCATTTAGATAACACACACTAAGGCCAACCTAGGCTTGCCATTTATAGTGTAACGTTATTCGTATATGCAAATGAGTGGTTGCCACCACAACAAAAATAAAAAATGACACAAATGAAAAGAAGCCATGAAAATGGAATAATGAAAATATGTGAAATAAAGAAGAATGAAAAAAAAAATGGTAGTCAAAGATGGAAAAAAAGAAAGAATAACCCAATTAAAGAAAATAAGCTAAAGAAAAGATAAAAATAAGTCATAGAAAGAAAATGAAAAAGAAATTATAAAAATAATCGATAGACAAAACGAAATAATGAAAATAATTGAAAGAAAACAATTATCCAAAGAAAAATTGAAAAAAAGAATAAACCGAAGAAATAAAAGACAAGACAAAAGAATGAAATATACGAAGGAGAAAAAATTAATATAAGCCAAATAAAGAAAAAGGCAAACAATAAATGATGGAAGAAAGAGAAGAGAAAGGAAAAGTAGGACAAGAAATAGAACGTAAAGAATGTCTTAAAAAAAACACATTTTAAAATGAAACCAAAAAGGTAAAAAATCGAAGAAAACCGTCCGTAAAAATTGAAGAAAAAAAAATGTAAATGAAACAAATTAAAGAAGAGAAAGGAAAAGAAAAAAAAAGAAAAGAGAACCTAAAGAATATCGAAAGAAAGAAAGTGAACGTAATGAATTTCGAAAGAAAATCACATTTTAAAATGAAACCAAAAAGGTAAAAAATCGAAGAAAACCGTCCGTAAAAATTGAAGAAAAAAAAATGTAAATGAAACAAATTAAAGAAGAGAAAGGAAAAGAAAAAAGAAAAAGAAAAGAGAACCTAAAGAATATCGAAAGAAAGAAAGTGAACGTAATGAATTTCGAAAGAAAATCACATTTTTAAATGAAACCAAAAGGTTAAAAAAGACGAAGAAAACCGTTCGTACAAATTGAAGAAGAAAATTAAAAAAAAGAAGAAAACTTGAAGAAGCAAAACAAATTCTTCATCGTCTGATTGCTAAAAGGCAAGACAAGATAATTGAAAAGGTTGTAGCAGCCATTTTGGATGGAAATTCTTGCATTTGGCGGGATTGGCATTTAATGGGGCCAAGTGGAAGAGCAAATGGGGACAAAATGAAAAAAGAGCTCAAAGTTTCTCCACGCGCACACAGGAGGATTGGAAGGGTACATTTGCAGCCGCAGAGGCGGACATTCGCAGACGAGTTTACAAAATTAACTTTGTCTCGTACAAAATGGAGGAAAAGATCTTATAGCGCAAATCTTTAAAACAATAAAAGCGGGCATACCTTGCAAAATAGCTTTCAAAATCTTAAAGGACTCGAACACGAAACAGTCGCCTAGGGCCAAACATCCAATTACTTTTAATACCAAGATTCTAAGAATTTTCGCGCAATCTTCTTTTCGTTGTTTCTACTTTACCCCTCCCCCACATTCTCTCTTTCTCTTTTTCTTTCTTTTTGGTCTTTCTACTTCTCTATCCCCCTCTCTCTATTGTTCTTCATTTAATTCTTTCTACTTCTCTCGTTCGCCATTTCTACTTCTCTACCCTCACTCTTCCGTTTTTCATTTACCTTTCTCCTTCTTTTCTCTTCCTTTTCTCTCTCTCTCTGGCTCATTTTTATTCATTTCTCTCTCTCTCTCTCGCTTTCTCTTCTTTTATTCTCTTCTTTTACTTTCTTTCCTATTTTGTTTCTTTCACTCTCTACTCTATTGATTTTTGTTTACCCCTTTCTCTGTCACCTTATCCTTTTATCTCCCCTATATTATAACTCTTTTACACTCAGTTTATCTCATTGTCCTCTCATGTTGTCTATTTTCTTATTTCCTTCCTTCTATTTCTTTACACAATAGAAAGAAAGAAAATGAGAGAGAGAGAGAGAGAGAGAGAGAGAGGGGGAGGGGATTGAACACCTGAACGTACATTTTTTACACACACGTAAAGAAATTGCAAAGCAGAAAAAAAAAAAAAGGGTTATTCAATAAATATGCATACACACACCGAGCCTTGGACTTTTTTGCTGGTATTAAAGTGTAGTATATGTTCTGATACTCGTTCAGTAAGAGAGAAATCTTTCTAAACGTAGGCAATTTTATTGCTGCCCCAGTCCAAAGTTTCCCTTTTTTTGGTGAGCTAGATTGACCTCACATTTAAACTCACGTTGTGTATAATTGTATTTCAGAGTTCTCTTATTATTGTTCTAGTTGTTTCTACAATCATAGACGATCATTTTTTTGTGAAATAATCGGATGATTAGGAATTTCTTTCTGAAATATGAAGAGATGTTTTCTTTATAATTTTTACACCCATTGTATATTAAAGTTGAACATTTGGTACTGTTTAAGTAACAAATATTTTCAGAAAAAAAAGTATGCATTATTTATTAAAACGTAATATTTGATAGAACATATAATAAACCGGAACTATATAGTGCTTTGAGTAGATACTCCATTGTTTTGTGATAAAAAAAGGTATCAATATTTGACTCTGAAATCTAATTCTTATAACACGTCATCAAATAAGGAAAAAGTATAAAATAAGATGTTGTTTGTGGATGTTGATGGCTAATTTTGTTTTATGTGTTTGTAGTCATTGATTATCTGGACCTGTAATATGGAGTTACACTTTTGTTATTTTGTGCTGAAGAAAAGATTTTTATTCAAATTTATGAAACATGATTGCATAATTTGTACAGTTTCGATCATTCGGACTACCGTACTCATCCTGAGTGTTATATTCACAACGTTTCGGCCGTCTTAACCTCCGACCTTCTTCAGGTGTATCTTTTCGAACTCGGTAATATTTCTGTCGAACTCGAGAATATGGACGGAATTTCAAACGGAACCCTTTATTTAATCCACGAGGGTAGCATGCTCTCGTTTCGTCAGCCATGACTGGGAGAAGTCTTCAGTAATTCGCAATTCTTCGTATCGCTCGCACCGACTTTGAACCTTCAAATGACTATCACTTAGAACTGAATTTTACTTAGTACTATATCCACTGCGCTACGGGTCCTTCTAAATTCCGTCCAGATTCCCGAGTTTGACAGAAATATTCCCGTGTTCAGAAAAAGATACACCTGACGAAGGCCGGAGGTTACAGCGGTGGAAACATTGTGATGATTACACCCAAGATGAAAGCAGTAGTCCGAATAATCGAAATTTGATAAATTATCAATCCTCATCTCAAAAATTCAGAAACATGATTACATAATATTGATTATGTCATAAACTCATCTTATTAAGATACAACTAAAGTTACATTATTTGACTTTTATTAACATAATATATATGCAAATATATATTCAGCTACACACACACATATATATACACATATAAAGATATGTTTATATTTATATATGCATATATATAGCCATATAAATGTTTATATATGTATATATATGTATTTATATGCACGTATATATGCACATATATGCATATATATCGACATATATATATATATATATATATTTATTTGTATACATATGAATATTTATATATCCATATATATGCATATATAGAGATATATGTACATATGTGTATACATATGTATATGCATATATATATATATGCATATACATATGTATACACATATATACATATATCTCTATATATGCATATATATGGATATATAAATATTCATATGTATACAAATAAATATGTATTTTTCATTTGATTTTACTTCAGTCGAATTTCTCAAAAATCAATGGGCTCCTTCCTGGAGCTAACACTTGATCACTATATGATACATAGATATTCGAATATTCCATTAAAGTTTTACTTGACCCGTCAAACGTCGATTTAGTAAAGAAGTTAAAAACAAACATTTTCCTCCCTCCAATTGACAAGTTAACTTTGTTACAGTAGATCTTTCTTGTCCTAGCGGATTTTAGGACAAGAATTCATCTAGTCTGGTGGAGTATCCAGCTAAGTGCTGTTACTTGAGGTACTATTACTCAAAGAAGGTGCATAATTCCTCGTATGAGCCACTGTAAAGCTGTATCGAAGGGATCTTATTTTGGATTCAAATACTATGTTATTTAGAATATTTGTGCAGGGTTTACTTGTAGGGGGAACTATGCTCATGTCAGGTTGTCCTGACAAACCTTTCTACAGAGACACCAAAAACACTCGAGGATGGTGTCTAGTAGGTAATTCAAAAAATATATATATGCATATATATGCATACATATATATGCACATATATATGCATATATACATATGAACATATATTTAAATATATACATATACATATATATACAAATATATACATATATATATACATATATACAAATATATACATATATATATATACATATATACAAATATATACATATATATACATGTATAACTATACATATATATATATATTTACATGTAGCTATATATCTACACACACATATATATATACATCTATAAAAATACATATATATATATATATATGCGTGCACACACTCACACACAGTGTGTGAGCGCATCTGTATATATTTTTATATATGTATATACATCTATCAGATTAATGGCCTCCGGGAAGGCAGTCTTTTATTAGAAGAGGATAAGTTAAATAAGTCTATACTATCCATATGAGATTTGTAACTTAATGCAGTGATAGTTTCAGCAGGCTGCACATTTCTCTCGTGTCTTTAAATGTAAATAAATCGAATAGGCGACATATAATATATTAGTCAGATTTGATTACGGTTCGGTAAGGGAAGAAGCAATGTTTGCCGTGAGTTCTAATTCACAGATATAGACCAACGATGCTTATATTAAGATATTCCCAAAGAACACGTCTGCAAGAACGTCTCCAATAATCTGTAAGTAACTCCGTAAATCTGAAGCATTGATAAAACATAAGAAAGGAATGCTATATATTAGAAACTCTTATTCATTATGCCTTTAGGGTTTTCCAATGCTTATTTTTTATCCAATCAAAATGAAGTGTCTGTCTGTGAATACCTTTATTGGCAATAAACTCAGAAACTACTGTTATTGTTTTTTTTTGTAGAAATTGTTCTTTTTTTAGTTATGCCAGTTCGTTTCTTTAAGTGGAGACATGTGGTGGCCGCCAAAGTCGCCAAAGTTAAGCGCTTGTGACTTTTTCTTTAGTGAATACTTAAGACAAAAAAATATATGGGGATTATAAAGGAAGGATCAGACAATAGATCGCAGCAATTCAACTTTGGGAGAGTCCTGTATAAATCTCGGACATAACGCCATCAATATATTGCCAACAACGACCGCGATTTGTCTAATATAATTATTATAAACCATTAAAATCCATTTAAAATCAATTAACACAAAAGTTTTCAATGGATTTTTTAGGGATATAATTAGTTTTCTTACCAAAAGTTTTCTTTTTTATATCCATTGATTTGTGGATCATCTTCATGTCTCATTCTTTTTCTTTACGGAAGTCATTCCAAACAAAGAAATTAAGTAACTTGATGTAAGGAGCTTAAAAGAACGAAAGATGATTATCGCAAAGAGAAGAGATGGCTATTGATCTTAGTCTTCAAAGGAGCAAGGCTCTAGGTAGGAGGAAAACAGTCAGCAGGAATGGAGTTCAAAAGCCGGTAGTTCTTGGTAAAAAGCTACTGGAATATAAAGCTGTATTATAACAAGATATTAGAAGAGCGAACTGATGAAGATACATAAAGCAAAAGATCTTTCGACATTATCCGCGATCTCTTGTGCATTGTAAGTTAAGAATCAGAGAAGAAATCGATGCAATTCCACCTCTAATCTAGGCAGAGTCATGGATAACTCCCGGCAATAACTCTATCAATACGTACCCACCAACGGTCGCCATTTGCCTGATAGAAATTTAAAAACCCATGAAAACCCATTAAACCCAAACTGTTTAATTGATTTTTTTTTAGAAAAATAGCTTTTTTTCTACAAGTTCTCTTTTATATCCATTACACCGTTGAAGGTTTTAAGACCGCGATCCTCGTGGTAGGGCATTTGTTTTAAAATGGTGCATTTTCAAACGTGTGCGACTAGAGAGCGCGTAGTTGCCACACGGCACTTGAGGTCTCTCCATTATTGCATATTCCAGTCAGAAGAGAACACGAGACTTGTCAATTACTCCGGCAGCGTTTTGCAGACATTGCGCACGCGCACTGCTTCCACAAATATGCAAGGAGAATTATCACTTGGGAATTTCGGAATCAGTATTCGTACGATTCCTCCTCAAAACTTGTGAAGTCATAAAAAAACATACAAGGTGTGCGGGCGGGTTGTGGTTGAAGACGAAAGAAAAAGAAATCCTTCGAATACGTTTTAGGAGAATGACGTTTTGGCATGGCCAAACTAAGCGGTACATTTCCACCATTTCCGTCACAGCATTACTAAATTTTATTACATGCATATATATATATATTTATATTTGTATATATATATATATTTGTATGTATATATATATATTTGTATATATATATATATATTTGTATGTATATATATATATTTGTATATATATATATTTGTATATATATATTTGTATATATATATATATTTGTATATATATATATTTGTATACATACACACATATATATATATATATATTTGTATACATACATACATATATATATATATATATTTGTATACATACATATATATATATATTTGTATATATACATATATATATATATTTGTATATATACATATATATATATATTTGTATATAAACATATATATATATATTTGTATATATACGTATATATATATATTTGTATATATACGTATATATATATTTGTATATATACATATATATATATATTTGTATATATACATATATATATATTTGTATATATACATATATATATATATATTTGTATATATACATATATATATATATATTTGTATATATACATATATATATATATATATATTTGTATATATACATATATATATATATTTGTATATATACATATATATATATATATATATATATATATATATATATATATATATATATATATATATATATATATATATATATATATCCAGATAGCTTTCGCTCTTAATAAAACTCACGCAATAGCTGGGCGAAACGTTCCGTGTTAGGCCTTCTGCTTTTTCTTTTTAACTCATATATATATATATATATATATATATATATATATATATATATATATATATATATATATTATTTAGTTAAAAACTATATATTACATATTTCAGATACGTACCATGGTTTCAGTGACATGGGTAGACTTTTACTGTTTAGAAAAAGTTCTTACAGCCCATTTAAAATCTTTAGCGACTTACGAACTGAAGATAGTTCGAAAAAAGTGAATCCAACTATTCTAAACAATAAAGGTCTACCCATGTAAATACAACTATAGTACGTCTCTGAAATATGTAATGTATAGTTTTAAAATAAATAATTTGTATTTTAGTCCTCGCATACTTACGATCGTGCGCTTTATTGATTTCTTTTGAACATATCAGACGTACTAATATATATATATATATATATATATATATATATATATATATATATATATATATATATATATATATATATATATATATATATATGTATATATATATATGTATATATATGTGTGTGTGTGTGTGTGTTTCTCTCTTTTTTATTTTTATTTTCATTTTCTTTAATTTGCTGGGGACGGGGCATTTTTCCATACGATCACCCGCTATTTAAAGACTCCAACAGAAAGCTCTTTTCATGATTCTGGCCGTCCCCGTGAGTGCAGTTGATTTGATTTTTTTGTCACTTGGTTTACCAGGTATACTTGCCAAATACTTTTTCAAGTTCTTCTTCGTGAGACCAGTGGCTCCTATGATAACTGGAATGATGGAGATCTCTTTGAGGTTCCAGTTTCTTTTCATATCATACATTGGACCTTTATTTATTTTCTCCCTTTCAGCTCTGTTTAAGGCCCCATAATTAGGGACACTGACCTTAACCAAAGTTGCCACTCTCTCTTGCTCCATATGACAATGTTAGGTTTGACAGCGGCGTTTTTCAGATAGGAAGCTGTGGGGATTTCATGGTCATAATAGATGGTGTATGTCTCATTCTCCACAGTTCTCTCAGGTAGACGTTCCCAGGGCCTGCTGCCGCACCTGATATTCAGTTTCTTACAGATGGTCCAGTGGAGGTACCTGCACACTCCATTATGTCGTGCTGTATAAGAGCCATCTGTCAACATAATTGTGCAACTCGATATCAGGTCGCTCACACTCTCCACTTCAAAGTGGCAAACGCTGCACTTGTTGTCCTGACTGAAACCAGCCATCTTTTTAAACGCATTTATCATCAGGCCCTGGTCTTGGGTGGCCATTATAAGCCTCTCCTGGTCGTAGTAGTAGGCACCCCTTTTTAGCCAGTCCAAGGACCCTCTCCTTATCAATGTAGTCCTTGGATAGTTCATCGAGGACGTATGTGGCACGGTTCTGTCCTGACCACTCATCAATGCACCTGTTCTTAAAAGTCTGGGTGTATCTCTTCAGGCTCTTTTCGGC
The DNA here is from genome assembly GCA_963556195.1 of Sepiola atlantica. Taxonomy (NCBI): domain Eukaryota; kingdom Metazoa; phylum Mollusca; class Cephalopoda; order Sepiida; family Sepiolidae; genus Sepiola; species Sepiola atlantica. The sequence goes on from OY744516.1 coordinate 59,116,720, forward strand.
TATCTCTGTGGCAGGATTGTTTGGTGATTCTGCTTCATCTATATGACAGCCCTGTCCAAAATGCTTGGCCAACTTTGTGATTGAGTTTGTTTTGCTGGCTCTTGACTTTTGATGTTCATGTACCATTGCTAAGCTGGGGTTTAAGGAACTTCTTAGGTACAGCCCAATGCTGACAATAGTGGCTCGATGTTGGTGATTAATCTCTGATGGCCCTAATCCTCCCTCTCTTCTGGGTAAGTACAGTCTTGACAGACACTGATTTCTATAGATGACCCTATGGAGGGTTAACATTTTTCGTGTCTTTACATCTAGTCTATTGATAGTTTGTTGAGGCCAATCAATGATGCCGCCAAAGTTGTACGTAATTAGTGGCATGACAAGTTGGTTAATGGCAGTTATTTTATTTTTATTTGTAAGCTGTGTTTTGCAGATCTTTCTCACACGGCGTACATACTCTCTGCCAATTTTCTCTCTCATCCTGGCATGTTGGATGGTGTCATTTTCCTCAATGCCAAGGTATTTATATGCTTCCGGCTCTTCGAGATCTCGTATGTCATTTTCCTCATATAGATGTATATTGTCTGTATGAGTTTTTTTCCCAGCTCATGAGGGAGCACTTGGCACATTTGTCCAAGCCAAATCTCATTCCGATGTCTTTGAATGAGGTGTGCACAACCTGCAGGAGCTGCTGCAATTCAGTGTCAGAGCTTTCATAAAGCTTAAGGTCATGCATGAAGAGAAGGTGGTTGATTCTCTTGGATGGATCTCTCTGTCGTCACTGACCAAGGTTGTAGGCCTCTCGGCTGTTGTTGAGAGGCTTACTAAGTGGGTCTATTGCCATGCAGAACGGGAATAAGCTGTCACCTTGGAATATCCCCCTTCCGATATTGATGTTAGGCATGGTAATCTTTCCATGGCTGTGGCCTAGTAAGATGGTGGTTTGCCACATCTGTATGTGGGCAGCCATTGTTTAATTACTGGGTTTATATTATACAGATCAAGGCACCGCAGTAGCCATGAGTGGGGCACGCTGTCATAGACCTTCTGATAATCAATCTATGCCACGCACAGGTTTCTATGTCTCTTCCTACAGTCCTCTAAAATTGTTTTGTTAATTAATAACTGGTCCTTGGTACCAAAGAATTTTCTCCTACAGCCAGTTCTTCCAGGTAATGTATGTGTGTGTGTGTGTGTGCATTTAAGTAGACATTTTTAAACATAACAGAATTTAACTGCTTGATTAAACCTTTTTTGCATTTTTCAAATTTTTCTGATAACCTTTTTCATGTCGAAATGAAAAATAAAAGAAATAAATGTTCCATAAATACTATTTTTGTTTTACCGACTTCACATGTGTCGTTCTCGGTTGTTTTTAAAATTCTCTTATTGTCTCTAGCTTTTTGTTCCTTAGTTTATTGTCAATTGAAGATTATTTGACGAATAATCAAAAGTGCAAGCGATACTTATGAAACATTATTTTTTTTTGATTTGGGCACAAAAATGATTATTAAAAATATTGAAAAACGGTAAAGTCAGGCAAAGAATTGTGTTATGTTTAAAAATGTCTTCATCAAAAGGAAAGAATGCTACTTAATTACACACAAATAAACTCAAAGCAGCAACAACTTTATTTCATCTCGTGCGGAAGCGAAGTTCGTAAGATGCGAATTTATGGTTTACTAGGGTCGCATCTGACGAAATCAATTATAATGCCAATTGCTGAAATGTTGGTTTTAGTTTTTTGGTCTCAAGTTTATTCGTGCGCTGTATTGCATTGATCTCTCTAACGCAAGATTCCCTACTGAAATTACTCTATCCTCTGTGGATCCAACACACACACACACACTATATATATATATATATATATATATGTTATATATATAACTATATATTACATATATATTATATATATTATATATATTATATATATTATATATATTATATATATATGTTATATATATTATATATAAATATTATATATATATTATATATATTATCTATATACATTATATATAGATATTATACATATATTATATATAAATATTATATATATTATATATAAATATTATATATATTATATATAAATATTATATATATTATATATAAACATTATATATATTATATATAAATATAATATATATTATATATAAATATTATATATATTATATATAAACATTATATATATATATATATTAGATATATATATATTCGATATATTATTTATATTATATATATATATATATTAGATATATATTATATATATATATGTGTGTAAACAAATATAAACAAATATAATACTTTTATGTATAATGTATAAACAAATATAAACAAATATAATACTTTTGTGTATACCCTTTATTTAAAATATGATTTGAAAATGTTTTAAATATAAGAAAATAAATGATGAACATAAAAATTGGATGAAATACAATATTTATTAGATCATCACTGAATTCAGACATGGAATATTCCTGGTTTGAGTGAATTGATAGTCTTATAAATATTGGATTTGATTTAACTTCATGTTCATCATTCATTTTCTAATATTATTGCTAGATCGAGTATTGACTTATCACGATAGAATTTAATATAAAGATAAAATAGTTATCTTTATTGTACACACACACATATATTTATATACTAACTGCTGATTTTTTCTTTCTTTTTTTTTATTTTTAACATTTCTTTCTTTCTTTCTCCCTTTCTACTGTTTATTACACGTGACTATTTTTTTCAAAATTGCGTTCTTTTGTATAAATTTGAAAACTTTTCTGTTTTTAATTAAAGTTCTGCTACCAACTGATGATGATTGTATTTTAACAATGTATATATATATATATATATATATATATATATATATATATATATATATATATATATATATCTGTGTGTGTGTAGGATTATGTGTGTTAAGGATTACATTATTATTTTTAGTAGAAGTAGTACCTATTTATTTGAATCAGTCTAGAAGAACTTCTCCTTTTCTATCAGATGACAGAAAAGAGGAAATATATTATCAAAACAGATACTACATTTTGCTCTTTATTTAATATAAATTGGCTGAGTAGTTTTCACGTGGTTCGGCTTTCAGAGGACTGACATTTGACGTATTATTATGAGATCTTGACTAACTTAATATAGAATGAGAATTTTTTTGGTAAGGCGGGAAATGCTTGTTCTGGTTTTGAAAAGTATGCGCCGCTGCTGCCGAGATCGAAGATTCCGCAGTCAGTGTAAAAAAGACAAAAAAAAAAAAAAAATGGCGAATCAAAATCCAGTGAATAATGACGCGTCATGCCGTGAACTTATTGATCCGTCACCGGAAGTATGTATGCGTGCGCATACCTTTGAGTGCGCATTTCTCGATCATATCATGATTGGGCTGGGAAATGGGCGACGCATATTGAAACTAAACGATAAGTATAGTATATAAAATGCCGTTAAATGTTTGCAGCAATTATGTGTGTATAAGTAAGATCTAATTATGGAGCGCCTATCATCATTCATCGTATAGTTATGTTAAATATGCTTTTGAATTCAATTCGTTCATTACTTCGAACTCATACTGCAGCTACTGCGATTTCGGCTACTGCTACAATTACTAATGCTAGTAAGAAATAGCACACAAAAAAAGAAAGAAGAAAAAAACACTCATTCATTAAGTATGCACATGTCGCATCGGTTTAGGAAACGAGCATGGAACTTTCCATCCAGTTATCAAGCGTTCCGACATTACAATTGATCAAAGAAAAATTCCTGATTTTAGATAAAAAAAAATCTCAAAATCATGTAGAGGGGTATAGACGTGGCTCATACAGTAAAATCGTAATTACATTTTTTTATACCAGCCGGCAGTTTAAGAAATCCTCTACATTATAATAAATGTCAATGCGTATTTATTTGTAAATATATATTTGTTCTGTCACAAAAAGTCTACGGGAAGAGAAATGCAAGTATATTGTCCTAACGTTTTTTCTTTGTGCTTTCTATACCGATTTATACGTTTTTTCTTTCCTTATTTTCTTTATTAAACTTTGTAGTTAATGACTTTTTCTTTATTCCTTTCTTTTATTTGCTTTATTTGAGCGATGATTGATCCCTTTTGATTGCACTTCTGCTAACGTCTTAGATGTTTTTTTTTACATCTGGCGTCATTTCTTTAATGTCTAGTCGCCATCTACCTCCTAATAACGAAAATACGAAAATTAAAGGAAGAAAAGCCTTTATTTTTTAGGTCATCAGGAATGAATTGCGTATTTCTTTGAAACTCGCAAAAGTTCAGTCCTAATTTATTGAAATAAAAAAGTATAAGAAAGATTTACATTGAGAAAGCGAATAGCAAGTCAGTTAATTAATCGGTTAATTAGTTTAGGAGTGAATCGTATACATACAAATATTTAACCATATACAAATACCTAATTATATATATATATATATATATATATATATATATATATATTGTTCGTCTATATGCGAAACGGTACGTAAAAATATACCAAGATGGTAAGAGCATGTGCTCCGAGGTCAATTACACAGAATAAACTGGCTCTTCGGTTTATTACCGTAAATAAAAGGGAAATGTGAGTCAACTGTCGGAATGAAAGACAAGAATCCGAGTGTATGTATATGTACTAACAAATGTTGAGTTAACTGCGGATAAATGTTTGGCAAATTAAATATTTTTATTCCCCTCCCTATCCCCCCAAAACCAAAAAGAATTGCAATCAGTACCATGTTCAATTTGTCCGTGGCCCGAGGACGCTGAATTTCGACAAAAATGGCAGCTGAAGCATGTATGCACATATGTAGCTAATAATGTTTGTAGAAGTAAAATAATTTGTACTATAATACAGCTCTACTTATTATTGAGCACTATTTTATAAACACCGGAGTTTCGTTGGATTAACATCTAGGAAACATAAATATGATATATATATATATATATATATATATATATATATATATATATATCGTTGGCTTCGGAATAAATAAAGATTTTGCTTTGAAATCAAATCGATTTAAATGGATTGTTTACTACAGTAAATTTGTTCGGGAATATTTTTGGAGATGCTTTTCTGGTCTTTTTTTGACGAATTATTGTTTTTAGAAAATTCCAGATATGTTTGATTGTCGGAATAAATGGTGAAACGGCCGTAAACAATTAATGTCATTACTGAAAAATAAAGATGTAGTCGCTGTGGTCAGATTTTTTATTGTCTATTTATAAATGCTCTAGAATTATAAAGTATATTTCTATTGAGCTTAAACTTTGACTACAAAAAATAAATAAATATATATATATATATATATATATATATATATATATATATATATATATATATATGTCTGTCGAAAATTTTATATTACGTTGAAATATTAGTTCCATTATATATATATATATATATATATGTGTGTACATATATAGAATCAATTGAATTTTCTGGATAATAATTGTACGATCGTTAGCGAGTGCATTTCTTACAGTAATAATTAATTACAACTACGTTTTTTTTTACGATGTATTTTTTTTGTAGGCCTAAATTGAAAATGAGAGCAGACGACGAAAAGCCGACGCGTGCGCATGCGCATCAATTTACTTAGAGACGTTACACACACACGCTCATGCGAACGCGCTACACTTTCTAAATGAATACACCCGCACGCAAAAAAAGGGCATATGCACTAATGTACACACATGTCTGAACTAAGCTATTGCTTCGTAGACATGCGTGATTTTTTTTTCGTTATGGAAGTGGCGTAGGGTCGGAAATAATTACATCTGTGACATCGCCTACACTATACTATATTGGTGTAACGAATGTTAATATATCAAATAATATAATATAATCTATCTATCTATCTATCTATCTATCTATCTATCTATCTATCTATCTATCTATCTATCTATCTATCTATCTATCTATCTATTACTTCCCATTTCTAGACAATGCGTGTTGGAGCAATGGTACATGCTTCGGCTACTGAGTCAAATATGACTTTCGTATCGAGGTTCAAACGACTGGGATTTTCTCCTCTCATACTGACGATTGCAGGTTTGGTATGACACACATGTGTATATGGGTTTATTTTAAAAATAATATTTATTTATAAATAATTATATATATATAAAAGAAAACCGAAAATTGTTCATGGATTCGACATTTCATAGGTGATCTCCCGAATGGTGTGATCTACCGAGTAGTTTCTTATGTGATCTCTCAAGTTGTTAACATTCCAGTATGTGATCTACACAGTAAACCTAACTCTAACAAACTAACCCTCAGTAACTTACCATAATCTTAACATTAGGGTTTGTTAGTTAGGACCAGAGTGAGTGTTAGTTTGATAGGGTCAGGGTTAATGGGTAAATCAAATATTGGAATGTAAACAAATCGGTCGATCACATATTGGAAGAGCACCATTTCGTCTTTATTTCAAAACTTTCTCAAGATGATTGATTTGAAAAAAAAAACATGAAAGTAAAATAACACACACACACAATATATATATATATATATATATATATATATATATATATATATATATATATATATATATATATATATATTCACACTCTTGCACTGTCTGCGGCTTTCCTTGCAGGTCTCTTGCCGGACTCAGGTGTCATGAACGATCTAGACACAAATGAAAGCTGTTGGAACCTCATACGTCGAAATCGACGGGAGAGTCCATCATATATATATATATATATATATATATATATATATATATATATATATATATATATATATATATATATATATATATATATATATATATATATATATATATATTGTAGTCCAAAACATTAATTGACACAAACAATGAACGTTGTTCATACGAAGACTGTCTACCATATCCAAAGAAGGCATTATTATTTAAAAGAGGCAGCCAACTTCTTGGATAGTCTCTCTTAGCTTAATATTTCTCACATTGCAGGTCTGTCGTCTATAGCATACGTTGACTAAAGCGTATTATAGGTAAAAACGCAAAAAGAAGGGGAACAAATGTACAACAAATAACTGTTACCAAACACATTAACATTTACTTTACTACCTACCTGTATAAGTTTCAAGTGTGGATACTGATTGTAAGATTTATCCATGAATTTTTTATCCTTACTTTTAATCTATCGTTACAGTCATCTTCCAAAATGGCGGGCGATTTTTTTTTGGGGGGGGTGGGGGGGTGGGGGGTGGTTGCTAATTTCTGGTTTAAAAGATAAAAATGATAAAAAAGCTTATCCTAATCCGATTGGCAACCACTCTCGTAATTAAAAGCAAATATGCACGTCCATCTTGTGAATTATTGTCAACAAAGTGTCGAGTTAAAACAAGAAATCCTT
>OY744516.1:59129064-59134064 GCA_963556195.1 Sepiola atlantica
AGAGAGAGAGAGAGAGACAGACAGAGACAGAGAGATAATTTTATTCAAATGATATATATATATATATATATATATATATATGTATATGTATATATATATAGAGTCAGAGAGAGATAATTTTATTTAAATTATATATATATATATATACATATATATATATATATAGACAGAGAGAGATAATTTTATTTAAATTATATATATATATATATATATATATATATATAGTAAGCAGGCTAAATGCCTGAAGATTCCCCTCGGGGATGAAACGCGGGAGCCTCTGTGTAGCTTGATTGCCATATATATTTTCATTGCTTACTACCTAGCTCTACTTACGTATCGAGCACTGTTGAAGTAAATACCGAAAACTGATACATAAAAAATTATATCTCCTTGTAATATTTTATGTGGATACATGAAATACTAATATATATATATATATATATATATATATATATATATATATATATAATTATTTCATGTATACACATAATATTATAAAGAGATACAATATATTATGTATAGATTTTCAGTATTTACTTCAACAGTGCTCAATACGTGAGTAGAGCTAGGATAGTAAGTCATGAAAATATGTTTATGGCAATTAAGCTACACAGTGGCGTTCCCGTTTCATCTCAGTAGGGAATTGTCAGGCTATACACAGAGGCGTCCGCCTTTCATCACCTGAAGGGAATCGTCGGGCTAAGATGGTTAATTCAAACGCCATTCCTCTCTGTTTTACATTTCGAGTCGCTGAAGATTCGTTATGGGCTATAGACGACTTTTAAAAGTTGTAAAAGTCAGTACATCTGGATGAAACCGTGGTATGCCTCTGAAATATGTAACGTATAGTTAAAAAATAGATAAACCATCGAATACGTCACTCAACCGGCGGCATATACTTTTGATTGAAGTGCCGGCGGAGTTCAGCAGTTGGGACACGGTCGGCCCGCCGGCAACGCAAGATGCAGCGAGGACAGTCATTGTAAAAACTTCTAACTTTCGCTGATCAAAAACTCTCATTGGCCATTTTTCGAAACCATAGAGGAAGATCGTCCGGGTCAAAGATAAGTAGACACGTCTCTTTGTTGGTATTGAGATCTCTCGACACTCCCATATGACCGTTGAAGACACACAACCGAGAATCTAGCAGCTGCAACTCGAAGATCGACCTTCGCAGCGCCCTGCCCTGATAGCACAATGGTGAACCCAAGGTACACGAATGACTCCATGTCCTTCAGAATATCATCATTCAGACACAGCGCTTTCCAGATCTCCAGGGAGACAAAAGAAGCAAGAACCTTAGTCTTCGATGTTTTGATGCGCATACGCATTAGAAGCACAGCTTGTTGCAGCCTGCCCAGCAGAGCTTGCTCTTCGTCCCCAGTTGATCTCAGCAATACTATGTCATCGGCATAGGCTAGGCCAAACACATCTAACTTCTGCCCGACTGCCACACCCTGATATTCATGGAGAGTGCGGTCAAGGATGTAGTCGATAGACTTTTTTGTCAGCGAGCCGTGTAAATCTTTCCTGCCCTATTTTTTTTTATGGAAATCGCTCCAAACAAGACATGAAGCCACTTGATGTAAGAAGCTAAAAAATACCACTTCAAGGTCAAAAACTAGCCAACGATAAGTGTTATATGGATAGATTACTACCCAGAAAACAGCAATTATTCCCCCTTTGTCAGAAACATCGCTCATAGAATGTGAGAACTAAAGGACAAAATAAGGAAGCAAGTAAAACGAGGCTGCCGAAAGTGAACCCAATGTCCACTTTGTACTCTTTATTTGGTTATTGAAGGGCTTACTTTTTGGCTAGCCTGTTTGGAGTCCAAGAGATTGAACGCTGGTGGTGGGGTCTCTTCCAGGCTTGGTTTGTCTTAGAGTGATTCTACCTTCCTCTCACTTTTTATTATTGTGGTTATCTCCTTATATCAAGTGGCTTAATGTCTTGTCTGGAGCGACTTCCATTAAAAGAAAGATAAGGAAAGAGTTTGGGATAGCACACATCTGTGTCGAACGCCGGTTTTCACCTCGAAGTGACGGTGATTAAGTGGTTAATGACACGGAGTTATGGCCTGTGTGTGCCAGGTTAAAATCCAGCTTGTACCACACAATACTTTCACTTAGGATGTGGGCAACTTTCACGTAGTCCATCCCGTAAGTACTCGTGTCGACTCGAAGAAGCTTTACAGGAGTACCATCTGCCTAATAATATCCACTTTGAGGAAGGCGCAAAATGTTTACGCGTGCATGATTTAAATGTCCTATTAAAACGGTGTCTTCCGTGGTGGTTGTATTGTAAAATCATGGCATCCGTTCTGTCTTGAGAGGCAATGGATACCCCCCTTGTAAGGGTGGCTGTGCGAATAATTTTGAAGCAAGTGTTGCGCACTTCTCGATCACACCTCTTCTGAATCTGCACTGCTTGATTCCAGTGGCCAGGAGAAATCCAGGACGACTAGAAACAATGCCGAGATAGGTAGAAAGAACATAAAGAACCTGGTATTCTCAAATAGTCACTCATTTTACTACTGACGAGGCACACCGTCGCTTAACTTCGGTGATCTAACGGGAACCGGTGTCAACGTAATCATGCTGTATATATCTAATATAATTTATTGTAAAATATTCAAATTCAAAACAAATATCATATGATATTTAAACTCTTTGTGCTTCACCTCAATTTTTTTTTTTTTACTTCATGTCTACATGCGATTCATCTCTTACTGATGGAAATTTGGTATCTGTGTTTGAAGTAGATACTATACTATTACTTTTATTAATAATTGAGATTTAGTATCTGCTTCTTTATTACTTTTAATAATATAGCTTTGGTATCTGTCTCTCTGAAGCCGAAACTATACTATTACTTTTATTAATAATGAAGAGTTTGGTATCTGTCTGAAGCCGAAACTATACTATTACTTTCATTAATAATGAAGAGTTGGTATTTGTCTGAAGCCGAAACTATACTATTACTTTCATTAATAATGAAGGATGGGATCTGTGTGAATCCGAAACTATACTATTAATTCTATTAATAATGGAAATTGTGTATCTATCTGCCTAAAGCCGAAAGTATACTATTTCTTTCATTAATAATGAAGAGTTGGTATCTGTCTGAAGCCGAAACTATACTATTTCTTTCATTAATAATGAAGAGTTGGTATCTGTCTGAAGTCGAAACTATACTATTTCTTTCATTAATAATGAAGAGTTGGTATCTGTCTGAAGCCGAAACTATACTATTTCTTTCATTAATAATGAAGAGTTGGTATCTGTCTGAAGCCGAAACTATACTATTTCTTTCATTAATAATGAAGAGTTGGTATCTGTCAGAAGCCGAAACTATACTATTTCTTTCATTAATAATGAAGAGTTGGTATCTGTCAGAATCCGAAACTATACTATTTCTTTCATTAATAATGAAAAGTTGGTATCTGTCTGAAGCCGAAACTATACTATTTCTTTCATTAATAATGAAGAGTTGGTATCTGTCAGAATCCGAAACTATACTATTTCTTTCATTAATAATGAAAAGTTGGTATCTGTCTGAAGCCGAAACTATACTATTTCTTTCATTAATAATGAAGAGTTGGTATTTGTCTGAAGCCGAAACTATAATATTACTTTCATTAATAATGAAGAGTTGGTATCTGTCAGAATCCGAAACTATACTATTTCTTTCATTAATAATGAAAAGTTGGTATCTGTCTGAAGCCGAAACTATACTATTTCTTTCATTAATAATGAAGAGTTGGTATCTGTCTGAAGCCGAAACTATACTATTTCTTTCATTAATAATGAAGAGTTGGTATCTGTCTGAAGCCGAAACTATACTATTTCTTTCATTAATAATGAAGAGTTGGTATCTGTCTGAAGCCGAAACTATACTATTACTTTCATTAATAATGAAGAGTTGGTATCTGTCAGAATCCGAAACTATACTATTTCTTTCATTAATAATGAAAAGTTGGTATCTGTCTGAAGCCGAAACTATACTATTTCTTTCATTAATAATGAAGAGTTGGTATTTGTCTGAAGCCGAAACTATAATATTACTTTCATTAATAATGAAGAGTTGGTATCTGTCAGAATCCGAAACTATACTATTTCTTTCATTAATAATGAAGAGTTGGTATCTGTCTGAAGCCGAAACTATACTATTTCTTTCATTAATAATGAAGAGTTGGTATCTGTCTGAAGCCGAAACTATACTATTTCTGTCATTAATAATGAAGAGTTGGTATCTGTCTGAAGCCGAAACTATACTAATACTTCTATTAATAATGGAAATTGTGTATCTATCTGCCTAAAGCCGAAAGTATACTATTACTATTTTTAAATGCTCAATTCGGGGGCAGGAGCAGTATAGAATCTGCTCTGTTGTCATTATACCATAATCCCAGGCATTACTCCCTCCTTTGAGGAAGAGAAATGTAGCATATGTCGTTTGTCATGATATTGACTTCTAAAGCCTTAATACTTTATTTTTTTTTTGGTGCGGCGGATTAATATAGTATCTGTTCTGTTGTCATGATACCATCTTTTCATGCATTACTTTCTGACTTTTTGGGGTGGTGGTGTAGTATATGTTCATTCCTCATATATACTAGCAAAATAATACACCAAGAGGGAGATAATTTTTGCTAGTAAGAGTAATACATGTTTATATTACGTCCCATGGGTGTCTTAGAATAAGGAGAACGTTGACAGCAAATAAAAATAAAAATAAAATGAATAAAATAAAACCGTCCGCCTTAAAAAAGAAATACAATTTTTGAAAATTTTTATTTTGTCTAGTATTTATTCATCTTTTCGTTTATATCACACCCCAACACACACACGTACATATATCGTACGTTATGTATATATATATACAGGGTGGGCAAAAATAAGGGTCCTATTTTTAAAAATTCATAACTTTTTTATTTATTGATTTTTAAAACTTTTTTTGTGTAGAATAAGTAAAGGACCCCTTCCGAAGCAAGCATG
>OY744516.1:59139064-59146564 GCA_963556195.1 Sepiola atlantica
TTCATATATATAGATACCTATACGTTTCACACAGATTGAGTTTCATATATATAGATACCTATACGTTTCACACAGATTGAGTTTCATATATATAGATACCTATACGTTTCACACAGATTGAGTTTTATATATATAGATACCTATACGTTTCACACAGATTGAGTTTCATATATATAGATACCTATACGTTTCACACAGATTGAGTTTCATATATATAGATACCTATACGTTTCACACAGATTGAGTTTTATATATATAGATACCTATACGTTTCACACAGATTGAGTTTTATATATATAGATACCTATACGTTTCACACAGATTGAGTTTTATATATATATATATATATATACCTATACGTTTCACACAGATTGAGTTTCATATATATAGATACCTATACGTTTCACACAGATTGAGTTTCATATATATAGATACCTATACGTTTCACACAGATTGAGTTTCATATATATAGATACCTATTCGTTTCACACAGATTGAATTTTATATATATAGATACCTATACGTTTCACACAGATTGAGTTTTATATATATAGATACCTATACGTTTCACACAGATTGAGTTTCATATATATAGATACCTATACGTTTCACACAGATTGAGTTTCATATATATATAGATACCTATACGTTTCACACAGATTGAGTTTTATATATATAGATACCTATACGTTTCACACAGATTGAGTTTCATATATATAGATACCTATACGTTTCACACAGATTGAGTTTCATATATATAGATACCTATACGTTTCACACAGATTGAGTTTCATATATATAGATACCTATACGTTTCACACATATTGAGTTTCATATATATAGATACCTATACGTTTCACACAGATTGAGTTTCATATATATAGATACCTATACGTTTCACACATATTGAGTTTCATATATATAGATACCTATTCGTTTCACACAGATTGAGTTTTTTATATATAGATACCTATACGTTTCACACAGATTGAATTTCATATATATAGATACCTATACGTTTCACACAAATTGAGTTTTATATATATAGATACCTATACGTTTCACACAGATTGAGTTTCATATATATAGATACCTATACGTTTCACACAGATTGAGTTTCATATATATAGATACCTATACGTTTTCGTTTGGTTGATTTGTTTCACGGCATATCAACACTTTTCAGGTTATTTAATGCCGAGTATGGTAATTTTGATAAAAGTTTTATGCAAATAATTTATTGACGATGTTTCGTTTAGTTGAATTGCTTTAAGGCATATCAACCCTTTTCGGGTTATTTAATACCGGGTACGATCATTTTGGTAAAAGATTTCATGCTTCAAGATCTATATATCTTCAAATATTTATTGATGGTTAGGTTATTTTGCAAGAAAAAAATTGTTATTTTAGTTTTGGGCTTTGCAGAACATGATTGAGTTTTGCAAAGGGAAGTATGAACACAATGACATCAATGTTTGGTGCATTTTTGGCCAGGAAACCAGTATCTTCAGACAGCCTGATCTGGTAGCACCAGCTATACGTTTTCATTATAAAAAGTACCTTTTTATCATTATTACGCTTTCTCTGTTATTTACCCATAGATACTATTCTTATGAGAAACATGTGTCGTCTGCCCGTCTATCTGCCAGTTTGAGTGTTTGCTAACTTCTTTTAGACTATTAAACCCCGACGTATAGAGATTATCGTAATGGGGCATATTTAGATGTATTTATATCTGGGCGACATGTTTAATGCTGGTGGTGGTGGTGGTTGCGAACGTTCTAGCACAGCTCGCTGCTGTGTTGCTCGGGGAAAGTTCAGGACGCTGCTGCCATTTACTTTCTTTCTGAAAATACTTTGCCAGACTCGGAACTGTTTTTATAAGGACGCCATCTTAAAAAAGGTGGATGTAACTGTATTTGTCGATACAGAGTCACTTTCGTTTTTTTAACCAAAAAAATATTTTTAAAAAATACATAGTTTCAAAGAACGAATAAAAAAATAATTGCAAGAAAAAAGATTACCGGGCAACGCCGGGGAGGAACATCTTGTCATTTTGTACTTTCTTTAAGAACATTTTATCAACAGCGGCTATTTACTATAACGTTCTGGATGGACACCATTCACACATTAATTTTTAATTAATTTCTTTTTTTTGGTTCTTCATGCTAATAACAATATTCCGATTTTATTTACTTTATCTTTAATTGAGCTGATTATTACACGTTCTTCAGCTCTTTTATTGGATCGTTGCAGCATGTTGTCAACAACAATAAACTGAAATTCGATTTAATTTCTCTCAGAAAATACTTTGGCAGAGTCGGAATTATTTTTTCATACGAACGCCATCTTAAAACAAAGAGACGTAACTGTATTCGTTTATACAGTCACTTCCCTTTTTTTTAAACAAAAATATATTTTAAAAAGGCATAGTTTAAAAAAAAAAGTAAAATAAAAAACAAAGATTACCGGGGAACGCCGGGAAAACACAACTAGTAATTTAATATCTTCTTTCTTTTTTGTGTCATAACATTTTATAGAACAGTGGTTCTTTATACGTTACCGTTCTGGATGGACACAACTTGAACATTAATTTCAACATTGTTATTTTTTGTTTCCCTTGCTAATAACAGTATTTTGAATTTGTTTATTTCTTTTTCGAATTGAACGGATTATTAAAAGTATTCTTTTCTGATAAGGATCCAGCAAAAAGGGTTTATAAATATTTAACAAAATCTTTTCTTATTTAAAGTCACTTTTTACAATATTTATTAAAATGCAGCTTTCAATCCCCAATCTCCAACCCTACAAGCGTGTTGTCATCTTCTCTAGTCTTGAGAGAAAAAAGACATTGTCAGTGTCAGTGAGAAAATTACCCCATCAAAAGAAAGGAAATGAAATAAGGTCTACAAAGAGAAAGGGATGAGAGAAATAGAGAGATAGAGAGATATATAGAGAGAAAGTGTGAGAGAGATAATGAGAGAGAGAGAGAGAGAGAGAGGGGAGAGAGGGGAGGAGGACGGGGCACGTTAAGCCCGAAGAGCAAGAATTCCCTTCTCAGTTCAAAAAGTTCCATGTCGTTCTCACAGACTTAAAACCGATTCCATAATCCCATGTTTGTTCGTGAGATTTGATCCCCCCTCTTCTTCATCTACTGCCTCACTACAGTTTGAAAACCGACTTGATTATTTAACCATTTATTTATTTTAAACTAACTTTATATGCCCGGCGTTGCCCGGATGGAGACAATATCGGGTGAAGGTCTTGAGTGAAGCTGCTTCAGACAATGTATGAAAATACTTGATTTAAGGAGCTAAGAAGAACGAAAGATGATTAACGCAAAGACATGAGATGCCTATTGACCGTAGTCTTGAAAAGACTAAAGTCATAGGTAGGAGGAAAACAGTCAGCACGAAGAGAGTTTCACAAGCCAGCAGTTCTTGGAAGGAAGCTGCTGGAATAGGAAGATGTATTACAACGAGGTACACAAATAGGGAATTGATGAAGACCACTAGACCAACGAATCAACCGAGCTGGACCAAAAGGAAGCAGAGAAAATAATTAAAAATAGTCACGTTATAATTTTTGTGAAATAGGACTTTTTAAAACTCGTTATAGTTTTCGCTTATTTTATTTTTGATTTAAATAAATATTTGATTACTAGTAAATAAAAACATAATTCAGTGTGTATTTATTAAAGTTACGTATAGCCGAGAAACACATGGAGATACACGAGATTTTGCCTAGTAGTTATATTAATACAGAGGTTACATACAATTAGATTGGACATATTGTTTTGTCCTTGCAAAATAAAATAGAAACAGGAACTTTACATTTTGTTTTTCAACCGCCATTTGAAAGTTCAGTTGAAAATGGTTAAGATTTTTTAGGGAATGATTTAATAGAGAGCTTCAAAATAGTCAACGATATTTCGAAATGCGAGAATATATTGGCATAAACAAAGTTTCTTTCCTAGAACATTCCATCTGTGGAACAATATACCATGAGGCTGCTTCCTAACCGACTACAACATGATCGTCTTCAAGTCTAATGTAAACAAATACTTGTTGAGGTTGCTTCCTAACCGACTACAACATGATCGTCTTCAAGTCTAATATAAACAAATACTTGTTGAGGTTGCTTCCTAACCGACTACACCATGATCGTCTTCAAGTCTAATATAAACAAATACTTGTTGAGGTTGCTTCCTAACCGACTACACCATGATCGTCTTCAAGTCTAATGTAAACAAATATTGTTGAGCCGCCTTCTTCGACAATCAATTCCTCTTAAGTTATCTTCTGCCCATTCTACCCATTGTTTCCAATTTTCTTCGTGGTGGCGTTCACCGTCACACTGACAATCTCTATACCTTTGATCCTCGAGTGGCTCCCGTGCCTTGATAAGCTGTGACCAATTAATAAAACAAAACAAAAATGAACGACTTCTAAACAAGGCCTACCGCACAGTTAAAGAAATATATTTTTGAAGAAAATCGCTCAATCAAGTTAAAAACATGAAGAACATTAAGAACATTAAGAACAAAGAGGATTCATTAAGAAATTATTGTAAAAGGATGAATTTACACTGACACTTTAAGAGTCTATCAGGTGAAATATTTAAAAGAATTTTAGCTGTAAATTCCCCCTATCTCTTGTGATATCTCTATTTTAGGTATGTGTATACGTTAATATATTTTTATGTATAGGATTTACACCTAAACAAATTAGCCGACCATTATGAATTTAGGAACACAGCTGCTAGGCGTAAGGGGTTCAAATGTAGGCTATATTTAGTTTAATGTATTTTTATGCAAAGAGAGTAAAAAGAGGTAGACTCCATACGAGAAAATTCAGATACTTCCTTTTTTTGTAAAATTTTAACAATAGATATACGATATCAATGAATTAATATGCTCCAAATTTCAGTTTCTTTAGGGTATTATAAAGGGATTTTAGGGGACAAAATATTGGAAGAACTATCTCCCCAAAAAACAAAAAAATACAACTAATAAATTTCACGAAACGTATTAACATTTACTTTTTACAGACCTGTATATTTTTAATTTACTGAAACTGTTTTAAAGTATTTTTTTTTATTTCAAAATATTTCCAGTATGTCAAAGCTTTTTTTGTGGTGAGCCATATTGTTTTTAGTGTGACGATAAGCCACACGAACACCATAAACAAATTCTGAAATTAAAAAAAATACTTACAAAGTTCTTGCACGTTAAAAGTATACAGGTTGGTAGATAATTAAATTCTACTGCGTTTGATATAAGTTATTATTTATTATTACTTTTAACGATTTATAGACTGTTAACTATACTGCAAGATGAACAATATTTGATTAATAGTAAATAAAAAGATAATGTGTAAGTAACGGAGAGGCGAGAAACACACGAAGACACGCGAGAAGTTGTAACACAAGTTTTTAATGTGGAGAGTTGTGCGTTGTTTTTTATTTGTTCTTATTTTTAATTTTCTTTTACTAACGAGTCACAATTATCAAGGCCCAAAAGCCACTCGAGGATTAGGGGTATTGAGTTTGTGAGGTGGACGATATTTGTAACTGGTCAGAAATGTATTATTTAAGAGCACGGACTAACAAGAATGTATTTACATTAAATTTGAAAACGGCAATGTTGTAGTCAGCCGGGAAGCAGCCCCATGGTATTGTGTTCCACAGACGGGCAGTTCCCGAAAATAAACTTTGCTCATGGAAGTTCTGTTTAGTTTTAAGCGCAGAGAAAGAGAAAGTTAAATTATTGCCAATGGTTGTAGCTTGACGGGTTTTTGTTGTGAATGTTTTACAGGAGGGGAACCATAGACTGGAGCTCAGTCGAGCACCTGCTTTGAAAATAGCGATAATGAATGATTTAAATTAAGAGACAAAAGTAACTTTTTCTCTCGCCATGAAATAAACAAACTCTTCTATATGTATTATATTTAATACCGTAATTTATCCAGTTAATAAATAATTCAACATTTGATAAAATATGATTTAAATTCAAAAGTTAATGAAAATCCTTTTTAAACCACATTTAAGAAGCTTTAT
Source organism: Sepiola atlantica (assembly GCA_963556195.1). Taxonomy (NCBI): domain Eukaryota; kingdom Metazoa; phylum Mollusca; class Cephalopoda; order Sepiida; family Sepiolidae; genus Sepiola; species Sepiola atlantica. Next base: position 59,145,122 of record OY744516.1, read on the forward strand.
ATTCGGATGTCCTGCTGGCGTGGCGGGAAGAGAGCAGGCTCAAAGTGTTTATTCGAATATTGATTTACTCCTCTCTAGGAGTTAGGCACAAGGCCAGTTTTTATCTTACTCCCACAAGTAAGATGTGACCCATGGTCGGGTCGGGAAAGTGGGGTTTAAAAATTGCCTGGGCAGCCCGTCGGCATTCCCCGGTAGGGGCGCGTCAGACAGTAAGCAATAAACTTACTCCTCCCCAAAGAGGGGAGGCGAAGCCTGGGAGGGTGGACCTCCTAGAACTGCACAGGACAGACCCATAGACCTGCATAAATCAAGCTCCGAAGGCCAAGACAATACCAGTCTATGGGGTGCAGTATCCATCGGAACAGATACTACACTTTGATCTTAGCCAAGCAGCGATGAAGATGCGTAGAGTCAAGCCAACCCATTCTCGCCATTCATTTGACGTCCAGTCGCGATAGCCGATCCGATCTCGACAATCAGTCCGACAGAAACGAGATAATTTTGGTGTCTTTTACCTGTCGGGCTGAGGTATTCGTCCTTAGTCCTAGGAGGTCCACTCTTCCAGCCCTTGCCTCCCCTCTTTGGGGTAGAGTTAGTTTTTTTTTTTACTAAATACCTGAGACGCCTCGACCGAGGAATGCAGACGAGGCTGCCCAGGCAATTTTTAAAAGCTTAGCAGGTTTGACTCTCCCAACCTTCTGACCTTGTGCCACATCTTCCTGTGGTGGAAAGGAAGTAAATTGCGCCAAGTCAATTCACGATGGTCGCTGGTATGGCGCGTCATCAACAAACCAATACTGCTGAGGAAGTCGCGCGTGGAGGAGCCAATCGCTCCACTCGTCTCCACGTCGATCGGTTGAAATACAAATCTGTCGAGAAAACCGGTGTATTTTGATCGCTTATGCTCATCCGCTGACACTGATGCGTGTCCAGGGTTTGTCGCCGATCCCGTTACTGACGATCGTGCAAAAGTGTCAACACAAGTCGCGATTTGCCGTTTGAAAAAGAAAACACGTTAAGCGATCAGGACGTTTGCTATCTCCTAACATTCATGAAGACTTGGATTAAAATAGAAGAATGTTTCTTATTTTTAGTTTTACATATTTATTTACTGATTCACTGCATTCAATTTTATAATTCAACTCACCCTCCCCCCCCCCTCTACTCACATATACACGCATTACGTTCATGTTTCAGTGAGTGTGTTGATTTTTTTGCTTTTGGAGGGTTTTAGACTCCCAGGAGAATTACAATTTAAGAAACTAAAGACTGTGTTGCTCAGAAGTTGGGTTTTATTTTCATTGCTATATAAATCGAGTTGACAGTCTGACAAACATAACACCGATAAAAATACAAACAATGATACATTTATTTCTTTAAGAAAGTATAAATAAGTGAAATAGATGACAGGTTGTTCTTTCATTACTAGTAGTAATACCCGGG
>OY744516.1:59149064-59154064 GCA_963556195.1 Sepiola atlantica
AGTGTGTCTATACACAAACACTTGAAGAAAAGTAATATTTGATATGAATTAAAAAAGTACATACGCTGTAGTAACACTACCACTACCCATTAATCCGGTAGAAATACGATAAAAGGCCCCTTCAAAAGGAAGAGCTAATGCCTGAAAATATCATCTCCTTTTACCACTGGAAGTTGTGATGGATTCTAAGTTACACTAAAGCGCTGTATACCTTTGTATTCTAACAGTAACCGTAAGACCGGCTGGCAGTATAAAAAAGACGGAAACAGTGCGCAAACGGCTGGTGAGAAACCAATCCTCTTTCTGAAAGGATGTGGTAATTTGTTTATTTGTATGGTAACAGTAATTGAAACCGGAAAAAAAGAAAAGAGAAAGACGATGGAAGCGGTGCACATGCAGTGGTCGTACCGGAATCCTGAATAGTCAATTTATAGTCAACGAAATCAATAAAAGTAAATTTGACCCGAATATGTTCTGCTCGCACCTGTCGGCCCTCCCTCACAAAGCAGGTAGTAATACCTGGGAGTCAGGTCTACCTTGAATATTGCCGTTAATTTAAAGTAAAAAATGTAATTAAAGAAATAATGAGTTGAAGTGTCGGCCTGAGTTAATTGTATTTACGTGTGAATATGAAATAGAATGAAAAAAAAAGAAAAAAAAGAAAGGCAGAAAACGTCGCAATCTTTAGGGTTAAGGAAAGAAAATTTCAGAATATAAAAAGTTAAAAAGAACGAAAAAAACAGAAATGAAACGTCTGAAACGGTAAAACGAAAAAGAAGAAAAGAAAGAACATGTCGCATTCTGTAAATTAAAATAAAAGAATTCCAAAGGAAATTAAAAACGTCCCGATCCATAAAAAAGAAAAGGAAAGCGAAAGCAAACGTCTCAATCTGTAAAGTTACAAATAAGAAAATGAAAAAGAAAAAACGTGTCAATCGATTTGTTCGCAGCTGCCACAATATTTTAGTAATCATGACGACACAAATGGGTAGATAAAATAGACGCTATTCTGTCACTACATTAAAGCGAATATGTTGTTGTCTGTTTGTGAATTTAAATTGCGATACGGTGATTGTAACCTTGCTGAAAACAAACTCTTTTATTAATTAATGCAAGTGTTGACCGGGAAGCAAATGTTTGTGAGTATATGAAAGAAAACATATAATGCTAAAAGAAACGAAATACGATCATGTAAGAATAATTGAAGCGACTATTGTGTCTAAATTTTGTAAATCATGCCGAAGTCTATGGTGTGTTCAGAAAGATTCTATTACGCTAAAACGGGATATTATGTTTCACCGCAGTATTATGTTAGTACACGAATGTCGAGACTGAACAGGACAAATAGAAACCTTAATAAATAGCTTAATGTATCCAGCGTGAAACGGGAATACTTTTTTGTTATTACATAAATACTGTGATGTAATAAATATGAAAGAAAATTAAAGAAAAGAAAGTAATAATTAAAAGCATGATTAATGTAAGTTACTATTGTTGTGTGGACTCCGAAGACCAGACCACTAAGTGTTTTTGAATGATAATCTGCCATTCGTTTATTCCGTCAATCGGGAATGTGAAGAAAGTATTTAGAATAGTCAACTAAAACGCCCGGTAACTATGGATTGTTAATACTCATCCCAATTTGACGGAAATTTCAAACTAACCCCATAAAAAGTCACTTTTCCTCTTATATTCACTCTCATGTTCACATTTCCTCAGCAAAAGTTTTTTTCAAATTTATTTTGTGCCAATTTATTTGTTTAATTTGTTTTAGTTTATTTTCTTGTTTAATGTGCGATCAAACATCTTTTACTATGAATTATTTTATTTTTACAGATCGAAATTCATCAATTCTACACAACTACAAATAAGCAAATCATAAATAATTTAAAAGAAAAAATAAATATAAATAAATGAAGTTTTATTTATTATTTAAAAAATAAAAACTTGGCAAAAGTACGGAATAGTTAACACTCGATAACCCGTAAACTAAAAAAAAACGCACACACACTTTATATTACACGCATTAGAATGAAATTCTCTACCTAACTCGCATAGTTTTAACGCTTATAGCACTTTTCATTTGATATTTTTTCTCCTCGATAATCAACATTTAATGGCGCCTCAAAAGTGTAAACATGGCGGCCATTAAGTGTAGTTTCGATTGTCGAGGGAACGGAGTTTAGAAGAAAAAGTATGAAATAAAAAAGATTATAAACGTTAAAACTAGACGGATTAGGTAGAGAATGTTATTCTAATGCGTTTGATATAAATTATGTTTTGTTGTTTTTTGTTTACGAGTTATCGAATGTTAACTATGCTGTACTTTTACCCAAACTTTATTCATATTTACTTTATCTTACCTTTTTTTATTATTTATAAATTGGCTAATTTTTAAATAATTTTATCGATACTAATTATATGAATTTAATTAAAACGACTCGGATAAGTCTCGAAAGACAATGGATAGCTCCTGTAAGGGTGCATAGACGGGGAGTCTAAAGGGAAGTAAGGATTGCGCAATCTCCAATCGAACCTCTCCTAAACTGGCATTACTGGAGTTCAACGATAAGAAGAGGTCCAGGCAGACTGAAAACAATGTCGGCATAAACAGCGAAATACAGTTTTCCTTCTCCTAGGCTAGGTGCACAACCAAGGCTAGAAAGTCTAGCATTGTACTATTTAATCCATAGCTTGAAGGATATTTATTTACTCCTCGCGAAGTTAGGCACAAGGCCAGTTTTATCTTACTCCCACAAGTAAGATGTGACCCAGGCTCGGGTCGAGCAAGTGGGGTTAAAAGCCAGCGCTCGAGAGGTGAGCACTCTGGCCATTTAAAAATTGCCTGGGCAGCTCCGTCGGCATTCCCCGGTAGGGGCGCCTCAGACAGTAAGCAATAAACTTACTCCTCCCCAAAGAGGGGAGGCGAAGCCTGGGAGGGTGGACCTCCTAGAACTGCACAGGACAGGCGTGCAGTATCCATCGGAACAGATACTACACTTTGATCTTAGCCAAAAGACGGATATTTATTTACTCCTCGCGGAGTTAGGCACAAGGCCAGTTTTATCTTACTCCCACAAGTAAGATGTGACCCAAGATCGGGTCGAGCAAGTGGGGTTAAAAGCCAGCGCTCGAGAGGTGAGCACTCTGGCCATTTAAAAATTGCCTGGGCAGCCCCGTCGGCATTCCCCGGTAGGGGCGCCTCAGACAGTAAGCAATAAACTTACTCCTCTCCAAAGTGGGAAGGCGAAGCCTGGGAGGGTGGACCTCCTAGAACTGCACAGGACAGGCGTGCAGTATCCATCGGAACAGATACTACACTTTGATCTTAGCCAAAAGGCCGAGAGAAGGATAAAAAAAAATTTAAAAAAACAACAAAAAAAAACATATATATAGATTCAAAGAGTACTAGAAAAGGTTACGCAGTAGCCTCGACAAAACTCGAACCCGTCACGGCGAATTCAAAATCTGTGCCTGCCTTAAATACATACGCATAAAATGTTTCAATTATAATATAAGAACTGTTGGAATATACCACCGATTTTGGCTACATTCGAGCAAAAAATAATGGTATTTCTGCAGTTTACGGACCGTGCTATTTTTTTAGATAGGATTTTCAAGTTAGATTTAATTTTTTCCGCTATCTTTTGTTTATTAAATTGGTAGGTGAAAAATAACGTTATTATTTCAGCACGGTCCGTAAACTGCAGAAGTAACAATTTAATTATTGGTCTTTGATCGAATTTTGGTGCGGAAATAAAATTGTAAGAAACTTTTAAAAGTCTATAAATTTGAACTATTATTCTAAGTTTTATTCTCGCGGACGGCCATTTTAGTTGGGAGAGGGCGGCCAATTGTTAGTACACACTTATCGATCAGTTATGTTTTCCTCTGAATGTTTTTCTTTTACATTCCCGTTAATAAAGAAAAAAAAAACAATGTTAAAAGATTTTTTGTGTTGTTAATGCATAAATAATCTTTTAAAGAAAAAAAAACATTTTGGCTGCAAAAAAAAAAAATAAATAAATAAAATAAAAACAAAAAAACAAAACAATAGAAATAAAAAAATGGCCACCAACGGTGAAAGAATAACACATTAAAAGTTAAATTTTAAAATATTTAAAAGGTAAATTACAATTTTATTGTAAGACTAAAAAGATAATGCGGACAACAATCAACGGTAAAGGTTACTATCAACGACATAAATTATTTTAAAGGAAATACAGTTAAGAAATTATTAAAAAACAATTTATTTGGGTCTACCTACTCATTTGTGACCTAATTGCGTTATAAAAATCTAATGTTAATATTTGAAAAAAGTTTTAAGCCAATTTTTCTTTACCTTAAATAGTGAATTGAGTTAAATAATTCTCTGTAGCCATTTTGAACTAAATACATAACCGGAGCGGAAGCGACTAAAGGTCGAAAATGCAGAAAACAAGTATTCGGTCTTTACTTGGTTTCGCTCCTGTTATGTATTTAGTTCAAAATTGCTACCTCGGATTATTTAATTCAATTCACTATTCACACTCACAGTGAAGTAAATTGGCTTAAAACATCTTTTAAATATTACATATTAAAATGTTTTCAGCGCAAATAAGTCACAGATAAGTAGGTAAACCAAAATAGATTGTTTTTGACTAAATTCCTAACGGTATTTCTTTTGAAATAATTAATGTCGGTATTAGTAATGATATAACCTCTTTTAATATCTTCCTACAAACACTCGCAGACAAGCACGAATTGGCTATGAGGGAAATATATGATTGATTATTAGTGTTCTTATTTACTTGCCTCTCAACGAGGGCAGAGTTAAACACAAGGTCTATTTTTAATGTGGGTAATATCCAGCTCCCCAAAATGGGGCACTCTGGAGTAAGACAAAAATTAAAATTGCCTCAGTCTAGAAGGATTTATCCTTTCACTTACCGAGAACAGAGAATGTGAAGTGTAGCATCAGAACAGATACTACACTTTGAATTATTTATTCGCCATATAAA
>OY744516.1:59156564-59186564 GCA_963556195.1 Sepiola atlantica
TATTACTATACATGTATATATTCATTAATGTATGTATATATATATATATATGAATATATAAATAAATATATATATTCGTATATATATATTACAGATATAGATATATATTCATATATATGTATATATATGTACATATAATTTTATTTATATATATAGATATTTATATATATATATTAAGACCTATATTTATTAACATATACATAATATAGCTATATATAAAAACATATATATATATATATATGCATATATATAAATATATGTACACATATATATATACGAATATATATATATTTATATACATATATATATAAGTATATGTACAGATATATATACGAATATATATATATATATATTTATATACATATGTATATATATGTACACATATATATTTACGAATATATATATATTTATATACATATATATATATATATATATATATACATATATCCACATATATATACATACTTATCTAAATATATATATATATATATATATAATACATATATACATACTTATATTAATATATAAATATTTATACAAATATATATATATATACATATTTATATAAATATATATATATATATATTTATATATACGCATATATATACATATGCATAAATATACTTGTATTTGCATATATATTCATATGCATACAGATATATGCATATACATACTTATATGTATATACATACACATATCATATATATATATATATATATATATATATATATATATATATATATATATATATATATATATATATATATATGTATACATAGTGAGAGAGAGTAGAGATAGAAAGAGGGGGAAGGAATAGATTGCTTGATAAGAAAAACTAGGAACGGTTGAAATAAAAATAAATAAACAATCTGACAGATAAAGTTTAAATGTTGAGATATGAACAAGCTTAGAGAGGTAACATCTGAGAAAAATACAGACATACATGCAGGCAGGCAGACAGACAGACAGACATAGATAGATAGATAATAAGCATATATATATGACAGACAGACAGACAGACATAGATAGATAGATAATAAGCATATATATATATATATATATATATATATATATATATATATATATATATATATATATACATATATACATATATACATATATACATATAAATATATCTATATATATACATATATACATATACATATATACATATATATATATACAGATATACATATATATACATATATATACATATATACATATACATATATATATACATATATACATATATATATATACATATATACATATACATATATACATATATATATATATATATACATATATATATGTATATACATACACACATATATATATACATATATATATGTATATACATACACACACATATATATATATATATATATATATATATATATATATATATATATATAGATTAAAATGAAAGAATGAAAATTACAAAAACATTTTTTTATAAAATAAAGCACAAAATAAAAGTATTTAAACAAGTTTGTTTTTTCTTTAAGCCATGAGAAAATAATTAAATTGAAATTTCTTCTTACCTCTTAGTGGTTTCTGTATTCCCCAGGAATGGACAACAAATGAAAAAGAAAAAGAGAAATATCCAATTGATCGACATATCCATGTTAAATTGATGAAATCGCAATAATAGCCATAATGTTAGTTTTTTTGTTGTGTTTTTTTTGTTGTTGTTAACAATATAAAATATCGTGTGTGTGTGTATGTTATTTTGGTAAATAATGCTTTTTTGCTTTTGTTTTCTTTGCAGAACCTGTATAACTGCAAAGAATGTCACATTAACATATTATTACCAAAATACAGTTTTGATAATAATACACAAGATGGGGAAAAAAATCAAATTATGACAACAATAAGGGTGATAGGGACAATATGAATGTCGTAAGATAAAGGAAAAAAAATAATATTATTATTTTTTTTCTTAAAGTTCTAAATAAAAAATGATGGGAGAAAATTACTTATTCTCTGCCTTGGATTCTAATTTCGAATTCTTTAAAACAACAATAACAAAACACCGCAAAAAATATTGGCAGCGAATTAACCAAAATGAACTAATTAAAAACGTGAACACTTATACATACGTAATAAAATCGTTTCTAATTTACATATATATACATATGTATATATATATATATAAAACCCTAAAGATTGCGTTGTTTTGTTACTAGGAGCTCAAAGATATCTTATTCATTTTTTTTATGTTTAAGGGGACTTAAATAGGTCTACCCGTCGCATTGTCAATATTCGCAGAATACAGTTCGTTTTCGTGTGTGTCTGTTTGTACCATTTTGAGAAGTTTTGTTTTGCTAGATGTAAACATTAAGCAAAAACTCTGTCGTGTTGTCGGGGAAAGAATATATTCCATGAAGTAAATGGCAAATCGTAGAATTTACAAAAATGCCTTTTTCTGCTTCCATCGAACATGTGCGCGCCCGTGTTTGTGTACATGTGTGTGCCCGTGTGTGTCTGTCTGAGGAAGAGAGGGGGAGAGCGAGGGGCAGATGGGTGGGGGCAGATATAGCGACATACACAGCGATAGACAGGCTCTTCTCGCGGTCTAAAGTGGGGACATTCAATCAAGACGTGGAAGAAAGAAAAGAAGAGATTGAAGAACTACAAGAAAAAAGGAAGGAATAGAAAGACATTTGGTACAGGCAGTGGGCGAGGGATACTCGAAGAGAGTGAGGGATAGAGGGGGGGGGGGTTCTTATAGTTTTACGACAACCTAACGAATCAAAGAATACAACTCCTTCTCAAATTTCTTTCCTTCTTTCTTTTTTTACTGTACGCCGCATTTTTTTTTTAACCTACCCATGAGGGCAAAATTAGACACAATGTCTTTATTATATATATATATTATTGTTGTGAAAATCCAGCTCCCCATAAAAGGAAATTTAAATTGGGATAATAATAAAAATTGTCGCAGTCTAGAAGGATTTTTCTTGCTCTGATCGAATACAGAATCGGTACAACACTTGAAATCACTATTTATTTCCCTCCCGAGGGCAAATTTGGACACAAAGTCGGTCGTTAATGTGGATAAAATCCAGCTGCCCTCTTATAAGAGTCCTTCTAGACTGAGGCAATTTAAAAAAAATATTATTTTTAAGAATTTCCTCAGTCAAGGAGGACTTTTCTTCCCCGACCGAGGACAGAACAGATGCTACACTATGAATTATTTTTTCACAAATAAAAAATTAATTTCACTTAAAGCATCAAAAGTGTGAGGAGTGTGTGTGTGTTTGTGTGTGTGTGTGTGTGTGTGTGCGTCGGGGTAAGGCCCTCCTTTGTCCATCGTACTATAAACTGACCGCATTTTGACCCATTCGTCCAAGCACCGTAACTTTCATTCTTTCACCATTTGTCCATTCCTTTCACTTCAGAAACACCACAATACCACATTTACGTTATGGGGATATATGGGCGATACCCAGCTCCCGAAAATGGGCGCTCCGGATTGGGACAAAAATTACAATTGGTTCGCTCTTTCACTAACTAAGGACAGGACAAATATTACACTTTGAATTATACAAATGTAAATTTTGAACACATAAGGCGCAAGACCATGAAAAGTGCGGAGAAAATGGTGGTCAGTGGTCATCCTTTGTCTATTCCATTTATCTATCCTACGCTTAGCTAGAATCATTACAGTCACCACAATACCACATTTACTCTAGATGTCCATCCTACTTAAAATATTCCCAAAGTGTTGAAAGATTTAATTTTATTCATAAATATATACACTTTGAACCTAGTTTGAAGGCTAAAGAATTATACTTTGAGTCAAGGAAGATTTCTCCTCTGACGTACACCGAAGGTTTTTTTAAAGAAATATTGTCGTGGCTGAGTTCTATGAGAAAAAAGGAAAGAAAGAAATAAAATAGATGTGTGACCATTCAGTCTTCCTCCCCCCTCCTTCCGACTTTAAGAAAAAACTGGGTTTTGTTAAAAAGGCGTCTTGTAGATTTGGGAGGGCAATGTTCTTCGTGTAGTAAAAGACCTGAAGAAAGAAAGAAAATGGTGCGAATTTAAAGCGTTAGAAAAAGACTGTTGTGGTGGATGGGTTGGAGACAAAAAAAAAATAGATGGAGAGAGGAGAGAGAGAAAGAAAGAAAGAGAGAGAAAGAGAGATAGGAGAGAAGAGAAAGAGAGAGAGAGAAAGAGAAAGAGAAAGAGTGACGGAAAGAAAGGGAGTAAGAGAGAAAAAGAAACAGAGAGAGAGAAATAGAAAAAGAGAGGAAGAGAGAGATAAAGAAAGAGAAAGAAAGAAAAAAAGAGAAAGAGAGAAAGAGAGATAGAGGGGAAGAGAGAGAGAGAAAGAGAGAGAGAGAGAGAAAAAAAGAGAGAGAGAGAGAGAGAAAGAGAAAAAATGAAGGAAATAAAGAGAGAAAGAGAGAAAAAGAAACAGAGAGAGAGGGAGATATAAAGAAAGAGAAAGAAAGAAAAAGAAAGAAAGAGAAAAAAAGAGAGAGCGATAACAAGAAAAGAGAGAGAGAGAAATATATATATATATATATATATAGACAGAAACATAAAGAGAAAGAAAAAGAGTGAAAGAGTGACAAAGAGAAAGAGCGAGAGAGAGAGAGAGAGAGCGAGAGAGAGAGAGAGAGAGAGAGAGAGGACAAGAGAGAGGAGAGTTTTTTTGTTTCTTCTTTTAAATAGTAAAACAAAATAAAGAAAATAAACAAAATGCGAGCTTTTCGGTGTTTTCTTGTCACAATTCGACTACAGACATATTTTTCCTTTCTTTCTTCCCATTCACGCCGCGTCGTTGTTTTTCTACACACAGAAGTAAATAAATATATCAACTTAATAAACGAAATACGCGCGTTTTCTTTCTTCGCCGTTTTCGACTGAAGTTGTGTTGTGTTTAGTTTCGTTTTGCCACGTTCTTGTGAGGAGGAGAGAGACCGACAGTACTGACAAAATTCAGACGAGTCAAGGATACGTCTTCGACAATCAGTGCGACAGAGGGGGGGGGGCGTTGTGACATCTTCTGGTTCTTAGGGTTTTATTAACTCCTCCCCAGGAGTTAGGCACAAGGCCAGTTTTATCTTGCTCCCACAAGTAAGATGTGACCCAAGATCGGGTCGGGAAAGTGGGTTTGAAAAGCCAGCGCTCGAGAGGTGATACTCTGGCCATTTAAAAATTGCCTGGGCAGCCCCGTCGGCATTCCCCGGTAGAGGCGCCTCAGACAGTAAGCAATAAACTTACTCCTCCCCAAAGAGGGGAGGCAAAGCCTAGGAGGGTGGACCTCCTTGAACTGCACAGGACAGGCGTGCAGTATCCATCGGAACAGATACTACACTTTCTGGCGGGGCTGAGGTATGATTATGTTCAGTTCTTGGAGGTCCACCCTTAACGCGCTTTGATAAGGCGTTGGTTTATTTTTAATCGCCTGACAGGGCTGAACGGGCATCTTTTTTTGTAGGTCAGAGTGCTCAACATCTTGGGTGCGTGCTTCGGGGAAAATACTGCAATCGTCCCATCACTACTCCATATTAATAAAATTGTGTGACAAATTTCCATCTCAATGTATTTCTTGCCTCTACGTGACTTTTTAAATTTATTTATTTTACTTATATTCACTTAAAAAAAACTTATATTCACCCAAAACAAGACACATTGCCACCGATAAGGGTCAGATTAAGTTGGGAATTTTGCAGCGAGATGTTTGTTCACATTACATTTAAATTTATGCATGTAGATACAGCCGGTGAAACAGGAAACAAGGGGGGGATTCCGAAGGCAAGTAAGACTTAAGACACATAATCACTTTTTTTTATTGACTTTTAATCGATTATTTTATTGAAATAAAAAATGCAATAGCGTAAAATACAAAAAATAACTTTAAAAAAAATCTTATTTAAAAAAAAATTTAATTACGAAAGAAAGCATTTCCATTTATTTATAAATAAGTCAGCTATTTTAATATTTTGTTAATAGTTCCGAAAATTAAAAAAAGAATGAACTACTTCGTAAAATTGCTAAATGTTGTGAGGAATTTGGAAGCATTTAGACAGTCGAATAGAAAGTCATTTCTGGCTGTAAGATTCTTAACAAATCCTCAAGTATTGAAAGGACAATCATGTTAACAATCGAGAAATCGATAACAAACAAAATATACAACAAATAACTGTCATCAAACGCAATAATTTTTTTTTACTGACCTGCGTAGTTTTACAGTTGTGAAACTGTTAAAAATCTTTTTATTTCAATACTAACAAAAAAAAACTTGTATTTACGTTTAGGGGACACAAGTGCAGCGAGTTTGTCGGAGCACATTTCATAGAAGTACTTGTAAAACAAACACAGAGATGCAACATTGCGGCGATGGGACAGAGGCTGGAGCTTGGTAGATAGGAAATATAGTAAAGATAGTAAAAACAGGCTTTCCCTACCACAAACTCTAATACATTGGCTGGTGCACCAACCAAGGTCCATAAAACAGCCTCTAATCTAATAGGTTTGACATTGTCTACCAAGCTTCAGCCCCTGTCCCATCGCCACAATGTTGCATCCATGTGCTTGTTTTACAAGTACTATAATGGAATGTGCTCTGACGAACTTGTTACATCTGTGCCCCCTCAAAGTAAATACCCCCGACTAACTCGACAATCAGCAAAATCCCACCCTTCACTTGAGAGGGCCCCAGATGCCGGAATGCTTCCTACTCTAATATCTTTTTTCATCGAACAACTTGCCTTTGAATTCCATCCCTGCTCCATGTTATCCCAACTATACCAACATGCAGATATTTAAATGTAATGTGAACAAACATCTCGCTGCACAACTTCCCACTTAAAATGTCTCGATTATCCCGTGATTCACAGTCTCGGTGGCAGTATGCCTTTTTGGGGTGAATATAAGTTCAAATAAAAATTGGCATAACATTCATTTTTAAATACGTTAAAAAGTTTAAAACCCGATTTCATGTAACAGTTGGGCGAATGCGATCCAAATCGACACGGACCGAAGACCTGGGTGTTCCAAGTTCGAATCCAGTCGGTTCCACAGTACTACTTTCACTTAGGGATGTTGGCAACCTTCTCGTGGTCCTTCCCGTAAGTATCCGATGTCTTTCCAGAAAGATTTCTAACTAGAAAAACATCGGGAAAACTAATGCCAACACCAGAATCATCTGATTCACACGAAAAAAGAACAAATCCTTATCTACAAAAAGCGTGTTTCACGATCAGCAACCATAATGATGATAGGACGCTCGACGCTTACCTACAAAAAGTGGCTCCAAAGACTAAATCTATTCTCACTTGAGCCACGTAGGATAGGAGGAGACTTGATTCTGACGTACAATATCATCAACGGGAATTTAACTCTACCTTTCAAGGAGTTTTTCACTCCAGCACCAAGTCGCAGTCTCTGCATACACCCGCAAAAGATGTACCACCGTCGTTTTCGGCTCAAAAGAAAAAAGGCAGCATTCTCTGTCAGTGTTCCTGCTCTGTGAAACAACCTGCTCTGTGGAACAACCTACCAGAGGAGGTCATAGCGATGACTACCATATCCAGGTTTAAAGCGGCCTTTGACAAATATACATACTATATGTGGATATAAATAACTTCTACCTATCTCTTTACATGGCTTGCTGCACTTTGATATTTTTGCCAAATAAATTTCATTCTTTTAATTTGATTTGAATAATGCGACACGATGGAAACATTGAATAAATACAAGATACTAACAAAACATTAGCTTATAAAAAAGCAATAAAAACGGTGATTGATGTCGCAAAAATATGTGTTAAAATGAAGATTACACAAATGAAGGCATGGGCTTAAAAATGTTTTATTTTCTGTAGTTCCGCACAAATTCGAAGACTTTTCATGAGCGAAATTTGCTAAAATTCTTTAGAATCGATATCATTTTCGGTCGGTTACTTAGGGTTCAAAACCAAGTGTAAACTTTGGATTCAAAATCAAGGGTAAACTTAGGGTTCACACCCAAAGATAAAGGTAGGTTCAATGCTAAATATAAGGTTAGAGTTCAAAAACGAAAGCTAAACATACGGTTCAATACCAAAGCTAAACATACGGTTCAAAATCAGAGATAAACCTAAGGTTCAAAACTAAATGTAAAAGTAGGGTTCATGACCAAAGCTAAACATACGGTTCAAAATCAGAGATAAACCTAGGGTTCAAAACTAAATGTAAAAGTAGGGTTCATGACCAAAGCTAAACATACGGTTCAAAATCAGAGATAAACCTAGGGTTCAAAACTAAATGTAAAATCAGGGTTCATGACCAAAGCTAAACATAGGCGACAAAAACCGGATGTAAAGTTAGGGTTCAAATTCAAGCGTAAAGTTAAGGTTACAATTTAGACGTAAAGTTAGGGTTCAAATTTAGACGTAAGGTTCAAAGTCAAACATAAACCTAGGGTTCAAATCAGACGTAAAGTTGCTCTTTCTTCTCAAAGGTTAGAAATAATGGTTATTTTCATTAAACAAATACTGATAATCCCATAAACACTATGATTTTTCCTCGAGGGGGGATGGTGAAAAATTCCCTGCCAAAAACTTCATTTTTCCATCCAAATCCAACAAAAGTGGTGATTGATAGATGTTTGCATTATTCAATGAGTAGTGATTGCAGAATAACCACACATGCTTGACATGTTCAATTTAGAAAATTATTATAATTCAAAAATCAATAATTTAACTAGTGTATAAGAATCTGAGTAAGTAAAACAAGATTAAAGAAATCAATCGTCGCATGGCTGTCAAGTTTTCCACCTCCATTTAAACTCTCGGCCTCTACTGACCCTCCCCTTTCTATGAGATAGAGAAGCTACTGTACAACACGCTTGTTCAATTACCTCTTTAAATAGCACAAGAGGGCTTTAGCCTCAAAATATTTCAACGCAATTAAACACGTTCGGCTGTTGTGAAAGCTGTGCGAAAATAGAACTGCCACAACTAAACTTCTGTACTTAGAAAAGTGTTAATTTTGTGAAGTTTCGTAAATCCTTATTTACTTGTTTCCCCACATAGACAAAGTTAGACACAAGGTCGATTTTAAATATGAGGAAAATCCACCTGCCAAAAAGGGGCAGTTTGAATTGGGACGAAAATTAAAATCGCCTCAGGCTAGAATGGATTTTCTTTCACTAACCGAGGACAGAAAATATTAAGTTTATTTTCAGAACAGATACTACACTTTGCTCCTTGCCAAAAGGCATTGAGAATCCAATTAATTTTGTGCAATGTAATTATTGTCGTTAAAACAGTAGGGTGCACATAACCCCCTTCAGAAAATCTGTATAGATCGGGTATCAGGCTTACCGAACAGACAGGTAGAAAGTGTTAATATTTTTCTAATATACACAGACATGTAAGAAGTAAATAGACACTTGACAAAAATAATTCATACATGTTTTAAGTCTTTGCTTCCTTCGCCGACGGCTAGCACTTGGAGCCATACAAAGCAGGGGTCAAAGTTTGAAACATCGATATTTTATACTAATTAACATTTTTTGTGCTCAAATATAAATATATCTACCATATATCATCATTTACGTGTGACACCGACCAAAAAGGCATTAGAATTCTCAGAGTTTCAGATGAGCCATTATATTTACAATCAAATCACCACTTATCAAGGCCCACAGTCCATTCGAGGATACGTGTTACTGAGTTTAAACGGTAGGCGGTGAAACACCGAGGGGATTAGTAACGATGGTTGTAACTGGTCAGAAATTGACTATTTAAGAGGACGGCTTAACAAGAATTTGTTTACATTGAACTTGAAGACGGCGATGTTATAGTCAACCGGGAAGCAGCCTCGTGGTACTGTGTTCCACAGACGGGCAGTTCTAGGAAAGAAACTTCGCTCATGGAAGTTCCGTTTTGTTCTAGGTACACAGAAGGAGAAAGGGAATTTATTGAAAGCTTAATATGAAGGTCAACTAAATCAACGTCAGATCGCCGCAATGCTGAAGATTCTACAGTCCACTGTTAACCGAGTGATTATCCAATTCATTAGCGAGGGGAAATAATCAATACTATCTTGCCTAGGTCCACCAGGACCCTTTGACAGCACTCTTTATTATTAATGATAATGAACGTGTCTATTTACTTCTTTCCTGTCTGTGTATATTTATAAGATTTTATTCGTAAAACTATATTTAAGAAAACAGACGGGAACTTTTTGAGATATTATTTATATAATAATGCGCTAAGGCACTTTATGTTTGTACGTTATCACCTTTCACACACATTTAAAATATGAGATCGTCCGATTAGCAACGATACCGAGTGGAAATCAATCTGATGTCGCTAAGGTAAAAAAGATTCTGACTTTTAAAATCAATTGTTCCAAAATCGAATTCGATCGCCCCGTCGACTAAAACAGTACAATCTTGAATAAATACATTTAAAAAAGTGACCGTTGTTTTATTTATTTGAAGAATATCTGGCTAACAATTACTTCTACGGTTAGGAGACGGAGAATATTTATTGTTTTAAAAAGACTTAAATTGCTACAATGTTTAGTAAGTAAATAAATAAGAGACATATTTGTTTTATTTAAAGAATATTTAGCTGATAATCACAATTATTTTTACGGATGAAGAAAGTCATTTTTTAAAAATATTATTGACCCTGAGAGACACTTAGTAATTCAAAATGAATATTGTTATTAACAGTGAATTATACAGATTGGTGTAGAAAGCACCGTGGAATTTCCACAAGTCCCACTACTACTACTACTACTACTACTACTACTACTACTACTACTACTACTACTACTACTACTATTATTATTATTATTATTATTAGTAGTAGTAGTAGTAACAATAACGACAACAAAATGGTGTTTTTGATGCCAGAAAATAAGTACCATATGAACATGTGATATCCCGATACTGAAAACTTAACCGGAAGTGATCAACCCAGAGAGAGAGAGAGAGAGAGAGAGAGAGAGAGAGAGAGAGAGAGAGAGAGAGAGAGAGAGTATGAGGGGGAGAGATAGATAGATAGATATAGAACAAGATCACGAGAGAGAGAGACAAAGAGAGAGAGAGAGGGATAGAGAGAGAAGTTAAATACTATTACCGACTTATGGTGATATTACCTTTTGTTTAAATGGAATGGTGAGAGAGAAGACGAACATAAACAAACAATCGAAGTCTGATATTGATTGGATAACTGCTTAATATTAATTGATTCAAAAACTAATATAGGATTACACATTTTTGAATTGTTCCGACAAATTTAACAATACTAAAAAATGATTAGTATATATTCCAGCTATTTAGATTCCAAGAAAATAAAAGTTTTATATATATATATATATATATATATATATATATATATATATATATATATATATATATATATATATAAAATTAATAACAATATTAAGAAATACATAGAGATATATAAAAAACAATAATTAAACTAAACTAAAAAAAAATAAAAATAAAAGTGTAATAATAGTAATAAACTGGCTACTCTGGTGCCCCCTCGACGTAAATTCACTAGACCAACTCGACAATCAGCTAAATCCCATCCATTCACTGTGGAGGTCCTCAGATGCCGGAGAGCATTCTACTCCAATAGCTTCTTTTCTCGTGCTGCTGGCCTCTGGAACTTCCTCCCTGCCCCCTGTTTCCCCGACAGTACCGACATGTAGAGGTTTAAAACTAATGTAAACAGACATCTCGCTGCACAGCTCACAACTTAGAATGACACCTTAAACCTACTCCTTAATTCTCAGTAGCCCTTTACATCTACAGTGGCGTCCTGCCTAGTTTGGGGTGAAATATCATTATATATATATATATATATATATATATATATATATATATTTGAACATCTTCCTGAGTGCGGTACTGTTATCTGTCTGCGTGCCTCTTTCTTTCAGGGATGCAGCAATATTGGTTGTTTTTACTTAACTAGACGATTCTATTTTTGTATTCTGTTTTGAGAAGAGAAGGGTTCTTACAAAATTATTAAAAACTGTTCCACCATCCAGGCTATTTTATTAATATTTAGCAGTAAGTCTGATATAATATGTGAAAGATATATTGAAAAATAAATAGATATTGTGAAGATTTATACCCCAAATATTTTCTTCGTTTTTTTTTGTGTTCATATTCTCTTCCACCATTCCAGTTTTTCCGCATTGCTATCAGCCTTCATAAATACCTACACACTTATTTAGCAGAAATGCTTTAAGCAAACTACCATTCTGTCGTAATTGTGAGAACTTTGAAAGCGGCAGGGATGAAAGAGAAGAGTGGAGAATCGTGAAAATATTTATCTGATGTGTGATGTGTAAGACAATGTGTTACCTATATTTTAATTAAGTACCAAGGAGTGTTCAGTGGAGAGATGTCGAAGGCTCCTCGTGGGCAATGCCCAATGTACATCACATTACTCCCAGTGTTTGATTAACAAGAGAATGAAAGATAGACTTACGTGAAATACGTCACGCGTTCAGAGCTAGGCGTAGGATATTAGATTTAGGGTGTGTCTTCGTATTAAGATACACAATCAACAATACACTCACAAAAGCACGCAAATACATATGCCATATGCATACACATACTTATAAGTATCATACGCAGACAAATAGAGACACACAAGTATATAATATTCTACTTCGCAAAGTAAATAAACAAACATGTGTAATATTATGTTTCGACATGATTTAAATGAGGATTGATAATTTGTATAATTAGGATTATTCAAACAACTGTTCTAATTTTGGATGTGATTCTAGCAATTTTTCGGCCGATGCAACCTCCGACCTTCTTCGGGTGCATCTTGTCAGACTCTGGGATCTTTAAGGTATTTCGGGAATTCTGCAAGCACTCGTGGCGCACAAATATATAAGTGCTAAGTAATAATCAATTAGAAGTTATACTCTCTAAGCGGTTGAAGGTTCAATCCTCAGTGCGGGCGATACTAAGAATACAACTACGAATTATTTAAAACTTCTACCCAGTCACGGCTGACGGGACGAGAGCAAACTATTCCTCTGTGAATTAGTTAAGATTCCGTTCAAAATTCCGTACAAATTCTCGAGTTCTACATAAGGATTCCCGAGTTCGACAAGATGCACCTGAAGAAGGTCGGGGGTTACATCGGCCGAAGCGTTGTGAAAATTAGATACAAGATGAAAACAGTAGTCCGAGTAATTGAGTAATTCAAATAATACATACATGCTTAAATAAATAACTAACTTATTCTAAGCATTTAACAAGCAATTATTTACTTGCCGCCTCACGAGAGCAGAGTTAATAACAACGTCGGTTTTTGATGTGGGGAAAATCTAGCTCCCAAATGAGGATTGGGACAAAAATAAAAAAAATGCCTCAGTATATGAAGATTTTTCCTTCATTGACTGAAAATTATGGAGTGTAGTATCAGAACAGATACTACACTTTGCTACTAGTAAGAAGGCCAGTGGAGTGGTATATTAACAAACACTCTATTTTGGTTTGTATGCTTAACGGCATATCAAACTTTTCTTCAGTTATTGAATGCCGAAATACAATACCTATTCTCATTATATACGACTAACTATAACCAAGTTCCTAGTTTACACATATCTGGGGGTAAATTGCGGGTTCATACCTTTCCCCACAGTATTTGTGTATAAAACAAGAATCGTAATAGATTCGAGTGGATATTGAACTCAGTATAACCGATTACATAGTTCGCGACGGTATCCATTAGGTTAATTACACACCTCATTCAACTAGAGAACAACAAGAAGGACATGTTTAAATCATTTAAGTTTATATGAATAAACGATATAAAAAATTTAGTTCACGGGTGGCCAATGCCAGACGCCGCCACAAGTGTTGACGAAACGCATAATTATAAATGGCGCCTTGCAAACCAAAGTGATTATAATTAACAAATTGGAAAAAAAAACAATGTCGGATTATTTCTTAATTTTTTGTTTCCCTTTAATTAAGTTCGTTGTCAGAGGAGTCCAGTAATTTGTTCCAAATGAAAAAAAACAAACTCTATTCTTACTAATATATGTGCGTCTTAAACACAAACGGTAACGTGAAGAAAATAATGCACTTTCTTAGAGACATTTTCTCCCTAGGTATTTATCTAGCTATCTATATCTATCTATACGCTATTAAAAAGTTATGGCGTTTTTGAAATTTGTCTGTTCGTACGCAAATATATGCTTGGTTGGAAAAGAAAAGAAATAGTAAAGAGTGAATTGACATACCTAGATATTGTACCAACATCCGTCAAGGAACGGGTATAAAAAAAGTCTAGTCACAAAAATGTAAAATCTTACTCCAATATATAAAAAAAAAAACCGTAGTTTAGTTGTTTTCTTATGTAAGCTAAATGTTTTAATTTTAATACATAAACGTGTAATAAAGTTTTAAGACACCGAGTGATCAACGTATGGTGATGCGCAGTTTCTAACCTTGCATTCTCCAGGGCATTTGGTTTACTCTCTCGGACTTAACTATTCATATACTTTAGAATGGAGCATTATAGGATGCGACATTATGGGATGCGACATTATGGGATGCGACATTATGGGATGGATCAGCAGGTTTTAACTAGTTAATTGGTTTGTTTACGTTTGCATAATTTATTTTATCAGGTTATTTTCCAAATTCATTGTTTTGACTTTTCGGAATTTGTTAATTTATTTGCTTGTTTTGTAATTTATTTTTTATATGTTATGTATTTGTTTATTTCATTACTTCCGCCGGGGAGGTTATGTATTTGTTTATTTCATTACTTCCGCCGAGGAGGTTATGTATTCAGGTGAGTTTGTCACTATGTTTGTTTGTGTACAGCTTAGCGTCCACATCGCTTGACCAATCGTTACCAAACTTGGTCAGCATATCAGCCATGAACTAACTTAGAACTAATTTAATTTTGGGATATTTAGGTCAAAGGTCAAGATCAAAGCCATACTTTTGGCGATAAATTCGGCTTTGTTCATTGTAGAGACTCGCAACTTAGACCGTAGTGTAGCCAATGAAGCGCCGCATCTTACATAAGCATGACCTTTGAACGTGAACAATTCAGTCATAGTGGAAATTTTGACAAAAATTCAACTTCCGATTTTTCCAAATTTGATGCATGGATTTGATAACAGTAACCGCCATGCAAAATTTCAGCCTGATCAGATAAATAGTTTTTGAGTTATCAACTTTCCATTACGGGAATACTTGATACAATATATAGAAGTAAAGTCCAGTTAAGACTTTGGCTCATCCTTACGTTGCCAGGTGGAGGTATGCAGTCTAACGACTGATTTATGTTCTCGTTGTTTTATATGTCATGTATTTGTTTCATATATTCATTATTTATTTACGTATTACAAAATATATCTAGATACAAAAAAGAAATTTCTACTAAGTCACGTAAAAACCAACCATTCGAAAGATTAAATAAATAAATTCATTAAATATTTTCATAAATATATAAAGAATTAAAATAAATAAATATAAATTAAATAATAAATAAAATAAATACATCTGACATATAAATGTATCCTGTGAGATTTTAAAAGTTGGACTTAAACTACATTTAAGCGGAGGTATCAAACTTTGATTCTGACTAGCCAATTTTTATTTGTTATTGTTGTACAATGTTATTGGTACTATAATAACACACTTCGCTACAGTCTATTTACAACAAATATATACAGTATATATTTTCACGCAAAACACTGCTAATATGGTAACATTTGTCGATTATGATCGAAAAGTAAAAATAAGCAAGGAAAATAACTCATATTCTTAATTGGAGAATACATGTGTTGTCTCCTATTGAGCGTATATCTTTTTTTCTGTATAAATTTAAAAAAAATATGCAAACAAAATAATTTGGATGATTCGGACGACTGTTCTTATCATGGATATTATTCTCACAACGTTTCGGCCGATGTAATCTCTGACCTTCTTCAGGTGCATCTTGTTGAACTCGGGAATCTTTCTGTCGAACTTTGGGATTCTGTACGGAATTTCGAACGGAACCTTTTTTTTTAATCCACGGGGTAGCTTGCTCTTGTCCCGTCAGCCATGGCCAGGTAGAAGTCTTAAGTAATTCGTAATAAATTCGCAAGGATCTGTGGTGTTACGGATAAGAGTGCTAAGTTATAATGAGTTTTAAATAACAGACTTCTGAGATGTTGAAGGTTCAATTCCCAGTACGGGCGATACTAAGAATACAATTACGAATTACTTAAGACTTCTACTCGATTATGGCTGACAGGACAAGAGCAAGCTACCCCTGTTGATTATCTAAAGGGTTCTGTTCGAAATTCCGTACTGATTCCTGAGTTCGACAAGACGCACCTGAAGAAGGTCGAAGGTTAAATCGGCTGAAATGTTGCGGAAATAACATCCAAGGTGAGAACAGTAGTCCGAATAATCCAAATAATACAAATGATCAACCCTCATCTAAAAAATCCGAAATATAATGACTCCCGGGTAACGCCGTGTAGGTACATTTAGCAATATATCACAAAATTCACAAAACAAGCCAAGCCATTAACACATGCCATTCAAATTTAAGCAATGTTTGTTAAATTATGAATTGGAACAAATACATAGAAGATACTGCCAAATCTACGCCCAAGAGGGTGGGGTCCGTCTACCCGTCTGCAAAACTTATCCCACCTGCCAGTATCCTATATCTCTACAAAGCCAACATTCGCCCATGCATGGAGTATTGTTGCCACATCTGGGCTGGTGCACAAACCTTAGACGAGGTCTAAAAACGAGCCTCTAATCTAACAGGCCCCATACTGTCTACTAAGCTCCTGCTCTTGTCCCAACGTAACACAATGTTGCGCCCTCTGTGCTTCTTTAGCCGACAATCAGCAAAATTACACCCCTTCACTGTAGAGGTCCCCAGATTCCGAAAGGCTTTCTATCTTTAATAGCTTCATTCCTCGAACCGCTTACCTTTGGAATTCCCTCCCTGCTCCCTGTTTCCCCGACTGTACCAACATGCACAAATAAAAATGTAATGTGGACAAAAATCTAGCTACACAACTCCCCACTTAGGATGCTTTTATAAATTTGGTCCTTAATTTACAGTATCCCTCACATCAGTGGCAATGTGTCTTGTTTGGAGTAAAAACAAGTAAAAGCAATCTAAAGTAGCTTATAAAAAAAAACAAAAAAACTACAGGGACTTCAAAAGCACGAATTATAAACAACAATCAACTGGTTAACACTGGATGATCCATCCCACAATGATTCATCCCATAATGGTCTATCCCATAATGATCCATCCCGTAATAGTCTATCCCATAATGATCCATCCCATAATGATCCATCCCATAATGACTCACCTAAAGTATATAAACCGGTAAATCACATGGTCTAGCTGATTAGTTGCTTTTTGGGTTTTACGATATGTGAACCGTGTTCGGTCATTTTATCCCGAAACCGTACCTATGTTTCGTATTTTTCTCTTTTGACTCAAAGTCAGCAGCAAACAGTGTTTGGGCAGATTTAGTTCCTGATATTAAACTGCATCCATAATATAACTTCCGGTGAGAGTTTCAGTTTCCCAAATTAATTAATTTA
This sequence comes from Sepiola atlantica, assembly GCA_963556195.1. Taxonomy (NCBI): domain Eukaryota; kingdom Metazoa; phylum Mollusca; class Cephalopoda; order Sepiida; family Sepiolidae; genus Sepiola; species Sepiola atlantica. The sequence continues at coordinate 59,174,145 of OY744516.1, forward strand.
TTTATTAAATTGTTAGGTTAGGTGAAAGTACAGAATAGTTAACAAAGCCCCCTTTCCATGTTAAGAATGGCTTTCTAAATAATAACGTTATTATTTCAGCACTGTCCGTAAACTGCAGAAGATTATTTACAAAGCCATTCTTAACATAGGGAAGGGGGGCTTTGTAAACTATTCTGCACTTCCACCAAACAATTTAATAAATAAATGAATAAATAAAAATGAGTACAAAACTTGGCAAACCAAAAGAGTAAGCGACCCCAGACAGGAAGTCTTTAATATAAGGAACTAAATCTGACCGAACACCGTTTGCTGCTGACTTTGAGTCGGGCAATCTTCTGATTTGCCCTCTTTTGTACTAATGAGTCGCCGCTTGTCAAGGCCCAAAGGCCACTCGAGGATAACGGTTAGATTGGTTTGTAGATAAATTTGGATGCTTCTTTACAAAAAACTCCCCAGTAAATACGCTACTTAAAAAACAAATTTCTGGAAAGGTTTTGGAAATACTTACTTGTGATGGTAAAAAATTGCGGTAACAAAAAAATACGGAAAACAATGCAGTATTTTTTTAGTATTTATTTCGCTTGAGTTCGTGAGTTGAGAGACGCCATTTTGTTAAATATTAGTACTTTTTATATTCCGCAAGGTGTCGCGTTTCTTTAGTTTTATATATAGATTAAGTCAAAAACTCATTTGAAGGAAAAAATTGAATTTCTTAAATAATAAGAAAAAACACTGGATTGTTTTCCGTAAAATTTTGTCACCGTTTTTTTTTCAACATGTAAGTATTTCTAGAAATTTGCTTCTTAAGTAGCGTATTCTTTTTTTCTCACAAACGAGTCATCGCTTATTAAGGCTCGCAGGCCACTCGAGGAAAAGAGTTATTAAGTTAGACAGGTATACGGTAAAACACCAAGGGAATTAGCAACGATGGTTAGAACTTGTCAGACATTAACTTTTTAAGAGGACAGCTCAACAAGAATTTGTTTGCATTAGACTTGAAAACGGCAATGTTCTAGTAAGCCAGGAAGCAGTCCCATGGTACTGTGTTTTACAGACGGGCAGTTCTATGAAATAAACATTGCTCATGGAAGTTCCGCTTAGTTCTAGGTATAGAGAGAGAAAAAGGGAATGTATTAACAGTTGTTGAAGCTAGACGAGGAGTGTTATGTAAAAAAGCAACTATTTTTTTTTGGGGGGGGGGGTGCATATATTTTCTAAACAAATAGTCTCTAACCGATTGTTTCAATTTAACCCATCATCTGGCAGATACGATACTTCCGGGTCTGAGTGGACATAGGTGTAGCGGAAACTATGGAGTGACTCCAAATTCTTCAAAGCTCAGAAATTGGGACCTCACAACCGGATGCAGTTTTGTGTCGTACTCAGAACGTTTGAGGGTGGAGAGCTTAAGTAGTTAATAGGGTTGGGAAACAAGGAAGGTAAGGAACACAGTAGAAAGGGTTGGTGAAGATAGATTGCGGGACTGTAGGGATGGGGTACAGTCACATCGTCCTAAGAACACAAGGCGAGAAACTGCTAGTCGCTATGCCCTGTTCCTATTTACTTGCCTCCCCACGAGGGCAAAGTTAGAAACAAGGTCGGTTTTTAATGTAGAAAAAAAACTAGCTCCCCCAAAAAGAGGAACTTTAGATTGGAACAAAAATAAAAATTGCCTCAGTCTAGAAGAATTTCTTTTTCACTAGCCGAAGACAGAATAGACAAAGTGTAGCATCAGAACATATATATACTAGACTTTGTTCTGAGCAAAAAACCCAATTAAGTCGCTATGCCCAGTTGACTCCAGGTCACCAAACATGTTTTTTATTTATTAAAAGCATCACCGCTTATCAAGGCCAAAAAACACTCGAAGGTAAGATGTGAATGACATGGAATTATTGTAAGAACCAAGTTCGAACACATGTGGGGACGGTTCTTGATAGGCATTGTTTATATTGGATTTGAAGACGATCATGTTGTAATCTGCAGAGGAGCAATCCTTATATCTACATAAGCTCTATGACCGATATTGAGCATTCTTCACACATACACAGACACACATATATATATACATATATGCATACATATATATACATATATAAATACATATATACATATATATATACATAGCATATATATACATACATACATATACATACATACATTCATAGACATATATATACATATATATATATATACATACATATATACATATATACATATATATATACATACAGACATATGCATACATATATATATATACATGATATACATGTATATATATACATATATATAAACATACATATATATACATATATATGCATATATACATATATATACATATTAATATACACACAGACATATATATACATATACATATATATATATATACATATACACACATATATATATATACATATATATATACAATACATACATATACATATATATACATATGCATGTATATATACATATATATATATATATATATGGACACACATATATACATATATACATGTATGTATATATACATATAAATACATATGTATATATATTTAAATATGTATATGTATATATATACATATATATCTAAATATGTATATATACATATGCATATATATATGTATATATATACATATGTATATATACATATGGATATATATATGTATATATATACATATGTATATATACATATGCATATATATATGTATATATACACATATGTATATATACATATGCATATATATATATGTATATATATACATATATATACATATGTATATATATACATATTTACATATATACATATGTATATATACATATGCATATATATATGTATATATATACATATGTATATATACATATGTATATATATGTATATATATACATATTTATATATACATATGTATATATATACATATGTATATATATGTATATATACATATTTATATTAATACATATGTATATATATACATATTTATATATATACATATGTATATATATACATATATATACATATATATACATATATATATACATGTGCATATATATACATATATATACTTACATATATATATATATACATATGCATATATATACATATATATACATAGGTATATATATACATATATATATACCTATGTATATATATAAATAGGACTTTCAATTACTTTGCTTAAACTTTAGATTGTAATGAAATTTGATTCGCACCTTATTTTATTCTTTCATTGCATATGTATATATACATATGTATGTATATATACATATGTATGTATAAATATTCATATGTATATATATATATATATGTATATATACACATGTATATGCATACACATATGTATGCATATATATAGATATGTATGTATATATGTATATATACATATGTATTTATACCTATGTATTTATACATATGTATATATATATACATATGTATATATACATATGTATTTATACATATGTATATATCTACATATGTATATATACATATGTATATATACATATGTATATATACATATGTATATATATACATATGTATATATACATATGTATTTATATGTACATATGTATGTATATATATATATATACATATGTATATATATACATATGTGTATATTCATATGTATGTATATATACATACATATGTATATATATACATACATATGTGTATATTCATATGTATGTATATATACATACATATGTATATATATACATACATATGTATATATATATACATACATATGTATATTCATATGTATGTATATACATATACATGTATATTCATATGTATGTATATATACATACATATGTATATATACATATATATATATATATATATATATATATATATATATATATATATATATATATATATATGAATATATATATTACGTGTGAACAACCGTAACATTTAGCGGAAAGAAGAAAACAAAACAACAACAAAAAAAAACATTAGTTTAGAATTTGGAGTAAGGGATCTGTTTAGTATATAATTTAAAATGAAAATGATCCTTCTCTTCTGGCCCACTCTAACTATTTAGGACAGTTAACTAAACTTTTTACTACTAACGCTAAGTCCGAATGGCAAGTGGATAAAACCACACGTAATCGCCTAAAAAATAGAGCCTCTCTTAATCAAAAACGCACCGAATTTATCCCCCATAGTTAAAAATAAAAAAATAAAAACTCATTATCTGATGTAAAACACTAGTATGACCCGGAAATGAGGGAACATTTTAAGTTAATTTTATATGCGAAAATGATCTCCCACTCTAAATTAAAAAATAATTGTCTTCCTTTTTCCTTTCTATTCTTTTCCCCAAATTTTTCAATTTTACTGATAATAAAACTATATAGTTCGGTTTAACATTAAAGTATTGCCCGATTAGTGACAGTTATCAGCTGTATTTTTGTTTAATTTTCGATTTTTTAACGATTATCAACGCTCCACATAGCTGCAATGAGATCGCCATTTTTTACGCTTTAACTTAACAGACTTGATACTACTTTTGTTTTGAAGCAAAAAAAAACACGAACGTTTTACAGTAATGTAAAATGTAAAAACACTTATCTAGGTAGGTAGAAGAGTAACTTATCTTGCCTTTGGTAACATTTTTTTGTTACCTATTTGTTTTTTTTCACCACTGCTCTTTTTTGTTTGATATAGTAATAAATTGCCACCGTGATTTTTCCAATTTTGTTTATAATCGTGAACGTTTGCGTTAAATAGCATTTCAAATAATCTTTCAAAAAAGTGAATGACAAAAAAAAAAAGCGAGAGAGGACGAGGTAAAGGAATACGTTGTACATGCTACAAATTACGATATAACATTCGTGTAGATAAAACGTGCGCCTGGATAAACTTGCTATCATTTGATCCCCATCGGTGCCAAAACAGAAGCTCTCGGTTGTGGGGTCGTTATCTGCGTCTCCCCACGAGGTGAGAAATATAACGCAGGGTCAAGTTTATTGCTGTGAGTGTATCGTGCGATAAGGGAAGAGGGGGAGGAGTGGGTGGAATATTGGCCGGCCATTTTCAGAAAGGCGTTCTCTTAATGGGAGTGCCTTAGACACCAGTGATAACCCTCCCGTTGTTATATCAAGGAAGATATAGTACCCGTAGGTGTTAAGTGAGAGAGGGGCTGGGGCCTCATGGGACTGAACGCACCCCGGATACCGATGACCGGAACAACACCCGCAATTAGCGTTAACTCTTTTCTTCCGGATGAACTTGAGGATGATTATTAGGCAAACTGCCATTATTATCGTTGGTTGATGTTGTTTCTTGTATTTTTATATATATTATGTTAATTTACATTATAAATGAGAAATAGCAAATCACGAGGCGGGGAATAAAGAAAAATCACTTTGAATTTTTGTTTTCCTTAAAGAGATGTTTAAAACCAATTTGTAAGAGAAAAGGGGACAGAAAAGAGAAGAAACTAAGATATCTTCCAGTTCACTCTTTTCAAGGCAGCCGTAGACAATGAAAGGCCATATCGATTAAAAACGTGGTCAAAAGACCATAAATAATTATCGAGGGCAAAAAAAAAATATATATATAAAATAAAGGAGAGAAAAAAAGGTGGAAGATACATTCTTATCGTACACCCATAAGTTCCAGATTGTGGGTGTATTATTTTTGTTTGTACAGAGACGGCTGTCGTAAGATGATAGCAACCGCTTTTCGAACGAGATCTGTGCAAAATAGAGAATGCCTCATCAGTGTATCCTCCAGTGCAAACTTAGCACTGCAATAAATGGTCATCAATGGCCGACTCGTGGGCTCGTGAACGCCCGGATGTCGGTCACTGTCTATGCCGACGTATCGAAAGGGTGATATGTTGGGAAATTCTTTTCTCTAAGCGCTGGATGATCCGCCCCACGTAGCCAGCCTCGCACTGCCCAATAACACGATAAACGATCATGTTATATTGTGTGAAGGGGATACCATCCTTCCGAAAAGAGGGGGAAGCGCTTTTACTCCTGAATATCGTTCGAACTTTAGTTGCAAAGAAACAACGTGAAACGTCTGAAGAAAGTTCGTGTGATAACTCCTGACTTTTAATACCAATCCATCGGAGCCTCGCATAAACAGGACATTTTTTGGGGGACTAAAAACTGTTCCACTTTTAAAGGCAGCGATTTTGTTCTTTTATACGTTTTTCAATGGTGTGTAAAAGATAACCATCGGAAGTGAGGATTTTTGTTATACTTTGAAGCTCTGCATCTAGTTTAGTACTAGAGAAAATAAACAAAATGTACTAAAGTTTCAATCGGACTTATTTTTTTTCTGATTTTAGGGAAGAACAAATCCCAGCTAATATGTTGACCTGTGAAAGTAGGTTTTCTGTATAAGCTAGTAACAAAACACTAATAAGATCCTACAACAATAACGTCTAAGAACTGTAATGAGTTATTCACCTTACTCCTAACATAAATCCGGTGCGGGATGATGTAAATTTAAATACTGTAAAATAAAACCCAGCTCCCGTACGGGATGTGCATATTAAAAATATCATTCCCCATAAAGGAAATAGTACACCGGTTTCGGCAACCGATCAGACAACAGTTGCTCTTGAAATCCAATAAAAATATTGGACAAAACTTGGCCCAAAGGACTTGCAATTGCTACCCCATCAATTTGACGATACATGTTCCCGTCAAATCTGAATTCAACAGATTTCGTAGGTAAACCCATTAGCTCAATAAATATATGTTCAGGAAATTGGGGCTTAGCGAGGGAACTACGATAAAGACTATCGCATTAATCCCGATAGTTTCATCGAGTGGCACATTGGTGGACAAACTAGACATATCATAGGAACATAGGTATCAAGTATCCAAAGAACACCTGAGTTCACGGATAAATTCTGCAAACCGAAACTAGTCAGAAATGCAGAATCGATGGATGAGAACCTCGGCTAGCCATTTACCCAATTCATGCTGGGCTGAACCCACCATAGAAAGAATATGTCTCATAGGAACATTGTCCTTATGGACTTTGGGTAACCCATACATTCTGGGACGTTGGGGACCCACCGACCGGATTCTATCATAGGTACAAATAATAGCTGCCATTACAAACAACAACAACAACAACAACAACAACAATAATAACAACAATGTTGATGATAATAATAATGATACCATTAAAAATATCAATTTAGTTTATTGTAATAAGATGCATAGTAATTATAAAGTAGACGAAAAAATAATTAAAAATATATCGTATATAAACATTTTCCCCCATATTGACAAAAACTCTAAACTCCGATTTACCATATATTATAAAAGATCTAAAACACCTAACTTATAGATATCAAATAACCCTGCGTCTAATAGCAGTTTAATAAAAACTAGTTATGCCGTATATGTGTTTAAATTCCTAATAAGAGAATATATTGGCATGACTATGGCTAGCATCTCTCCCGCCTAACATGCCACCCTTCACAGCTCCATCTACCAACATCTAATCGCACACGACATTTCCAAAAATGACTTCCGAATTATATTAACAAAAGCACTGCCATCCTCGATGTCTCAAATTGTAACATCCTATCATCGAAGTCTTACTCATTTGTGTACGTACACCCACTATCAACAAAGCTCAATACGGGCGGGAAAGGGGTATATTAAGATGTTTGTAAAGTTTTCTTAATCGATTTACCAGTTTTAATTTTGTAACCTCATCACGTGCCTGACAACGACTCATGAGAGTCGAAAACTTTTTCAAATATGGCGAGTTCTTATTCACACTGGAAGACAGAATTAGATCGTTGGCTTGTCAAATCGAAAAATTGGATCAAAAAAGGAACAAACAGAGACTATCACTTCTGTTTAATTAAACATGTATCAAGTAAAAGAATAAAAATAAAACTCACGTTAAAAATTGAAAACTAATTTTTCATTTTTTTTTAAATTCTCTATAATCTGAAGATTGTTTTGGCGGACGTATTCAATGCCGATTTCTAACATTTTTAATATTGGTTTCTGCTTTAGAATTTTATGATTAAACAGCAACTTTTAAGATTAAAGACATTGATAAACAACCTGTACGGTTTATCATTTTAATCCGTTTCTAAAAGGTACTCTCCGTGATGCCTATATAACTTCTACCTGTATAAGACTAAATTACGATCTAAGATGCGTTGGGATTTTCACCCGTTCAAATAAGGGACGAAATTTCGGATTCACTGTATAGGACAAGAAAGCATCAAGAACAAGTGACGTGGCAAGAAAGACGAACAACCAACGATGCAGCTATATCGAGATTTTATATAACTTAAAAAGAAAGGACAGATGGGAAAAAGAAAAAGTTGTAAAATAGTGGTATTTTTGCGGACTTAATCTTTTAGTTTCGCCCTGTTAACAATTATTCATTGTTCAATGCGGTTTTGGTGAGAGAACCGTGTAGATTCGAAAGACTTCGAATATGGGGCTTCAGGGTCGCCCATGTACGTGAACAGTGAGACATGCTGAATAGGCTGCTAGACGGAGGCATCAGTTTCTAGACCGTTCCTTTAGTCGGCAAGAAAAAGAAAGAGGCTGGAATTTTGAAAAACCCTCTCACATGGGATGCGGAAGATGTTATAAATAGTTGCCTGTCACTGGTTGTTTTTTTATCCAATCACTGCGCACATAACAAATGACTCCGTTATAACAATTTTAAATAGATGGAGTTCTGCTGCTACATCTGAAGAAGTTCCGCTCAAGGATGACCTCTTTTGTACTTTACAGTTCATTTTTCACAGTGCCGTTATTTCCACGTAAGGTGCTCGTCTCGGATTTGAACACGACCAACTGCAGGTAATAGAGACACAACTCCGGAGGAGAAAAAACAAGATAAAATATCTTTGTTTTCTTTAAATTAAATGCTACTTGTATGGACAGATACCCATGGCCGATTCTGGTATATCTTTAAAGAAATTATGAAAACAGACGAAATTTTACGGATCTGGTTCTCATATAGAAATTAACCACTAGTTTTCAGTTACAGTTAGGGCCCATAAGCATGTTGCTCCGCATTTTCGTACCGGCCATTTCATCCCATGAGAGCAGTTTCCTTTAGATGAATCAAGTAGTTTTTAATGATGGTCTTTCTGAAACAAACTTAGATGAATAAATCATGTCCCTATTAACTTGCCTCTCCACGAGGGCAGTGTTAGACACAAGATCCGTTTTTATGTAGAGAAAAATCGAGCTTCCCCAAAAGGGGCATTCTAGATAAGTAAAAACTAAAAAAAAAAACCTGCCTCAGTCTGGCAGGATTTCTCCTTCATTGACCGACGACAAAAAATATGAAGTGTAGTATCTAACTCTGACCTCGTATGGAGCAAAGTAAATATATTGATCATTGTACAAAAGAACAAGGATGAGTCATATAAAACCTAGCATCTCATTTCCACACCAAAAGTAGAACCGTAAACGTTCGGCTCTTTTCGTAATATCTCCGAAGTTATGCAAAGTTACTTAAATTGTCAACAACGGATAGTTGTCTATACAATACTTTCGTAAAAAGAATTGCGCTATCTAGACAAATAGTAATGTGCACAAATATAAAAAAATGTTATGGTGCAGCCACCAAAAAATCCAACAGACAGACGTGGCCGGGTAGCAGTAGTAGTCACTACAACAATAGCATCAGCAGCAGCCATTGATTGACGCAAACACGTAATTTCGATTCTGATTTACCCAATCAAATACAATTTCATGCGAGCAGAGCATTGGTTCTCGAGGGTTATTTAAGAGAGCCCATCGCCACTGTTTTCTCTCTTTAGCTGCGAGAAGGCACCGCTACTTAACTCACCCACGTGGCTCCGTTCAACCACGAAACTCCTCTCTTGGGACGCAAACAAAACCCACCGTTAGCCAGGGATATCGGCGTCGACAAGAAGGCTTCCCTATTTAAGCTGGCGACCTGCCACACGTTGACTTACTCCTAATTCTATTCGACACACAGGTTCATTTCGAAACAATAAAAATGTAACTCTTCTTCGTTCCCTACAAACAGGACATTTATTCTACATATTATGAACGCTCAAACCTCTTTTCCTCGTTCAAACTAATGGAATTAGCCTCTATTACTGACAACTTTTTTCTTTTTTCTTTTTAAATATTTCACCCCAAACAAGGCAGGTCACCACTGTAGACGTAAGGGGTTACTGAGAATTAGGGGGTAGGTTTTTGGTGTCATCCTAAGTTGGGAGCTGTGTAGCGAGATGTCTGTTTACATTAGTTTAAAACCTCTTGTCTATTATTACATGTTTAAGGAAAAATGGCTAATAAAGTTGATATTGATGTTAAAATGGGACTTAGTTTTTATTCTACAGTCGTTCATTCCTGCGTTTATAGTCAATTTCCGTTGTTTATTTCATGTTATAATTAACTTGATATATATTTCAAATATCTTCTGTCATATTTTGTAATATTTATAATATTAGCAAATATATAATCTGATCAGTCGCACATTTTTTGCTAGGCTGAGAGAATTATATAACGCAGCCCCCACAATATTATGGTTATGAATAAAATAAGGTTAAACGTATTTACTTTTTATGGATGTAAAGCGCAAACGCAAACCACACACTATTATTGTAATAAATAAAATAAAAGTAAAACATATATTTTTTTTATGGATGTAAAGCTAGAACACAGACACCACACTGGTTTTTTATAAATAAAATGAAAGTATAACGTATTTCCTTTTTTTTGGGATGTCAATTAATGTAATATTCTCTATTTCTAAAAGTAGATAAGATCTCTGATTTTTCGAAATGAGACAAATTCCACAATGTATTACGTTTAAAAATTAGTGAATGACGGACAGACGGACAAAATCTCTATTTAAATAATATTCTAGAGTCTGAATGGGCATCACGAGACCTGTGCGTGCTACTGCTTCCTGGGAAGATAGACAAATACACTACAATCATTGGGCCGGTTCATGTGAACACTTTAAATAACGTTGCGGAAAGAAAATGTAAATAAACAATTATTTTAGAATTTAGAGCGGAGGATCAGTTTCTCATATAAATTTAACGTAAAATGATCCACCATTTCCGAGCCATTCAAGCATTTTAGAGCAAATAATCAAATTTTGTTTTGCTTTTGTTATGTGAGATACATTCTGTGCGTTTTTTGTTTTTCGCAGGGGATAGGGGATCTACTTTTAGCCGATTAGGTATGGTTTTACGACCTGCAACTCAGACTCAGTGGTTAAAATACTTACTTAACTCCCTTAAATGTTAGAATGGCCCGGAAAAGAGATCATTTTTCGTTAAATTTATATACTAAACTGATCTCCGACTCTAAATACTAAATAATTGTTTTATTTTCGTTAAGTATTTCAGGGTGTTCACACTTAATCGCCGAAGAAATATAGAATTTCATTTTCTTTACGGGAGGAATAGGATATAGACGGGTGGTACTCTACAAATTTACCAAATGTTTTAATAGTAGAGCAAATGGTGCAATAGAGGAAAAGGTGGCTGGTTACTTTTAATGCGTCAAAGACCAAGCCCCCTCCTTTCACCTCAAATGCTCCAATCCCCACTTTGTCCCAGTCGAAATGAACGGTTCTCCCTTGAGGAAGCCCACTGCGTTGAAAAGCTCCTGCGACTGACCTTCTTTTCAGACTTGAAATGGAAGACTTACATCAAATCTGTGGCTAAGACCGCTGGAAAAATGGTTGGATCATTCTATCGCTCCAGAAAGTATCTTACGCTCGACGCAACCCTCTACCTATACAAGAGTCAAATACATCCTAAGATGGAGTACTGCTGTCGCATATGGTGAGGTGCTGCTCAGAGCACCATTTCCTGCCTTGACAGAGTCCAAAACCGACTTCGAAATCTAGTGGGGTATACCCTCTTCTCTTCTCTACAGTTACTCTCTCACAGAATAGATGTTGCTAGTCTTTCTTTGCTCTACCGTTATTTTAATGGCAGGTGCTCGACTGAGCTCAACTCTATGTCTTCCCCCCCTTTTGTAAAACATTCACAACTAGAACTCGCCTAGCCACTACCACAGTCAATGATTCTCCTTTCTCCCTATGCGTGCCCAAGACGAAACGACACTTCCATGGGCAGAGTTTCTTTCCGAGAACTGCCCGTCTGTGAAAGACAGTGCCGCGGCCCTGCTTCCCAGCCGACTACAATATGGTCGTCTTCAAGTCTAATATAAACAAGTTCTTGTTGAACTGTCTCCGTAAATAATCAATTTCTGCCCTGCTACAAACATCGTGCCGGTGATCGCGATGTTGTCTCACCATCCACCAGTCAAATTTTTTAACTCTTATTCTCGAGTGGACTTTGGGCCTTGATAAGCGGTGACCTTTATTGTAAAAGAAAAGTCTCAGTTCGATACAAATAAAAAGGCGACTCTTGTGTGGTTTAGCGGTGCGCCTCAAATGCAAAAACGCAATTA
>OY744516.1:59191564-59214064 GCA_963556195.1 Sepiola atlantica
TAGCTGAAATCCATACAGTCTATTAGATATCAATAAATACTGCAGGTATTAAAACCATCTCTATGGTTAGGTTCAACCAGAGCTATTATATGATAAAGATACCTAATAATAAGAAATAAAAAAAGAAAATTATAGTCTCAGAAATGATCGTACACTTAAACTTTGTTTATGTTGAATATCTCGAACTTGTATACTCAATGATGAATATGTCATAATTTTGTATATTCTTAAGTTATATATATATATATATATATATATATATATATATATATATATATATATATATATAACTTAAGAATGTTGCTTCCATTTGCAGGTCTTATCAATTTTCATTGACTTACCATATTTTTGTTCTATCCAGCATATTGAGCTTTCCTTATTTCACAATAGGTCCAACTCTCTAAAAGTTTACCTTTTAGTTATAATTTACATATATATATATATATATATATATATATATATATATATATATATATATATATATATAGTTTTAAAGTAAACAATTTTTGTAAGAAATCCAAGTATGAAAGTTTAATGTGGAAAACAGAGAACGAATAAAATATAGAAAGAAAAAATTATTCAAAATAAAATCTAAAAAGAAAAAAATTAGCAAGAATAATACTTTTATACATATATATATATATATATAAATCTCCAAAACGGTTACATGGTAAACAGCTGATGATCCCCGTGCTAATATTAGACGCTTACGTTAAAGTCGCCTGTTTTTGTTTCACTGTTAGATACTTAATCCCCCTTTTTAGTTTATTTACTTACTATTATATATATATTTTTTTATTTATGAATTGTCCAACGAATGTTAAGTCTGCAATATTTTGGATTTAGTTAGTTTCTCTGGGAATTTAAACTACATTTTCCTTTTTTTTGTTTTTTTGTTTAAAATAACTCAAAGTTTCTTTAGACTATATATATATATATATATATATATATATATATATATATATATATATATATATATATATATAAATAATTTAGCCTCGCTTTTTAACTTAGGGATCTTTTATCAGAATCGCTTGAATATTTCACCACTAAAGTCATTTATTTTTCTACTTTTGGCCCAGGAAGATTTTAGAATGGCCAGATTTCTCATATCAATTCTGTTTAAGTGCGCTCCATCAAGGATTTAAATTTGACTTCTCACCATTGGAGTTGCTTCATTTTGAACACTTTTCCATACTGCTTCTACGGAAAAAAATGTTGGCTCCTTCTTCAAAATATCCTTTTCGTTGGACACTTTAGTAACGGACAATTACCAGATGGGCAAATCCCATATCTTTTTCACACAAACTCTTTTTCACTCCATTTTTAATAATAATATTTTTTCAAATGTTTGAACTTTGGCTTTTCCACAGCCAACTTATCTATCTTTATATCTCCTCTGATGATAAGATTTCGTTCTTTCAAAAGCCTTGGCTTAAGGAAAAAAAATAAACATTAGTTTATTAAAGAATATACCTTATATATACCTTATATATATATATATATATATATATATATATATATATATATATATATATATATATATATCTATTTCATGTATCCACATAAAATTTTATAAGGAGATATAATTTTTTATGTATCAATTTTCAGTATTTACTTCAACAGTGCTCGATACGTAAGTAGAGCTAGGTAGTAAGCATTTTAGCCTGAAGATTCCGCCCCCGGGGATGAAACGCGGGAGCCTCTGTGTATTGATTTACTCCTCTCCAGGAGTTAGGCACAAGGCCAGTTTTTATCCTACTCCCACAAGTAAGATGTGACCCAAGGTCGGGTCGGGAAAGTTGGGTTTGAAAAGCCAGCGTCCGAGAGGTGAGCACTCTGGCCATTTAAAAATTGCCTGGGCAGCCTCGTCGACATTCCCCGGTAGGGGCGCCTCAGACAGTAAGCAATAAACTTAGCTCAATTGCGATAAATATATTTTCATAGCTTAAGATATATATATATATATATATATATATATATATATATATATATATATATATATTGAAAAAGCAACACAAACCGCACTGTCTATATAATAATACACTAAGGCATTTAGTGTTCTTACGTACGTTATCACCTTTTTCACACATTAAAACAATATAATTTTAAATAAATACATTTCAAAAAGTGACATTCGTTTTAATGATTTGAAGAATATTTAACTAATACTTATTTTACGTTAATAAGGCAGATAATATTTGTTGTTTGAAAAAGAATTAAATTGCTACGATTTTGAATAAATATAGAACGGACATATTCGTTTTATTTATTAAGAGAATATTTACCTGATAATGACACGTATTTTTTCAAACAAACATTAAGAAGAAAGAGTATCTTTTTTATAATAATATTCACCCTGACAGACAATTATTATTTCAAAAAGAATATTATTATTAGCTGTAAATTATACAGATTGCTGTAAAAACACCGTGGAATTTACACAGATGGAGTAACGTTGCCACATCTAGAAAGATGCTGCTCAGCCTTTCATGCCTTGACAGATTACAAAATTGACTTTAAAATCTAATAGGTGGTGTTATCTTCTATTCTCTGTGGCCTGTTTCTCACGGAAGAGATGTTGCTAGTCTTTCGCTACTCTATCATCATTTCCATGGTAGGTGCTCGACTGAGCTCCAATCTCTGGTTCTCCCTTGTAAAACATTCACAGCAAAAGCAATCTATTTTTTCTCTTTCTTTCTATGTGTACTTGGAGCTAAACGAAACTTCCATGAGCAGAGCTGCTATCCAAGAACTACCCGTTTGTGGAACACAATACCGCGGTGCTGCTTCCCAGCTGACTACAACATGAATGTTTTCAAGTCAAGTGTTAACAAATTCTTGTTGAGCTGTCTGTCCTCTTGAATAATAAAGTCCTGCCCAGTTGAAACCATCATCTACAATCTTCAAGGTGTTTGTCTCACCTGCCTCTAACAAATCCATTTATCTTTATCCTCGAGTGGCTTTCGGGCCTTCATAAGCGGTGACTCATTAGAACACAATAAAAGATAGGGGTAGACCTTTTTTGTCAGTCAGCCCTGTAACCCATTCTTTGAGACCTTATTTGTATAACAGATAATGAAGGGACTTAAGTATGCTTTGTAGAGGGCGAGGTCATAGTATTATTTATCTGCTCTTCAGGAGGTTAGGCACAATCCCAGTTTTATCTTACTCCCACAAGGTAAGATGTGACCCAAGGTCGGGTCGGGAAAGTGGGACTTGAAAAGCCAGCGCCCGAGAAGGTGAGCACTCTGGCCATTAAAAATTGCCTGGGCAGCCCCGTCGGCATTCCCCGCTATGGCGCCTCAGGCAGTAAGCAATAAACTTACTCATCCTCAAAGAGGGCAGGCAAAGCCTGGGAGGGTGGATCTCCTAGAACTGCACAGGACAGACCCATAGACCGGCGTAACTCAAGCCCCGAAGGCCAAGACAATACCAGTCTATGGGGTGCAGTATCCATCGGAACAGATACTACACTTTGATCTTGGCCAAAAGGCCGATGTTTTCTGCTTGGAACTTCTAGGCTGATAGTACGGGAGACCGAACTCAGGGAGAGCTCCTTGGGAGTCTTCTCCATCAGCACTCGCTAAATGTCGGAGTATTTTCAAGTGCCATGTAGTGCATGGATGTGTGCTCATTGAAGTATGACGGCGTGAATGACTACGCCCGTCACTGCCATGCTAATGTGTCGGCTTTAGATTCGATTATTTTGTCTCTGAATTTATCACCGTTAGTTAAAAGAACACTTTGGGTTGAAGTGATTCTACCTTCCTCTCCCTTTTTATTATTATGCAACTTAATCATCTTTCGTTCTTTTTATCTCCCTACATCAAGTGGATTCATGCCTTGTCTGAAGCGACTTCCATGAAAAAAAAAAAATAAAAAAAATAATGTGACACTCTCGTTCCTTCTACAAATTTTGGTTCTCAACTTACCTAAAATAAAATTAAATTGGTAAAAAATTGGAGTCTTGTTTATATTACAACCAAGACTAATACTGAGGCGTTTGTGTGCATATATGCTGAATTACCCCTTAGTGTTACCAGTAAAAGAATAGCGATATATATATATATATATATATATATATATATATATATATATATATATATATATATATATATATATATATATATATATTGGAAACAGTTACAACGTGTATTATTAAAATAGAGTTTGTTTTGTAATTCTTGAAACGCGTTATATAAAATTATGAAATGATAAAATAACAAAATAATAAATAAATGTTGAAAAAACATTTTACAAATGTTGGTAGCCTTACTCCTTTACATGTATACTTGTCTCTCGTTGGAACTGCATTAACACTGCACTACCCTCTTCTCTCTCTCTCTCTCTCTCTCTCTCTCTCTCTCTCTCTATATATATATATATATATATATATATATATATATAGAGAGAGAGAGAGAGAGAGTGAGAGAGAAAGAGAGAGAGAATTTAAATACTATTACTTATGGTGATATTACTTTTTGTTTATAATGGACTATTTCAATATTTTTATTATTTCCTTTTACTGTTGATAAATAGATAGATAGAAAGATAGACAGATGGAAACAAACAAGACAGTGAAAATAAGGAAAAAGCGAGAGGGAGAGAGAAAGAGAGGAGAGAGATAGAGAGAAATGAACATAGAGGGCGAAAAAAGGACAGGGATAGAAAGAAAGTGAAAGAAAGAGAAAGTGAAAGAGAAAGCGGGTGAAGAAGATAGGGGAGACAAAACAAGGACAGAGGGAGAAAGGGGGAGGGAGAACGTAGACGAGATAGATAAAGAAAGAAAGAAAGAAAGAAAGAGGGAGGGAAAAAGAGCAACTGTGTGTGTGTGTGAGAGAAAGAGTAAGAGAGAGAGAGAGAGAGAGAGAGAGAGAGAGAGAGAGAGAGAGAGAGAGAGAGGGGAGGGAGCAGACATATTTTAATCAGGGCTTTTGTTTCAAAGCTGCTGTTGTTTGGGCTGAAAAGATGGTCGCCAGGATCTTCAAACTATCAGAAAGTCAGATATTATTGTGGCATATTGCGGATGAAGAGAAATCTTCCAGAACAGAGGGAGGAGGGAGGAGGGGAGAATTTTTTGTATGTCGGGTAATGAATTGATATAACAAAGCCGACTTCGGGGAGGGGGGGGGGAGGATTGCTAGGCGTTGATAGCAAAGTGTTGTCTCTGCTTGGGTGGGTTGGGGGAGCTTCAAAAGGGAAAATGAAAAAAGAAAACAGTATGGCATGTGGTGTGGTTGGGTGTGGGCGAAAACGGTGTTGGAGAGGGGTGTCGGTTGGATGAAAGAAGGGCATATTTTCCTAGGGGTTGCGTAAGTGAAGGGGATGATGTTTATGTAACCTGATCAGATATGAGATGCTCGTTGATCATATAACACCAAATTGTATAGTTCTTGTTTTGTGTTCTCTCTAATATACAAATAAACAACAATTATATATATCTATATCTATATCTCTCTCTCTCTCTCTCTCTCTCTCTTATATATATATATATATATAAATATATATATATATATATATAAAGTTATTCGGAGAGAACTTCAGCAGAGTGCTCAATTATTAGTAAAAATCAAAAATAAGAGCGTAATATTTATTTATATATGTATTACAAAAAATCAAGACCGACGGTACCGATGTTGTTCTGATCTTTTGTAATACATATATATATACACAGATATATATATATATATATATACACATATATACATATATATATACACATATATACATATATATACACACATGTATACATATATATACACATATATATATACACATATATACATATATATATATATATACACACATATATACATATATATACACATATATACATATATATATACACATATATACATATATATACATTTATATACATATATATATACACATATATACACATATATACACATATATACATATATATACATATATATATATATATATATATATATATATATATATATATATACACATACATAAATATTATCCATGTACACGTGTTTTACGGTTCCAGCAATCTTAATCATGGCTGACTTTGGCAAGAATCGAACCCACTACATTTTCTTTAGTCAATATTTAGGCGATAAAAAAGTTGTACATGCTTCCGGCAAGACGTCGTGGCGCACAGGTAACATTTCAGATGACATACAGAAGTCTTTCTGTTTAACTCGGGATCTGTACGGACATTTGAACGGAACTCTTTATGACCTAACGGATAACAGTTCTGAATAAAAATCAGTTTGCCGAGTTCGACATTAAGATTCTTCAGTTCGACATGACGCACATGAAGATGGTCGGGGATTACATCGGCTAGAGTTTTGTGAGAATAACACCCAAGATGATAACAGTAGTCCAGAAAATTCCAAATAATAAAAATCATCTGACTTCAGTTTGTTATTCTCAATTACCAGAATAACAGAATGACAGGATAAGAATAACTGATTCAAATTTTTGGCTTCTTTATCCAACCACATTAGTTTGACAAAAACATAATTTCCTTTAAAAAAAAATATATATCTATTTGATTAAATCTTTATTGTTATTTTTGTTCATACAATGAAATTTTATTCTATTCACAAAATTCTAATATTTTACATTCATTCAATGTTTGGAACTTTGTCGGGCAAATTGCATAGTCATTACAAATTAACACATGCTCACAAACCACGATTAGTCAGTAAACAAACAAATGCACGTTAAATAACGGTCAGTCAGACATTTATTCATTTACATTACTTGTGACACTATTAACAGTCCGCGTTCATGGTGCAACACTTCACGCGTTCGGCTGATAATCGAAAAGTTTGGGGTTCGAGTTATAACTTATATAAATTATTTACTCCTTTCGAGTCCAACCTACGTGACGTATACATAAAAAAAACGGAACTTGTTAAAGATCATAGACAAATTAATTTTATCACACGAAAATCTTAAATAAGAAATTAAATCTACCAGAATGCATTTAACTTTCTCTGTAAACAAGTTAACTATATCTGTAAATTATATCGTGCACGTCTTTTTGTCTTGCATTAAACACTTTTTACTGTGTATTAAAATATTAACACATACATCGAATACTTCTAGAAATCGATATTAAAACAACATTCAATTAACTTGCGGGCATCACTGGGTAGGACCGGATATATAATTGGGGTTGACATACAAATAACGGTTGTTCTTCTGTGCACGAAACGGATCCGTAATTGAACCGAGATTTTTTTTGTTGTGAAAAAAATAATTGGGAAGGTGAATAAAATCGTGTTTTTGGCATGTAGCTTATTAATATATGCTCTGTTGTTATATGTTAACACTCATCGGGATTTCACTTTGAAAAGGTAGGTATATGTAAAGAATAGAAAGTACATGAAAAGCAATATATTTTCACACACCTAATATATATATATATATATATATATATATATATATATATATATATATATATATATATAACAATTCAGGAAAGTTCACATCTAAAGTGTTTGTATAAGAGTGTTCAATAATACATAGAGCTGTCAATGATTATACAGGTTTTAATTCATACAAATATTATTTAGCTACATATATGCATAATGTTTCGGAATCCATACCTTATCAAGCCTAACGTCTTTTCTTTACGCTTTAATTTGGTAGAATCTTTAAGATTGCTTTAAATTCCACCAAATGAAAACGTAAAGTAAAGACGGTAAGTATGATAAGGTCTGATTTCCGATAGCTGTGACCGAACCATGTTATGCAAATGTGTAGCTAAATGAAGCTTGTATGAATTAAAAACTGTTATAACCATTATAAATAATAGCTATACATATATATATATATATATATATATATATATGTGTGTATATATACTCCTTTATATATATATATATATATATATCCTTTATATATATATATATGTATATATACTCCTTTATATATATATATATACTCCTTTATATATATATATATATATATATATATATATATATATATATATATATACACCTTTATATATATATATATACTCCTTTATATATATATATATATATATATATATATATATATATATATATAGAGAGAGAGAGAGAGAGAGAGAGAGATAGAAGAAAAAAGAGTGATAAATATGCGACGATTGTCCAAATTTATTTCAAATTTCAATTGTTCAATGCAAGGTGTATTCAGTAATAAACTAGTGTTTATTATTCTTTCCTTAAGCCAAGGCTTTTCAAAGATTGAGATCTTATCACCAGAGGAGAAATACAGATAGATAAGTTGGCTTTCGAAAAAACCAAAGTTCAAATATTTGAAAAATATGAAAAATATTATTAAAAAACGCAGTGAAAGAAAAGAAAAGTTCCGTAAAAAAGATATGTGGTTTGTCCGGGTGGTAAATTTCCGTTGAGAAGTCCGATGAATTGTAGAACGCGAAAAAATCTTTGCGTAGGAGAAAGTGCTCAAAATTATAAGTAAATCCAAACGCACTTAAAAGGAATTGAAAGGAGAAAAGCTGGCCATTATTGATATACTTCCTGGACCAAAAAAGGCAAATGACATCTCGTCCAAAAGAAGGTCCAAATCCAAATGAAACAAAAAAGGTTAAATTTGGGGTTAGGGGGAGGGGGGGGGGTTAAAGCGCGAGGGGTCGTAGAGTTCGGATTGGTTTAAATAGCCGCTGTAGGAGTTGGGAAAAAAAGAAAGAATAAAGAAAAAAGGGTTGGATAGGGGGATGAGGTTAAAGTGAAAGGGGGATTGAGGGTATGGGCGGGCGATATAGTCAAGGTTAAGAGACAGGTTTTTGAGGGTAGCATTAATCTGAAGCAAGAAGGAATGGTATAGAAAAATCGTATAAAAATGAATTTAGGGATTGGCGGGGTAAATTCGAAAGTATAGAGTTTGCCGGTTCTAAAAATAGAATTCCAATGAGTGAACTTCTAACATTTCAAAGGTAACAAGTAAACATTAGGCGACTAAAAGGCAAAGTAATTGCAGTTGCTAGCTAGGGTTTCTAGGGATTTAAAAAGGGTTAAAAGCATGGTTAAATAAGTAGAGAGAGTTAATGATTAAAAAATTAAAATTTTAAATGGAACTAGAGAATAGTTAATTAAAATTAAAAATTATTTAAAAACCAAATTAAGGGTTAGATGAATAATTAGAAGAGAAATTAAATGACAAAGGAGAAAAAGGAAAAAAAAATTAAGGGATAAGTTTAGTAATATTGAAGATCAAGCCTGTCCCACTCAGTTAGAACTTTAGGAGAGGGGAACAGTTTAAGCGATAAGGATATATTGTTTGAAACAATTTGTTTCGATTATAAGTAATAAGGTGTGGAATTGGGTTAGTTCAATTAAAACTTAAGTGCAGTGTTATAATCTATAGTTTGAATGGTGAGTGAGCAGTAACAGGGCAACAATTAGCAAATACAATTTTAAATTTGATTTATAAGGGAAGCTTGCAAGAGGCTTCCAAGTAGTTTAAAAATATGATTAGAGGGGATGGGGGTAAAATTGGTCAAAATAAGATAAGGTGGGTAAAAGAGAAAAGATCGATAGAAAATGTAGGTAATAGCATTTAAAGGTTTATTCCCCTGGAGATGGGAGTTATTTTCATATGTAATTTTATCAGTATATCCCGAATTAAGGAGTGCGTTATTATAAAAACTAGAATTTTGTTCGAAGATGGGTTTATTAGCTGAAAGTCTTGAAATTCTATTTGAAATTGAAGGGACTATTGAATTAATGATATATTTAGGATGGTTAGATAGCTTATGTACGTAGAATAGGGTTAGATTAGGTTTGTGGTAAGGGCTAAATGATTCGGAGTTAAGGTCTAGTGTTAGGTCAAGGAAATTAGATATTCTTTTCTCGGGTTCTATAGTTATGGTTAATCCGAAGTTTTTAAAGAAATTGTGTAGATTCTTTTTGGTGTTGTTGTATTGTCTGGATCACTCCCTAGAAACAAAAAGCGCATCGTCCCTGTAAAGTCCCACGTGTAAGTGACCGAACTCAAGCTTTAATTGTCTCAATAAATATAATCCTACTAGGTCAGTAACCTGGGCAGAGTCTGAAACTCCCATGGTGATATCAAAATTGTGGTCGTGAAAAAATGATAATATTGGATATGAAAGTATTAAGAAATCAAATACAGTAAACACGAATAGTTTTTTAATTCTCGGAAATAAAAGGTTTACCTGAACTGAATTCGTTATAGTGTGTGTGTGTATGTGTGTGTGTGTGCGTGTTTTTATATAGTAATTTTTAAATCAATTATTATTTTAATTAAACAATTTGATTTAACAAATTTGTGTTTTGAAACATAATGGCTAATAAGAATATAAACAAACTCAGAACGGTTTTAAAAATGTAAAAATAAACACGGTGAATGCCAGCGGCTACCCCCCCCCCCAGTATCGTCTGCTCGTATTTATTTACACCCAATAGTTTTGCGACAAATCAAGTAATAATTTATGTTTTTTCAAAGCGGAAAAAAGTGCGTAAATTAAAATCAACAATTTAAAAAACAAAACACTGACGACGGGGTAGAAGTTAGCACGGGTCCTAAAGTGGAAAACTAATTTTGTTATAATGTGTGTGTGTGCGCGCGCGTGTTTTTTCAATTATTATTTTTATTAAACAATTTGATTCAGTGAATTTGTGTTTAAAAACATAATGGCTAATAAGATTAAGAAAATAAACAAACTTACGACGGTTTTAAAAATGGAAAACTAAGCACGGTGAATGCCAGCGTTGTTGTTTTCATATTTAACGTGCCATATTAACGCCCGCTGTTTAATCAGATCGCCATATTTAATTACCGGAGGGAGGGAGGACACCACTGATTAAACAGCCAATGACTTTGCAATTTTAACGGTACTCGCCATTGAAATGGTTAAGAAAACACGCCGGTTATGAAGAAAATGGCTTTAATTAATTGTATGAATAATTTTTATTAATATAACCTTATCGGAAAATATTGTAAATACATATGAAAATTTGATAATAGCAGTTATAAGTGTATATTTTTAAATATGAATTTAATTGAAGGTTTAAAAGAATGACTTATGTAAATGGCAAACCCATCTGGTGTCTGAATGACTTTTAATGACAGTATATAAAGAATTTCAAAAAGATTAGTTTAAGTAAAATAGTCATACTGGAGTTTCGGCTTCAGACAGACGGACAGACAGATACATAAGCTCCATTACTAATATATATATATATATATATATATATATATATATATATATATATATATATACTCCTTTATACATCTATATATATATATATATATATATATATATACAGGGTGGTGCAAAAGTCGCGCATTGGTTTGTTTTGGTGATAGAAACTACAACATTTAAAGTAATTTACTAGGCTTTTCTGATAAATAATACATTTACTTGGTAATTTTGTTGCAGTAGTTTAAAAAAATAATATCCTTTAAATGGCCACCATTTTCGGCCTCACAAAGACGGGCTCTAGTTAGGACATTTTCCATTACAGTCCTTAGAATAACTGGCTCTAGTTCTTGGATTTCATGTTTGATATTGTTTTTAAGCTCTTGAATCGTTGTAGGCTTGTTCACATATACCCTTTCCTTAAGATAACCACAAAGGAAACGGCCAGGGGCTGTTAAATCCGGTGAACGTGAAGGCCAGTTAAAAATCAGAAAATCTGCTAATTAAGCGCTCGCCAAACAATCCCCTTAAGAGCGCCATACTTTGTCGGGCAGTGTGGGCAGTAGCTCCATCTTGTTGGAACCACATTTCTGGGTTGTCCTGAACAGCTGGCCTTTAAAAAATGTTCAATCATTTGTTGATATTGCTGTGCATTTATCGTCACCGCGACACTTTCCTCGTCTTCAAAGAAATGTGGACGGATCACTCTTTCCGAGGTAACACCACATCATGCAGTACATTTTAGTGGATGTAATTCACGCTGATGAACGGTTCTTGGATTTTCAATGGTCCATATTCTGCAGTTTTGCTTATGAAAATGGGATTCGTCGCTCATAATCAGCTTATGGATGAACTCATTTTGTTCTCTGGCTAATTGCTGAATGTGAACAGCATAAGTTACGCGTGATTGCAAACCTGTGGGTTGTAATGCCTGTACCGATTGAATTTTGTATAGAAACAGATGCAATGCACGCAAAATTCTTTGAAGTTACCTTCTGGACATCCCAATCTGAGTGGCGCGTCTTCGAGTTAAGGTGTCTGGATTTTCAGCAATGCTATCCTCAACGAGTGCTACATTTTCCGCTGTCCGTACTGAACGTGGTCTGCCAGGTCGTGGAAGATCACTGACTGAACGAAACTGCCGAAATCGGGCCACAAGACGATTGTGGTCTGACTGGGAGATTGTCTGACATTATAATGCCGACGATAGGCTTTTTAGGGTTAAGATTATTGAACGATGGTTTCCGAAGTGAAGTTCAATAATTTTGGTTCGTTGTTTAGTGCTATATTTTTCCAGGATAAATTATCAATGTTTATATTTGTAATATTCTGAAAAATATAGAGAAAATTAGATTAAATGTGAAAGTTGTTACTGATTCAAACTAATGCGTGACTTTTGCGCCACCCTGTATATATATATGTATATATACTCCTTTACATATATATATATATATATATATATATATATATATATATATATATATATATATATATATATATAACGTTTACATATATAACCTTCACACACACACACACACACACACACACGCACATATATATATATATATATATGTATATATATATATATAGTCTAAAGAAGCTTTGAGGCATAAAAAAAAGGTAAAATGCAGTTTAAATTCCCAGACAAACTAACTAAATCCAAGATATTGCAGACTTAACATTCGTTGGAAAATTAATAAATGAAAAAATATAAGTAAATAAAAAAAGAGGGGGTTAATTATCTAAGAGTTAAACAAAAACAGGAGACCTTAAGCGTCTAATATTAACACGGGGATCATCAGCTGTTTACCATGTAACTGTTTCGGAGATTTAAAAACAGGACAGTTATAATATTCATGGCTCTCCAATGGTACTGATTATACTACCATTTCCCCAATAATCAAGTGTCGAAATAATTCAGCTTAAAATATCACTAATATATACATAAATAAATAATAATAATAATAATAAAATAATAATAATAATAATAATAATAATAATATATTACCCTTAAGACTACCGTATGATATAGTAATTTGCATATCAAATTACATTAATTATAACAATAATAAAAAAATAAAAAAAATAATAATACTATCTAAACACTACACCCAAGAACAATTCTGCAATATGGTAGCTAGCAATAAAATTATATAGGAATTAAAGTTGCATTAAAAAATAAATAAAAAATAAAGCTTAAGTACCTTAGGTACCAGAAAAGTAATTAGATAAGAGGAAGGAAACCTTGCCATACAGATCTAAATACCCAATATATAGTCTAAAGAAGCTTTGAGTCATTAAAAAAAAAAAATGTAAAATGCAGTTTAAATTCCCAGACAAACTAACTAAATCCAAGATATTGCAGACTTAACATTCGTTGTATATATACCTTATATGTACCTTATATGTACCGCTGTGTATAAATATATAACTTTATATGCGTTAAATTAACGTTGTCAATGAAGCCTCCTCTGAACATCAAACATGTTTTTCAAAATTATTTTTTAACATCTGAAAATGTGGGACTTGCTCGATAGAATTACACAATCAGGCCAGGTGCCATTCTAAAGACATCTGGATGTTCAGCAGACGTGTAAATCTGAACAAATGTCAAGTTGTGTAGCATTTCCGCCAGCTCACTGGAATGTTTAACACGTCTCTGGAAATTACTCTACCTGGAAATAAATAACATTCTTCCGTCATTTTTTTTTGTTCTATTTCTTCTCGGAATCCATTTTGTCATTTTGTAATTTAAAAATCTCTCGATCTTTTCGCGTGACACTTTAGTTTATGCCAAGATACAGATTCATGGAATCCATTAACCTACAAATATACACACGCGTAAAAATGCATACGCGCACATACATATGTGCGTATTCATGACTTGATTCAGGTTTTAAGCGGGCCCTGGACTAATATAAGTTTTGAGCCCCGTCATTACGTATGACTGATCGTACCGAAAAAGAATATATATATATATATAATTATTATTTCATGTATATACATATATAATATAATAATAATATTAGAAGGTAATACAGTATAATGCGTACATATATTTACCGTTTGGATTTAAACAGTGCTGAATACGTGAGTACATTTCAGTATCAGAGCGCGTATTGATATGCCCACTACGCATTGTCTAGACACATTGTCTGGAAATATGAGTAAATTAACGTCTTATTGGAAAATTCGGCTATATATATATATATATATATATATATATATATATATATATATATATATATATATATATATATATATATATTAGTCTCGGAAGTTCTTCACCATTAAAACTATATAAATAAAGACAAACAAAACATTTTAGTCCCAAGTCGTGGAAAATCACTTTGTTGGAAGTCAATTTACTTTTTGCAGTCACTATATTTGTTTGCTTCCAAGAATTAACGTTAGTCTTAACATTATTTAAGGGATCATCAGTTGTTTACCATGAAAAACTGTTTCGGGAATTTAAAAACAAAACAGTATTTTATTTCATGGCTTCCCAGCAGAGTTGATCAGACCCCACTTCCCTTAAAAGACAAGAACAAAAACGTACCGTATATTAGATCTAAGTTTTGTTCCAGATACATGTTTTGCTAACTTATTTAGTTATTAAAATGTCGTCCTTACATAGGTTGTTCGTCTGTGTCTAAGAAAATTTATCCGTTATTATATATATATATATATATATATATATATATATATATATATATATATATATAGGGTTTTATAAGGAATGTATATATTCAGTCTTTTCCTGCTTACAGTATCTGAAAATTTCTAATTACATGCTATATGAAGTTTTAATACACGATTCCGAGCATATATATTATATTGATTCATTCCAATGACCACGTAAAAACTAATAAAAAAACATGTTTCTTATTAGTTTCTTCTATTTTTATTTTTAATTTATTTATTTTAACACCTTAGTGGATATTTATCATTCCAATTTGCATCTTATATATAAAAACAATTTTTCCATCTATCATCTTTTGCATTTTTGGCAGATTGGAACAAAAAATTACAGTTCAGTAGCTCATCTGTCAATCTTCAGAGAATATTAGAATGTGTATTGAAATTGTAGCAACAACTTATAACGTCAAAAACAATAAGAAAAAAACAGAAAGAAAAAGGGAGATTTAAAGAATATATATATATATATATATATATATATATATATATATATATATATATAATAGGTAATTTATGGAAGACAATACAATGCAGAGGTGTAACGAGTAAACACGAACTGAATCAAATTAAGAATATACTGGTGGAATAAGTTTTGAAGTTTCCACCTTTTATTAATATATATATATATATATATATATATATATATATATATATATATATATATATATATATATATATATATATATATATATATTCAGTGAATATTTCCGATATATTTTGTTATACGGAACTGACGACAATTAAGGTTGTAATATAAAATATATATCATGTCTTAATTTGCTTCAGTTCATGTTTATCTATTAAACCTCTTCATTGTATTGCCTTTCATAAATAACCTTTATATACACAAGCTTCAAGCAAACTAAATATGTTTTCATACCTTACTATATATATATATATATATATATATATATATATATATATATATATATATATATATCTTACTATGAGTATTTTACAAGTCAAATCCCGACATCTAGAACCACTCGGCCATAAACAGTGATAATTTTAACACTTTATCCGGCGTTCAACTTAATGAAAGGAACGATGCATTTATAGCTAGCGACGTCATGCTGTGTTAATACTACACTTACAGAGTTTTCTAGACTACAAATAATAAATATTTTTAATTGTTTATTATCTGTGTACGGGACTCATCAGCATAGAGATATAACTATTCACTACTGGTCGCGTGATTCGAAACCCGAGTATTTAACAACTCAAATCCCGACATCTAGAACCACTCGGCCACCGCTGGATAGCTAAATAAACAGTGATAATTTTAACACTTTATTCAGCGGCTTGACGTCATAAGAGCGTTCAACTTAGGAACGATGCATGTATAGCAAGCGACGTCATGCTGTGCTAATACTACACCTACAGTGCCCATTTAGAGAGTTTTCTAGGGGCTACAAATAATAAATATTTGTTATTGTTATTATCTATGTAGTATACATTTCGTCGTTTTTAATCGGGACTCATCAACATAGAGATATAACTATTCACTACTAGTCGCGTGATATAAATATAATTAAAAGCAATCAACTGTTATATCTACACTCTTAAAATTAATTATAAATTATTTCTATAAATACCCTTTCGTTTATAAATTAATGCTGTTACAAACAATAAAACATCATATTTATGATGTGAAACTGCATCCTTAAATATAATCATTATTTAATAATTTAATGTTTATGAATAATATTTTTGTTAATGTACACATACTGTTAAAAACAATACAACGTTATCTTCACAATCGGAGACTAGATTCTATAAACACTTATACATCATTTAAAAATACGTTTTGTACATATATATATATATATATATATATATATATATATATATATATATATATAATTTCTGTTAAACAATGAAACGTTATATTTTTAATAGTAATTATTAATTAGAAATTTAATTTTCATGAATAATAGTTTTGTTGATATATACGTCCTTTAAAAAACAATAAAACTGTATGTTTACAATTTGATATTGTATCCTTAAAGATAATTATTAATTAAAATATAAGTTTTGCAAATAATATTTTTCTTAATATATAAATGCACTTAAAGACAATAATACGGTATTTTTGCAATCTGAGACTACACACTTAAAGACAATTTTTAATTAATTTTTTGTAAATACTTTAAATGATCTTAAAAACAATAACACGGTTATATAAATTTTAGAATTTCTTTAAAGCCAAATAATGAACACAATTTTAATTTTAAATAAATAATTTATTTCTATTAAAGACTTAGACATTCGACACAAAATTTCCTCTTCAAAAGTAATAGACATTTTTTTTCTCTTTTTAATTCTTCTTCTTAGAAACATATTAGCTTTTTGGAGATAGAAGTTCGCCCGATGGAATTAATGGTCGAGGTTTGAATGTCGGCGTGTGGTATCACGTGGCTGCGTGTTTTAGGACAATGAAAAATAGTCACAATTAAAAAAAAAAACTACATTGTTTATTCGGTTTTGAAAAATGGCTAAAATATTATTCAAATATCAATCAATGGTTACAAAAAGTTTGAATATTTTAAATTACATTTAAAATGTGTGACTGTATTCTTAAAGACAATTTTACAATTTAAGAATTAATTTTTGTAAACTATCAAAAATATGTCACATCCGGTCGCATATTTTTGATAGGCTGTGAGGAAAATATAATTTCGAAAAAACTACATAAAATACATAATTTAAGCAAAATAAATTTTTTTGGACTATTAAAATAATTTCCAACGCTATTGATGATGGTTACCCATTCATTTATTTATTTTTTTATTAACGCTTATGTTAGAATTCATGTTTTGAAACATGCTGTAAATCATATATCTGTGACATCACGCCAAAGCCATAATTATTTCGGCAAGGTAATGTTTTAAGCTCTATTCATAAGACAGGTTGGTAGAACCTCAGACTCAAGGTTTCGGTTTCGATTTCCGGCATGACTATCTCTACTACAAACCAGGCAATAATGCAACTGGGATCTTTTACTGGAAGCCATGTGCATCTTCTTAAATATTCCATATAGAATTGCAAACAAAGTGAAATTCCCCCGTGAGATTAGTTTGATGTTTTATGTGTTTTACATATCAAATAATAAGAACCACAGTGAGCTAATCGATAACTTTGACAATTATTGATGGATTCCGATAAATGAAGAGACAAGTAACTTTGAATAAACAAAGACAAATGCATATTGGTGAGTGATTTTTATTTCAATGTAGGATTATGTTTTTGGCGAATTTGTACTTGTATCAAAAGATCATGACTTGTATATTGTGGTTAAAAAAAGATCCGCATTAGTTGATGATATCAAGCAGAGAAACATAGTTTGTTCAAATGTGATGTGTGTTTTACCAAACAAAAAAATAAATTGTCCTCATTTTGATTGTTTCCAACACAACCTTTTGACTATAGTCTTTATTTCACATCATAAAATAATCCCAAAACAAAGTTCAAACTAAAATTTCAGCATCCAAATTTCTCGTATGGTCTCGTAGTCGATTAATCTAAGCAAACAAATTCACTGAAATGGAAAATGAGATAAGATAATACAATGCCCATAGATTAAATAGAAGTTTGAGCTAAAAATCTATAGGTTATCCTATAAAATAGACAGGGTTCACAACAATGAGCTACGATAACGAGAATGTTGTGGCTAAACAAGGAGGACACTACTTACAAAAAATTCTAATGGAAAGTTCTTAACCTCAAAATCTGAAAGTAGTAATTAAAATTTCTCACTGAACAATGGTATCCAGTGAAACTTTTAAATCACCACGATCTATTTCTTTCGATAAACGTCCATACTCATGATAATAAAAAGCAGTATCGTTGAATATTTCCTCCGCTATACGACAATCTTTTCGTGTGATATATCCTGCTATATAAAAAAGCGACATTTTAATATCTTTGAGGATACCAGTTTCTAGGTCTGGCAGGTGATCAACTGTTTGGCATGCCAATTCATCCAACAGATATTCGCATTTTGAGCAAATATGACCTGGGTCAGGTCTATACTCTCTAACATCAATTTTCAACCGAAAAAGTAATTTTGTTTTTTGAAATATAGAATTTCTAAATAACATTTTGTATGGCAATAACATAAGTACCACCAGAACCTTCTCTCAATTTACAAAATTCAGTTTCAAGATAGTCGGTGGTAAATTTTCCAAGAATGACGAAATTGAACCCATTGTCAAGTAGATGTCTGCACATATCAATTAAACCATTACATGCTCGATAGACTAGAGTCTCTTGTGAAGAATTTTATTCTCTTTCCTTGCTTTCCCCTCATTCGTTTTGCCATACTTCCAAAATTTGCAAGAAATGTCAAGTTTCCATCATTTCGATCTGATAATACTCTTTTCAGTAGATCATGTGTCTTAACACTTCCATAATTATCTTTTACACTCACTATTTTCCAATATTTCAAAACTTCTTCGATGAAAGTAATTTTCTTTTGTATCATCATCCTGTAATAATGGATGAGTTTTCATTGCAGTTACAGTCTCATGACAAAACACTTTACAAACAGTCGGAAACTTTTTGTCTCTCAACTGGTTTTGGAAGAACCGCTACTTTTGTTAGCTTTGATAACTTAAGAAATTGATTTTTTATGCGCAAAAAGTGGTTTCATTATTTCCCATTTTGCTGCCATTTCTTTACCATCAGAATAAAACAGCAATTCTGAACAAGCCTCAGTTATCCAGTTATTGCGAATACTTTTTAATATATGTACATAATCGAAAAGAAAGTATATACCTTTTTTAGTAACCCAAGGCTTATTTTCAACAGTATCAAATTTCTTGCATGAAACTTGATTAATCCGATTATTGTCACATATAACGACAATTACATGACCTTTTGAAAGATTGACAAATTCAACAACATTTCTAACATTCTGAAATAAAAATTCCGAATTTAGTTTGGCAACTGGGATAATCTTAATCAAAAACTTTGGTCCACCATGAAAACGTTTGATCATAATACCGAATGAAGTTTTTGCTAATGCCTTTTCAGAATCTTTGAAAACACCAAATATGTTTCTCCCTTAGTATCGTAAACTCACTTAAACATAAACTTCATCAACTAGGATGATACATTCTTTATGTTTATCTGACAGTTTGCTAAACACATTACCAAGAAAATTCAGATCATCTACCTTCGAAACTTTTGAGGTCATATTCACTAGTGTTTTCATGCTGGGTAATTTGTAATGATCTCGAAGTAGTTTTTTTATAAAGAGACCGAGATGTGGCAAAATATTGAATGCTTGGACAAGCATTTCCGACTCGTAAACTTGTTTCCAACTATTCGTTGTGACATAACTTCTATATGTTGTATCAACACCTGTTTTTCTTGTTGAATTTTCAAGTTACTAAAGTAACGAATTGCTTCCTCAATTTGAGACCAATGTTGAAACTTATTTATTCTGTTTTTCAACAGGGAATAAATGTGTGTGAGTATACTTGCATGGTAACATTCAAACGTTAAGTTTTCAAAGATTTTAATTTAAAAAATATGAATACTTCCAGTAAAAAATGACAAAAATGGATGGATTGTTGATTGTTAGATTTGTAGCAGGTAACTGCTGATACAAAATCATGATGGTCAATATCAGCACACAAATTTATAAAAATATCAATTCTATCTTTATCTAAGAAATGTACAAACTCATCATTTTGTACACTTCGCACAGAAGTGGAACTTTTTTTTTGTTGTCCTTGGTTTTGGTAAATGACTTGGTATCACACTTGATGGCAACTTATTAAATATTGATGGACGATATTTGGGTCGTGTTTTTACCATAACAAACACAGTTTTATAACCAGGTGGAAAATGTCTTTCACAAACAACAGTGGGTGAATGGTTAGGAGTGTTAGCTCTTGGTATTACCTTTAACCATCTTTCTCTCTCATCTTGATCTTTTGGGATACGAAACACTCGGACCTTATTTTGCTCATTATAATTGCCTTGACAGGCTGTCACACAACACTTTTTGACCAATATCAGAAATATTCAACAAATTATTTTAAACTAAAAAAAAGGTAAAAGTGATATTTCGTGAATCAACAGAGCTGTTTACATATAAATAAAACGTTAAAACATGTATAGTATACTCCCTAAGAATATATAAAATATTTGAAATTCAGAATGTACAATTTATTAACAAATTCTCAAAGACAATACTTTTTTTAGTGCTTCTGCTGTTTAGCCCCGACATGTTAGGCCTCTCTTAAAATATAGCTAAATAAATGTATAAACTTTGTTATGTACTTACGTGGTATCTTAAAAGAAAACTGTACACAAAAAATACACAAATTTAATCCAGTATTTATTAAAGTAAAAATAAAAAAAAGATTTTATCGTTCGGTAGCTATGTACAGTAAACACAATTTGAGTTTTCTCCCTTGTTTATTTCATAAGTGAAAATGTCTAACGAAACTTAAGATCGTTTTTTTCCCTTTTCTTATAATTTAATAAATATTTGTTTAATTAGCGTAATTTTTTCTGTAAAATCTTATTTTCAGCTAACACGTAGATATAACAAAGTTTACATTATAAAAATATTTTAATGTAGTGGCTAAACAGAATAAGCACCCTTTTTTAAACTTAAAAAAAGTAAGTGATATTTCGTCAATGAATAGAGCTGTTTACGTGTAAATGAAACGTTAAAACATGTATAGTATATTTCCAAAGAATATATTAAAGATTTGAAATTCAGAATGTACGATTTATTAACAAATTCTAAAAGACAATACTTTTTTTAAACTAAAGAAAAAGTAAAAGTGATATTTCGTCAATGAACAGAGCCGTTTACATGTAAATAAAACAAAATTCAATTCTGACTCACGAACTTACAATGTAAATATAAATCATGATAAAATAACAGAACCTCAGCTAAAATAAATTTGATGAGTTCAAATTTATTTTCGGAATGAAATTTGCTTGGACCAGTGACAACGAAGTGCTATCAGCTAATAGTTTATATGGTGACTGACTGGCCCCCAGTTCAAGCAGTCAGACGTGGTCATGATTTCCGGTCATTCCATCCGCTTTATTTATTGGGAATTTATTATTTACTATTAATGTAATATTCTACGATATATATATATATATATATATATATATAATTTGTTTTGATATGAAACCGAAGGTACCGATCTTGTTCTGATCTTCTGTAATACACACACACACACACACACACACACACACACACACACACATATATATATATATATATATATATATATATATATATATATATATATATATATATATATGTAAGGTATTTTACATAAAAAATACGAAGAAGCCGATGTTACAATAACAACGTCTATTTTTCAGAATTCTTTGAACTGGTCATAATAATTTTCTTACCCCTCCCTCCATGAGCAATAGAGTTGAAGAGGACGACAAAATGGAGTCTTGGGATTTGGGAGAGAGAGAGAGAGAGAGAGATAGAGAGAGAGAGAGAGAGAGAGAGAGAGAGAGAGAGAGAGAGAGAGAGAGAGAGGGGGGATTTGTTGGTATGGGGATGACAGAATCATGGCTATTTTTTGTTTTTGCTGTCTGCAGCCGCACGGCGACCCTTCTGCACGGTCATACCAGTCCTTATTTGTTGTTTCCGA
>OY744516.1:59219064-59261564 GCA_963556195.1 Sepiola atlantica
AGGTTATTTTTTACTACCTACTTGCGTTATTTGTTTGTGTTTTAAAATACTTTAAAGTGTTTATATATTAGGTTATACTGAAGAAAAAAGATGTCGTTCGCCGATCGTCTACGAACTCATGTTTTTGTTGTTGTATTTTTGCCCTTCAATTAGGTAGACAAGTACATTTTAAGGCGTTTGAGTCAGTAATTTTTTCACTATATATTTATTACTTCACCCTAAAAGTCGAATAAACAAACTTCAAGGATACGCGCATACGTCATCTTGAAAATAGAACGCAGTCGGATTTAGACAAAGTATTAAAATACAATAAAAACGCGTAAAACAAACTATAAAACACAAAAATATAGGCAGGTAGGTAGAAAAGTAACTTTATTGCCTTTGGTAACAGTTATTTGCTGATTATTTGTTCTGTTTTTTTTACCCTTTTTTCTAGTTGGTTATTCTTCACAACCACTCCGATTTTTCGTTTAATATCTTATTATGAGCAATTCATTTTTATACTTATATAAAACCAAATTTCACCATTGGAATATATCAAATAACATAATGACAATCATTTTTTTGTTGCTTTTCTTCAAATTATCAAGATATGAAAAGAACATTGACTACAGCTCGACTAATTGCTGCCTGCAGGTCAGGTAGCTTTATATATATATATATATATATATATATATATATATATATATATATATATATATATATATATATATATATGTATATATATATGTATATATATATATATATATATATATATATGTATATATATATATATATATATATATATATATATATGTATATGTATATGTATATGTATATATATATATGTATATATATATATATATATGTATATATATATATGTATATATATATGTATATATATATATGTATATATATATATGTATATATATATATATGTATATGTATATATATATATATGTATATATGTACATGTATATATATATATATATATATATGTATATATATATATATATATATATATATATATATATATATATATATATATATATATATATATATCGTGCCGCTTTAAATGTGTTAAATTATCATTGTTTATCGGCTATTCAAATATTGGGCGCGCGGTTATTGACGTTGGATGCAAGTTGAAAAATACTTGTTATCCAGGGTTTCGAAACGTACGACCGGTAGTGAATAGTCGTATCTCTATGCTGATGAGTCCTGATTGAAAAGGGACGAAACGTATACGTACATAGATAATAAACAACAACAAATATTTTATATTTGTCGCTCCTCGTAAAAATAAGTAGAGCACTCTTAATGGTAGTACAAACACAGCATGACGTCACTTGCTTTATAATGCATCATTCCTTCTTTAATAGAAGTAGAATGCCTGGATATCGTGCCGCTTTAAATGTGTTAAATTATCATTGTTTATCGGCTATTCAAATATTGGGCGCGCGGTTATTGACGTTGGATGCAAGTTGAAAAATACTTGTTATCCAGGGTTTCGAATCGTATGCTGATGAGTCCTGATTGAAAAGGGACGAAACGTATACGTACATAGATAATAAACAACAACAAATATTTTATATATATATATATATATATATATATATATATATATATGTGTGTGTGTGGTATTGTATGCATTTATACACAAGAAGTAGTGTATTTACTAAAAAGATTTAAAAAAAATTCTTGTAGGTCCTTCATTTGCATATTTCTAAGAATCAAACGATGTTCTTGTCGGCCCTGCATATTTGTATAGCAAAATAATTCCTTCAAGTGAAGAATGTGGAAATAAACATGACATCTTTCGAAAAGGAAACATGTCGAAGAATTTGCAAAGAAATGCTTACTTGTTCTACAAAATATGAATGTCAAAGAAGACAATAAGCCCTTTCTGGAGATACATATCACACGGATCCCACTGCTCCCCTTTCTCCACCCTTCATATATAAATATGTGGTATAGAAATGACAAGGAAATACGTCTGTATTTTACTTACCCATGTTTATATACTAACCTCCCCCGCCCGCAATGCTACCTTTTATTGTAACATACACTCCTCCCCCGTTCTACTAACACATTCTTACCGACAGATTCAAAATTTAAGAGTCTTATAAACGTACTTTTAAAGTCAACGAGAAGGTCACAAGAACTCAGAGTCTCCCTCCTCCCTTTCATTTTCTATTTGTCTTTCTGTAATCATTTGTAATGCTATATTAAATGCAAAAAATGTCTCTTTTTTCATTTGGTCTGTGCATATTTGCACAAGGGGTTAATAATACTAAGTCAGGCCAGTACATTTGCATATAAGACTAACATACACGACAGTGTTACCAAAGAACGAATTAAGAAACCTGGGTACTCTTATCTCTAGCTTTGATCATCTATATTATCATTTCTATTTATATATTTAACATTTCAGACTACATACAATGTAGTTGTGGGTTCGATTATTGCACAAGTCAGCCATACTAATGACCGGTAGATACCGAGAAACACGAGTCCATGGATACCTTGAATTTACGTAAAAATTAAATATACAAATAAAAAATAAATAAATACGGTCCTTTATGAGGCGATGTAATGTAGACATAGCATATAAAGGGAGCAAACTCCTCATCACTTAGGATATGAGTCAAATAAAATGTAGCATTCTCACGCTGTCACTATCACCAATAAAAACAAGAAAAACATAACCATTTCTATTCATATGTTTTAATTTTTATACTTTAAATTTTTTTTAGTTATAAATAAAATAAAAAAATTGGTTCAGGTGAAATACCTTAAAAACTATTCATAGAGTTAGTTCATTTGATTACTATTGACTGAGAGAACACAGTTTTGGGAACTCCCAGTCACTAATATACTTGAATAAAATACGTCATGACCATTGGTTTCACGCTGTGCGCGATTCATCAGATGATCTTAACACGTTTGTCCGTTCTGTTCTTCTTTATTTCCTCAAAGCAGTAAATAAATCAGAACACCCAAAACTGAAAATCTGAAATGAATATTACATTAAATTGTTTACCATAAGTTGGGTACGTACGTCATCACCTTTCACACACATCTAAAAATGTGACTGTCCGATCAACAAATATGGTGAATGGTAATTACTCTGATATCGTAAAAGTAAACAATTCCGACTTTACTCATTTTAAAATGAATTGTTCCAAAATTAGATTATGTCCTCCCGTCGACTAAAACAGTACAATTTTAAATAAATACATTTCAAATAGTAACATTCGTTTTATTGATTCAAAGCATATTTAACTGACAATTATTTTATGTTAATTAGGCAGAGGATATTCATTGTTTTAAAAAGGATTGAATTGCCACAATATTAAATAAATAAATAAACAAGTGACATATTCGTTTTAGTTATTTAAATAATATTTAGCTGACAATGACAATTATTTTATCGGAAGAAGAAAGAGCCATGCTTTCTTAATAGTATTGTCCCTGAGAGATATTTATTAATTTAAAAGGAATATTATGATTAACCGTAAATTATATATTATGTAGAAAGCACCGTTGCATTTCCACATGGCCCCGCTAGTCTTTCACATTAATAATATAGATTAAACACGCTTTATCTATACTTAAAACATAATTTTATAGAAATTGTCCGTCTGTCAATCACAATTTTGAAACGTAATAAATACATTGCGGAATTTGTCTCAGATCTTAACTACTTTTAGAAATGGAAAATATTGCATTGATAGCAAATAAAAAATTAGCAAAAGCGAATGTCATGACCGGAAATCGAAATCGAAATCGAAACCGAAACCTTGAGATCTTCAGTCTGAGGTTTACCAACTGACCTACTTGGACTTTCTGGTAAGACTGCATAACACTGTGCGCATGCGCCAACAAACGGAAGCGCTAATAGAATTCCTCATCAATGGGAGGATATTTGACAATATTTGCTTAGAAAAGAACACAAAGATGTTTTTACTGCATTAGTAAATAAAATCCACAATTTGTATCCAGTTTAAATTTAGGTGTGTGTTTTTTGATAGACCTTTAATTTATGCGCTTCCGTTTGTTGGCGCATGCGCACAGCCATGGGGGCCAGTGTTATACAGGCTTACCGACTTTCTGATTAAATAGAGTTTAAGATATTACCATAACAAAATAATTATAGTTTTGGCGTGACGTCATAGATTTATGATTTATGTCACTTTTTCAAAACATTAATTCAAACATTAGCGATAATTAAAATAAAAAATAAATGAAATTGTAACCATTAAAAATAGCGTTGAAAATTATTTTAATAGTTCAAAACAATTATTTTTTTATAAACTTGAATTAATGTGAATTGAATTAATATTATATTTTCTTTTTATTTCAACACATTAAATCAGCCAATCAGAAACTTAAGAATTTGCAAAAAAGTCCTCAATTCTTTGAATAATTTTTGTTTCAAATGAAAAACCAAATTATTTTATTAAACAAATAATAGTTAATTAATAAGGTTTTCGTATTTCGAAACCAATAACAAGGAAACATAACGTGTTTGAATATTTAATATTCTTTCTTCCAAATGTCTTGGACGTTTTGCATATTACACAATAACGAATGCCCAAAACGCAAGGCATATTTTTATTGAATGTATATGGCTGCGTGTGACTCATCGCCAGATTTCTAGTTTGGCATTGAAAAAGAAACTGCGTAAGCATTGCTTACCGGATGTTGGCAATATTTAGTTACAAAATTGGATACGCCTAATCAGATATTATCAT
The DNA here is from genome assembly GCA_963556195.1 of Sepiola atlantica. Classification (NCBI taxonomy): domain Eukaryota; kingdom Metazoa; phylum Mollusca; class Cephalopoda; order Sepiida; family Sepiolidae; genus Sepiola; species Sepiola atlantica. The sequence continues at coordinate 59,223,801 of OY744516.1, forward strand.
AATACGTTTAATGCTTATTAATTATTTTATTTAAATATTATACATTACTGTGTCTCTGTTCGGGATACCCGGGTTTCATCTATCTTGTTATGCTAGATTTAGGAGGAAATCCGACTTGTTTTTTTTTTTCGCCAGAATGATTCGTCGGTCCAGTTGGACATTGATCCCTCGATATCGGAGTTAAAATTGTTCTTTTTTTTTCTAGAAATATTAGTTGGTCCGGTTGTACTACGATATCGGGGTAAAAAAGCTTAATTTTAACCTTGATTTTTAATTTTGACTTTTTCTTGCTAAAATAAACAACAACAAAAAAAAAACAAGCCGGATTTTCTCTTAAATCCAGGATTACCAAGTTGATGAAATAAAATCATTAATATGAGCTCTTGTAGAACATACGATCAAACACTTTGATGTTTTTTCTACTAACTTATGATATGCAAACCCTTTAATACTGTCGTAGGCATACTTGTATAATTTGTTTTCTATGGTCAGCCAACAATAAATATTTATGTGTTCAAATTTACAATCGTTGAATAAAAAAAAACTAAAAAAAAAACTAATATAAATTTGGAATTTTCAAGGACGACAAGAACCAATACTAATATGCGACATTATTTCAAGATTATATACTTTTAATATACTCATAAAAAGTGTCCATAAAACCTGCGTCCATAAATAAATTGGTCTCGAAGTTTAAAAAAATAGGCAGCGTCTTCAACAAACCCCGTTCTGGATGACCAAAAACTTCGGAAATCATGTTGAAAATATTATTTATCGACATTAGAATTGAATTAAAAAAAATTATGTTAAAAGGTATGTGTTTTAACCATATACCAGACTTTGTGGGCACCGCGTACATAGGACATTATTGCAAGAGTATATCCTTATAATAAAAAGATAGTTTATTATTTCAAGAGCTTATACAGATACTAGTAACATAGAATATCATTTAAGAGCTGATATTATAATTATAACATAGGACATTATTTCAAGAGCATATCCTTATAATAATAACATAGGATATTATTTCGAGCACATATCTCTATAAGAGTAACATAGTACATTATATGAGAGGATTTTGTTATAATATTAACCTTGGTCATTATTTCAAGAACACATCTTTTTAATAGTAACGTAGGGCATTGTTTCAATATCATATCTATGTAAAAAGTAACATAGGGCATTATTTCAATACCATATCCTTATGGTAACATAGAACATCATTACTAGAGCATATCTTTATAATAGTATTATAGGAGATTATGTCAAGAACATGCTCTTATAATAGTAATATAGGATATTGTTACCAGAACATAGCCTTATAGTAGTAGCAAGGAATTATTTCAAGAGCATAATGTTATAATAAATAGTATCATGGGATATTATTGCAACGCATACCCTTTTAATAGAAATATAGGCTATTATATCCTTATAACTATAATATCAGAATATAAGTAACAAGCAGACACATTCGGTGTTGCCTGAGAATTTCCGAGCCCCCACCGTCCTGCGTACGCCGGCTCTCTACTATAGACCCCACATTACTATTTTTATTGCATTTCTAATGCGATGTCCGCTTGATCAAAGACGCTCTTGACCATGTCACAAACAAGAGCGTTCTTGATAAAGCGGACATCCCAAGCATGTTCGCTCTGCCTACCCAACGACAACTCCGGTGGCTTGGCCATGCCAGGCAAATGTACAATGGAGATATCTCAAAAGAATATTCTATACGGCGAGCTCGAAACCGTCTAGAGAGCAACAGGAAGACTTGTCCTATGCTATGAAAATGTATGCAAACGATACATGATAGCAGGTGGTATCGACCCAGCAGGCTGGAAGTCCGCGGCTGAAGACCACAGCCGCTGTAGAAGTGACATGAAAGCATCCTCCAAGAGGAGTAAGAAGATAATATACCAGCAGTAGAGAGGACGGGACGCACAGACGGCAGAGGGCTGAAATATAGCTCTCAGAAACAGACACCAACTACATCTGTGGCAACTGCAATAGATCATGTCGATCCAGGATAGGCTTGCACAGTCACAGCAGACGCTACAACCCGAAAATAAACTAATCTAAGGAGCAGAACTCCATTGTGTCCTGAGATAGACGGATTCCAACAACAACAATAACCATTTTTATTCTTATTTCTTAATTTTTATAGTTATCAATTTTTAAGCTATCTAAACTAATAAATGCGAAGTTTTTTCATTTATCACTCCTATATTACCATCAAAAAGGCCCACTGTTATTCAAATTTATAATACAACAAAATATTTTTTAAATACTTTATATATTGTACTTGTAGAGACGAAAGCCCCAAAGACAGATTTCTGCCTGCATAATTTGCATAACTATTTTTTAAACAGTTCATAATAAATTAATGTTTGGAGTTATTTATTCGTAATTTTATTGTCCTATTTTGTCCATATATATGCATCATAGTCGATTTAATGTCCGTTTTGTATGCTGGCATGTGTTGGACGGCTTTAATAAACTGACTTCCAAACTTCGATATTAACAGTAATTAATTAAAGTGATTTTATAACAAAGAATAAATTATTAAAGCTTTCTTTAAATATTGGCTGATTAATTTTAGGGGAAGGAAATATAAATTAAACTAACTACACAAAAAGATATACGATGAATAAGCATGCGTTCAGAAAGGGAAGAGGATAGCTGACCTCTCTCTTTCTCTCTGTTTTGTTTCTCTCTCTCCAGTTATCGACACCACATAGAGAAAGGGGAAACGGTAACTGACGGCCAACTGTTTTTGTTGCTTTTAAATCTAATGAAAAAATTGTAAGTTAATAAAGAGCACATACACACACTGTCGCTCAGGCGAATTGATTTCCTCTTTATTTTCACTTCTTGACTGTCTTTTTTAAAAGATAAATACATTTGTATCAAAATTACCAAAATATTTATTTATATTTATATGAATAATTGCGAAGTTTTTTGTCATTTATTTACAATAAACTTATGTTTAATATTTAACATATTCGTTTCACATATTTCAAGTAGCGAACTTGCGAAGCGATAGCGAACTGGCAAAGACAGCTAGTATAGAATATAATAACGTAGTACGAGCATGAAATGTCTTAGCGTATTATTATTATTATTATTATTATTATTATTATTATTATTATTATTATTATTATTATTATTATTATTATTATTATTATTATTATTATTATTCTATAGATGTATTATTGTATAGATGTATTATTATTATATAGATGTATTATTATATAGATGTATTATTATTACTATTATATAGATGACTTATTATTATTATTATTATTTAATTAATTAATAATATAGATGAATTATTGTATGGATGTATTATTATTATATAAATATATTATTATATAGATGTATTATAATTATATAGATGTATTATTATTACTATTATATAGATGCATTATTATTATATAGATGTATTATTATTATTATTATTATTTACTCACTAGGAGTTATCACACTGGTCATCGTCAGTGATCGCCCACTGCCGACAACCTGTGGTATTCCCTGGAGTCTGAGTGACAACAAGTCTCCTCAGACTTCCAGTATGTTCCACCTCTTTTCGTTCATCACCGCTGATGACCTTGCGGTAATCGCAACAACCACCTACCACCGATTTCCCGCTGATAAGGGCCATTGGTCCCCTCTGGGGCCCAGGTGGCAACAAGCCTCCCCAAGATCCCAGAGCTGTCCGCGCTCTTCCAGTGGAGGTCTGGTTTGCGCTTTCCCTCCTCGACCCTCTGTCCATAATTTTCGTGGCGTCAGCCTATGCTTGCGCCTCTCTCGTGTGGTTGTATTTTCCACGGTTCTGTTGTCTTGTGCTTCCATGTGTTTGTTCCCATTCGTTGCTTATGTGGGTTGGTTTCCACATTCGAGGACATTTCTCAGGATTATTATTATTATTATTATTATTATTATTATTATTATTATTATTATTATTATTATTATTATTATTATTATTATTAGATGTATTATTATTATTATTATTATTAGATGTATTATTATTATTATTATTAGATGTATTATTATTATTATTATTATTATTATTATTATTATTATTATTATTATTATTATTATTATTATTATTATTATTATATCATTTAGATGTATTTTGTGTGATTAAAATATATAGGAGAGAGAAGGGCCACAGATACTGAATTCTATGATAGAAATTGCGTAAAATTTCACATTTGATGGGAAAACAAGCGAGGAATGTCACGTGTTCAAAACATTAATCATATTTCAAACATAGTGTAAATCTTTTGATCCTGTTTTTCCACTTTGACAAATTTGTTAGTTTGAAAATTAAAAAAAATAAAATGGCCATGACCTTGAATAGACAAAGACAAACAAATGATGTTGACAATTTTCAATGGGTGTTATTTTTAAATGTGTCCTCGGTTGGTATGTCATACTATTTTTGTTTATTTACGAATGAATAATAATTTATCAGGGCCAAAAAGTTTCTCGAGGATAAGGCTTAATGAGATGATTGATTGTCAGTTGAATGATGAAGAATATTATGAGAGGATTGACGATGATGAATGGAATGAACAGAGTTTGATTACTTATGTGGTATTAACCTCAACCCCACCACAGAATAATGTGTCACAAGGCCAAAAGGTGTGTATACAAAGGTCATCGCACCAGAAGTAGTTTACTCTGGCAACGCAAAAATACCCGAGCAGCGCAATTAGTATAAGGATTCTATACATGATCATTATATCTTGCAAAAGGATTCTATACAGTATAATCATATCTTGATTTTACTCCTACTAACGGGACATTAAAATGGTGCAAAAAGTTCTGTTCAGAGAATTAATTTCCTTGTCCTGGGACGGATATTCTTCTAGTATATATAGTTACCACACACACACACACACACAGACACACACATACATATATATCTTGCTAAAATGTTCCTTAAGGCCTTATCGTCTGACCATCCAAGAGGAAACGTCAGAATGATAAATTAAAAACTAAGAAAATCGAATGCAATATGAGGGGAAACACTTTTTAGTTGGAGAAAACAATTGAGAGAAAAAACCCCGTAAATCTTTTAACGTTATGGTGGATTTGAATCATTGAAGATCTCCAACTGCTGTTTCAAAATCTTTTGTCTACACAGGCTAGGTCGAGAATTGTTTATTACTAACGCCTCAATAATATGAAGATGGTAGCTCGACCTAGCATTGTGTAAAACAGAAAACAACCCATCGGAATACTGGTCAGAACAACTATTTGTACTAACTAACTAGGTGATTACCGATGACAGATTCAAGTGCTTGAAACGTTGAGAGAGTTACGTTTTTTTCTCCTTCAATTTTTTTCTCCAATTTAAACAATATTTCCTCTCAGATCTCATTCGATTTTCTTAGTTTTTAATTTATCATTCTGACATTTCCCCTTAGAGGGTCAGACGATAAGGCCTTAAGGAACATTTTAGCAATTTTCTTATATTTTTCCACCCGCTCGTTTCATTGATTCTTCTGAAATTTATCCTACCATTTTGTTGTACTCGAAATCTACTTACATGCTGTAAAGACAGGATACATGAAAAAGACAATAGGAAAAAAAACAATTAAACACACACACACACACACACACACACACACATATATATATATATATATATATATATATATATATATATATATATACATATATTTATGCAAACATTGTTAAAAATAACAGAATTCGTCTATTTAATTATACCTTTTTTATTTTTTCAATTTTTCTGATGGTCTTTTATGTATTGAAATAAAAAAAAAATAATAAATGTTCCATAGGTTCACAAACATTTTCGATTCTTCGTTGAATCAATGGATTTTAACTATGTTTGCATAAATGAGAAAATGCTGCCTAAACACTATATATATATATATATATATATATATATATATATATATATATATATATATATATATGAGGGAGAGAGAGAGAGAGGGGGAGAGAGGGAGAGAGAGAGGGGGGGAGAGAGGGAGAGAGGTGAGTAATTGAGACTAAGGGAGAGCAGATATAGAAAAGAGAGGGAGAGATATAGAGGGGGCGGGAGGAGAGAAAGAGGGAGGGGATATATAAAGAAATATAGGAAAGCGGTGAGGGAAAGAGGGGAGAGCAATCAAGACTTGAGGCTTAGTACACCGGCACTTAAAAGACAATGCAAAGTAGAAAATGAAAAATGAACCGACCCCCCTCCTGACTCTCCCCCGCGTCCTACTTTAACTACCCCACCCTGCCCGCCATCGCCCCCATCTCCTACATAAACTACAGGGAATCGTTGTAACAGAGACTGCTGTTAAGTCATCCCTATAAGTGCATTGTCTTTTAGAAAGGCCAAAGATAGGAATGAAGAAGTAAATGTGAAGGAGATGGAGACAGAGAGAAGCGGTGAAAAGGGCCTGACATTGAAAAGGTACAACATTAAGATTCCATATACTATAAAAAAAAAAGTTACGGCGTTTTTTTTTTGGCGTTTGTCTGTTCGTACGCACACAGAAACATGTGATTGGTCGACAAAAAAAGAATAGACAGAGTACACATTACTAAGACATCAGTTTTTACGATGTCAATACCCGAGTTCGAATCTTACGGAAGTCTAAAGGATTTTTGTAAAATTTAAGAAATTAACGTACCATAATAACATAAAAATAGGTTCATGAATACATTTTAAAAAAATTAAATAATCTTTTTTTTTGATAATACGCAAAAAATAAAAAGTATTTTGTGCTTACAAACATAGTGCATGTTTTTCCCAATAAAAGCAATAGTAAATACATTCATCGCAGTTACTTACTCTCTCATGCAAATAATAAGTGGATTATTTTTTCCACGAATTAAAATTCTTTTTTTCTTTGTAGTAGATATAAAGCGATAGAAGCTAGGTAAAGATGCACATTGACATACCCAGATACTGTACCAACAAAAGGAACGGCTGAAACTACTACTACTACTACTACTACTACTACTACTAGTACTACTAGTACTACTACTACTCGTCCTCCTACTACTACTAGTTTAATATAATTATATCAGAATGATGGGCGATAATGATAACACTAATTGATAATATCACTAATAATTAATACGAATTTATAATTGTAATAATGTTTTTTGATGATGATAATTCATAATGTAATAATAATGTAATAATGTAATAATAATAATTAATAACGATAATGTGAATATTGATAAATTTAGGATGATAGCAACCATTGGTATTGTCTGGGCCTTCGGGTCTTGATTTACGCTGGTCTATTGGTTGTCTGTCCTGTGCAGTTCTAGGAGGTGCACCCTCCCAGGCTTTGCCTTCTCACCCTTTGAGAAGGGGTTAGTTTATTGCTAATCGCTTGAGGCACCCCTACCGGGGAATGCCGACGGGGCTGCCCAGGCAATTTTTAATGACCAGAGCGCTCAAATTCTCGGGCGCTGGTTTTTCAAATCCCACTTTCCCGACCTTGTGTCACATCTTACCTTGTGGGAGGAAGATAAATAGAAGCAATGAATAATTATACTCCACTTATAATATAATAGGAACTTAGTGGATGTGTGTGTCTGTGTGTGTGTGTGTGTGTGTATCTGTCTGTCTGTCCGTTAGTCAGAATTTTTTAAAACAAATATCTTTACCTCATTTAGAAATGAAAGATATAGCATTTATACTAAATAATAAATTGCGAACAAATAAATCGAACGCCATGACCGAAAATCGAAACCGAAACTTTGAGATCTTGAGTTTGACGTGCTACAAACTGATCTATTTGAACTTTTTTATAAATAGATCTTAAACAATTCCCTTAACAAAATAATTATAGTTTTGGCGTGACGTCATAGATTTATGATTTACGCCATGTTGCAAGACATGAATTTAAACATAAGCGATAATAATAAAATTAAATAAATGAATAAACATTATCAATAGCGTTGGAAATTATTTTAATAATCCAAAAACATTTATTTATCTTTAACTATGTAATGTAGGTAGTTTTGTCACAATTATCTAATTCTAGACAAGTAAATAGGAACACCCTCTCGCAGACAGCGAGAAGGAAGTGAGTGACGCAGTAGCCTAGCAAAAATATGCGACCGGAAGGAGTATTTATTTGCTAGTCTACACACACACACACACATATATATATATATATATATATATATATATATATATATATATATATATAAACTCAATGATTGTGTGTGTGTGATGTTTGTGTGCTTCCTATATAAATATTAGAGAATCTACATAAAATCTAAAAAGTGTATTCCTATGTAGAATTTACCGGAAAAGACAATGGAAGTATACAAAATCTCTAAGTGCATCCTTAAGTGGGCTATGAGGTCATAACTTCCTTACAATTTCACATATATATCATATTTCTATGAAATTTAAATCATATGCATAAAGTTTTCTTAGGAAGACAATGGAAGTAGTCCCGAATCTCTAAATGGCCTTTTAATAAAAAAGAGCTATGGGGGCTTTTAACTTCAAATATATCGTATTTTGATGAAATTTATATCATATGTATAAAATTCTTCCAGGAATGTGACCCCAAATATCTATGTTACCCTCTATGTGCCGAATATGTACGTGCCCTTCATCTCTAAGTGAGCCATGGGGTCAGAACCTTCTTAAAACTTTAAATACGTATATCCGATTTTAATGAAATTTAAAACATATGCATGAGGCACTAATTCAGAGAGTTTTCCAACATTTTATTTTCTCCCGGCTATATTAGGGGGCAAAACTGGAGGAGGGGTCAGTAAAACCAAAGAAAGTTATATGGTGTTATTAACATAGTGAAAAATGACATAATGGTGACCCTCATTAAATTCCAAGCAACGCTGGATCCTTCTGCTAGTAATTAATTTATTCCCCTTTGTACCTTCTCTATCACAGACGTAATGTTTCTAGTCTCAGTCTTTTCAATAAATACTATTATGACATGTGTTCTTCAGAAATGTGTGATCTATTCTCTGCTTCCTTTATTCCAGCACGTTTGACTTGTTTGTCTAGTGGTCTCCATCAATTCGCTGTTTTGATAACAAAATGTAATACAGCTTCTTTCCAAGAACAGCAGGGTTGTTTAATTCTATTCTCGTTGACTGTTTTCCTCCTACCTATAGCCTTGGTCTTTTCAAGACTAAGGCCAATGTCTTTGCAATATTCATTTTGCGTTCTTTTTAGTTCCTAACATCAAGTGGCTTCCTACCTTGTCTGGAACGATTTCCATGAAAAATAAAATAAAAACAATAACTAATAATAATGATTGTGATAATAGAGTTAATAAATAATGGTTTCATTATTATTAGTTATTATCATGATCTGCATTATAATAAATGTTATTAGTGTGTTTAGAAAAGGTATAACATAATAAAACGGATGTAATCTTTTAAGATGATACCTGTAATCTTTCAGCTGGCATATAGGTAATAATAGTTAGAAAATAGTAGAGAAAACATCAGGTCGTGGAAGCTAAAAGTGTTAATCTATACAGACTAATAAAACATGTTATCTTGCTTGCTTGTTTGTCACTGTGCACACTTCATTTGTACATGAAGGTTTTAGAATGTTGAGATACGTTTGAATAACGTAAATAAAAGGCTAATGATTAGTGTTGGGACGATTAATCGGAATCTGGAATCGGAAAAATTGGAACTTTTTGATGTTATCGGAATCGGAAAAGAATGTTGCCTAATTTCCGATTCCAAAAACGATTCTTTTAAAAGATTTTTGGTTAAAAACTTCATTTCCTATTGCTGGTACTAATGATACAATGGTAACATATTTATTGATTTTAAACTCCTAGTAAATTAAAATCTATGGATCGTAAGAAGGAATTAAGGTAAAAATGTCACCGGACTAAATGGTCCGGTAAAAATAGCACCGGTAAAAATGGCACCAGTAAAATTAGCACGAGTGCATTAATAAGAAAAATGGCGCAAGTGAAAAATATAGATAAAAATCTCACAATGAGTTGATCAAAATCTTGAATACACTACATAAAGGGAAAAAATTACAAGTTTGTCGAATTAAAAAAGATAATTATATCTACATCTAAAAATCGATGAAATTCTACTTTTTTAGGAGATTCGTCGATTTTAGAATCGAAATCCGTAATTGTATTGGAATCGGGGAAAATACTAGACTCGTCCAATCACTACTAATGATACAAAAAGTGTTGAAATTGTGGCGTAGATCCTGGCTTGGATAGGGTACTGACGACGGTCACGTTTTGTAATGTCCAGAAGACTTAATTAATCGTTGCGAATGAAAGGGTAACCATTTAGACGGTTCTAAATCCACCAAAAGAGTGTTGGGAATGAGATAAAAACGTGGTAAACGAACGAAACATGTTTATATCTACATACATTTACAGTGGTTTCAAAGGTATTTAAAGTGAGCAAATTGTTCGTTTAGAAATGTTTACGTGTTTCTAGAATGTTCTCAAGCTATCAGATGACACGAGTATTGGAAGTGTATATTTATATGTTTGTTTTGTTTTGTTTTTTAAATTTTATCTTACTTCAGTTGGTTCGAAGAGATCAACGTGCTCTCTCCTGGAGCTAACTAAATTTATATCCGTGAGCTTTTTTTTCTAAAAATGGACGCTGTACCTGTTAGGGCTGCTATCTGTATTTTGCTAAACCTTGGTCATCCAGGGATTGTGTCTAAGTAATTTTTAGCACTTGTTTTCATTAGGACAGTTGTTTTAAAGTCATTCTTGAGGTTCTGATATTTTGTTATCTTTTCGCGTTCGGCTCTATTGAGGTCATAGTCATTCGGAACAGTTACATCAATAATGAGAGCGGTCCTTTCAGGTTTGTTCCATATGAAAATGCCTGGCTGATGGCCTTGTATTTTATGTATCTGCCAGCCTGTATGTTTTTTTGTCATACAACACTGTCGCCTTTCCGTGTTTTTTTAAAAGATTTAATTTTATTACCTTTTTGTTTTTTGCTGGGATGCCAGACATTCACCCGCTATTTTAGACACTCCAACCGAGAGATCCTTTTAAGATTCTAACCGTCCCTTTAACTGCAATTTTGTGTGTCTCTCTTGCACTTGGTTAACCGGGTATATTCGTCGGGTAATTTTAAAAATTATTTTTCATTAGTCCGATTGCTCCTATAATTACTGGAATGATAGCGACTTCTCGAGATTCCAATTTCTTTTCATGTCGTACATAAGACCTTAGTATTTCGTTATCTTTTTCCTTTCAGCTCTGTTAAAGCCAGCATCATTAAGGACACTGACTTCATCTAGGGTTGCTACTTTCTCCCTTTTGTCCCATATCAGTATGTCAGGTATAACAGCTCCGTGTTCTAGATATGTAAGTGTATGGACTGAATAGTCAGTGTGAATATGGGTGTGTGATGTAAATAATTAAAAAAAAAAATAGAAGGAAGGAAAAGAGAGATGAGAAAGAGAGAGAGAGAGAAAGAGAGAGAAGATGGATAAGGGAAAGGGGGAGAGAAGGAAGAGAGAGAGAGAAAGTGTGTGTGTGTGAGGGAGAGAGATTAAGAGGGGGCGAGCGAGAGGTTTTATTATAACATCACAATATATTCTGACTTCATGAAATCCTGTGGATTTGTAATGGGATGATGTTAATAATTAAAAGAGCGAGAACAAGGAGAAAGATGAGAGCGAGAGGAGAGAAAAAGTGAGGAAAGAGAGGCATAGGAGAGGATGATGTGAAAACTAGGGGAAATAGTAAGAGAGATAAAGGGAGACAAGATAGATGAAAGATAAAGGGTCTATTATGACATCACGATATGTTCTGACTTTGTAAAATTCTTTGACTTAACAATTCTTATAAAACTATGTTAAAGTTAGGGAATTATAGATTTAATAATATATATAACAAATACGGATCAAACGGGGCAAAGGCGGTCTAGTAATAACTAAAATCGAAGAAGAAAGATACAATAAAGCAGACGTGCAGATAAACAAGGGGAAATGGTTGTGCAAAGTGGGATCAAATGCCATGGATTTTGTTTCTTTGCACCGATACCAATCCCACCCAGCTACCCATCACCTCCTGTAATTAGCACAACCAGGACTCTAAGAAAGTATGAGTGTGGCGGGGATGACACTTGGAGGCAAGGAATGATGAAGCAGAAGAAAGGGTGGTTGAGGACCACAGGAAAGCGTAAAGAACAGGCCAAAATGTGAACAGTAATTTATCGACCAATGAAAACGTGTTTACATAATCAGCATTATCAGCAGCAGCAACGTTTTACCTTGTTCTTTGAAACCTTGTTTTTCGGGTTCATTTTTCGCTGTTTTAAGTGCATTATTCGATTATTTTGAAAGAAGACACTTTTATCACGCAATAATTTATTCATTTACTTCATTTATATTTTTACCAGATTCTACGTCTTCGATTTTTTTTAAATTCGACTTTTACTCTTTCTTCTTTGATTTCTACTTCTTTTAATTTAATCTTTTACTCTTTCGTCCTTTTTTCGTTCTTCTTCTTCTTCTTCTTCTTCTTCTTCTTCTTCTTCTTCTTCTTCTTCTTCTTCTTCTTCTTCTTCTTCTTCTTCTTCTTCTTCTTCTTCTTCTTTCCTCTTGCCCTTCTTATTCTTTCTTTTTTTCTTCCACTTCTACTCTTTCATCTTTTCTCACTTCTACACTCTCTTTTGGATCCGTTTTTACTCTATATCTGTCCCTCCCACCTTTACTCTTTTATCTTATTCCTCTAATTCTACTCTTTACTTCTTCTCCCACTTCTTCTCGTTACTTCATCTCCTACTTCTACTCATTCTTCTCCTCCAACCGTTACTCTTTCATCTTGCTCCTCTAATTCTACCCTATACTTCATCTCCTACTTCTACTCATTCTTCTCCTCCCACTTTTACTCTTTCTTCAACTTCTTTTTCTTCTTATTCTCTTTGACCTTTATTTTCATTTACTACTTGCTACTCTTTTTTCTTTCTTCAGTATTTCCTTCCTCTTTGTTGTTTTAACCTCTCTCCTTCAATTTCACCCTCAGCTCCCTTTCTTCTTCAGCCTCTTCCTCTCCCTTTCATCCTCCTTCTCCTCCTTTTCCTTCTAGTCACTTATTCAACTCATTTCATATTTCTTTATAACAGAATAAACGATATGACAAATTGTTTTCAACTTCATCCCGTGCTCCAGCATCTTTCTTTGTTTTGTCAAATTAATCATACTTCCCCAAAAGATTACACCACCATCACACATCACACACCACGCACCACACACCACCCACACCTATTATATTTCCAGAATTACACACAAAAAATAATTAAATATAAATATAAAAAATAAAGAAGTGCAATATAAAATTAAGAAAATTGAAAGAAAAAAACACATCTTTTCATTTCTTTTCAAAAGCTCAATCAGTATTTTTAATAAATTAAAAGAAAGAATCAAGAATTTTTCTTCATTTCAAAATTCGTACAATATTTCCATTTAAATCTTACAATGAACTTTAATAAGAGGACAATGATAACCATAAACGGTGCTCCAAGGTCAAATAGCTTTTGGAAATATTTCTAATTTCTGTGAGGGGGGGGGGTCTCTTCTCTCATCCAACTTAATTTAGGCGCCTGAATCTATCAATATCAGAGAAAGATTTTTTAGAGCCAAAAAAATATTTAAAAAAGAAACGATGATTACAAAAAATTATTTTGAAAGAAAAAAACCCAACCTTATTCACGTAACCGCGTGCTACACACACCGGCATATCAACATGCATCGTCGATAACATCAAGACGAATTTCAACTTGACTGCGATAGATATATCTCAGTCAGGGAGGAGTATACGAAAAAAGAAGAGAAAAAATATGCTTATAGTTCTGACAAGGGTGTTTATCACCGAAAGTACCCAAGTTTAAAAAAAGAAGTTTTTAAAGCAAAAGTGAAAGTAAATAAATAATTTATTTTAAAAAAACATAAATAATCTGCGTTGTCCAGGTTTTCAAAATATTAAAAAAAATATTCTCCTCATTATATATATATATATATATATATATATATATATATATATATATATATATATATATATATATATATAATTTAATATTTATTCATAAATATTATACTAAGGCCCTTTAAGAAATTAAAGTTGAGCACTCTCGGGGAAGTTAAAAATAGACTGTCAAAAAGCTCTAATGCAAAGTTCCGAATACGTTTGTCGAACACTCTCGACTAGTCTTCTATCTGTGCCCGCTTCTAGGTACATATAGATCTTAATTTCCCTAAATTACGTGACAGTTTCCGTGGGCCGAGTGGATATGGCTGACTCTGTGTACCGGGTTCGCGCCTCCCGACCGTCTGAAATTGTTACTTCCCTGCACTGATGAGAGCAATAAGCTTGAAACGCTAGCGTCTGTAGGTATAAATAATTTAATATTTATTCATCAATATTATATATATATATATATATATATATATATATATATATATATATATATATATATATATATATGTATACATATACAAATTAATATACTTTTTTCTTTTTTAGAGAGAAGAAAAGTGAGGGAGAGGAGGTGAGTGACAGTGTGTGTGTGAGTAAGAGAGAGGTAGAGAGAGATAGATAGATAGAGAGTAAAAAAAAGATTGAACAAATAATAGGTCTTGGAGAGACTTTTAAGATTCTTCAATGTCCCGTCTCCTTGGCATTTTGGCTAGGAGCAAAGTGTAGTATCTGTTCTTATACTACACTTCATATTTTTTGTCTGCAATCAGCGAAGGAGAAATCCTTCTAGACTGAGGCAATTTTAATATTTATCCCAATCCAGAGTTCCCCTTTTTAGGTAGCTCGATTTTTTCCACATAAAAGATCGACCTTTTGTCTAACTCTGTCCTAAATATATACATGGTCTTCAATTACTGACAATTTAAAATATTATTTATAAAATCTCCACCGGGAAAAAATATAATGAAAATTGTTTATTTTATTTCATAACTAGCTCTATTTGTCCGGACGTTACCCGGGAGTCTTTTTACTTTTGTTTTTGTTTCGTTTATTTTTTTTAACTATACCGTTTTTTTTTTAACCAATTTTTGAAATAGGATTTGAAAGGTCAATTTTATTATTACGGTATCGTTTGGTCATTAACTTACTGATTTAAGCAAATTGTTATAAAATTATTACTATATTATTTAAGCTAATTTTTTAATCTCTATTTTAATGGTGTTTTAATCTATATTTATAAGATTAATGGACGTAAATACCTTCCAAAACTTTCCATAAGGATTAGCTAACAATTTTAAAGCTAGAAAGGACTTTCTATTCGACAATTTAAATACTTCCAAATCCTCTAAAATGTCAAAAGTTCAGAAAGTAAGTCGTTTCTCTCAACTATTAACAAAGGATTAAAATGGCTTACTTTTGTACGAAGAAACCGAAATGCATGACGGTGGCTTTAATTTTGTAATTAAATTACTTTTTTTAAATAGGAATTTTATAAATTCGTTTTATTTTATGCTATTTCATTTTCTATTAAAAAAATGTGTAAGTCACGTAGAGCTGAGAAAAACAGATATACGGACTCACGGATAGTTGTCTAATAATTTTGTTAATACAGAGAAAAGAAAAATGTATTATTGTTTTGTAAATTTAAGTTTTCATGTTTTGCCATATAGACTTGACGAACGTTTGGATAAGTTATTTCTCCCGCAGTATGTTGACAAAAAAGGTTTGGAACAGGAAGGACATATGAACATTACAGAAGTTAAGACTTGACAATGTATTAGCAGTTCCTATTGCTGTATATGCAAGTGAAACAGGGACTATAATGGCAGAGCATGACAGGAAGCTCAATGCCTAACTTTGCGAGCTAGACAAAGAAATGCAGATATCAAAAAGAAACTTTATATTACCAGATGCATCAACGGTGTTCTTGCATTTTAGGTAGCATGTTTAGCGATTCTTTTGTTGCTTTATCCGCTTTTTCATTGCGACGAATGCCGATATCACTTGGTATCAAGCATAATTTAATTTTAAACGGCTTCTTGTTATAGATAGAGATCAGCGTAAGAGAGAGAGTGACATGATGTAAATAAAGTAGAAAAGGAAAAGGAATGTAAAATAATTATGTAAATAAATGGTTCAAATAAGAAAAAAATAAAAAGAGGAGAGTAAGAGAACGACGTAAATAAATGAATGACATAAATAAAGAGGTAAGTAAAGAAAACTATGTTTTCTTGAGATTTGTGATGAAAGAAATGGTTAGTCTGCAATCAACACTGGTGTTTAGCAATATGCTCTTACTAATATTCCTTATGCTGATGACACCACGCTCGTTGCCACTGTCTTTGATAAGCCGAGACTCTCTACGTCTGAGTTTGATGCCTTTTTTTGAAAAATCGGGGATTAAAGTGAACTAAGACAAATGCAAAATCTTTCCCTTTCTGAAAATAATATCTCAATAGCCAACAAGGCGATTAAAAAACCCGGAGATTCCGTGTTTATTGGCTTAGTAGTTCCAGGATCCTCATCTGACATTAGCAGAAGAATAGAAATAGTAACTTCTGCATTTGGACGTCTAAAAGAATAGAGCATATCAACGCCCCTGAAGTTAAGACTTTACAATGCATTAATAGCTCCTATTGCTGTACATGCAAGTGAAACATGGACTATATTGGCAGAGCACCAGAGAAAGTCCAACGTCTATGAAATAAAATGTTTCAGATCCAGTCTCAGAATAACTTTGCGAGATAGACGAAATAATGCAGATATGAGAAATAAACTTAATATTAACAGATTCATCGACAACGTTATTTGAAAAATAAAATTTCGTGGTTTGGACATGTTTCCCGGCTACAAGACTCCAGCTATGTAAAGCAATACTATAAACAAGGTTCCATTGCAGAAAGATGAAGAGGACGACCACGAAAGAGATGGTTTGACCAGAGAATAGTTGATGTTGGTATGCTGATCCTGGCAGCTGAAAGTCTGGCCCAAGACTGTGATAAGCGAGTGAATTCTGTTCTCAAACATGTAACGAAACTATCTGGCGTATGGACACAAATCAAAGTAAGTCAATGTTTAAAGGATCTTCTGATATAAACAGTCTCTCTAGTGTCACCAATTCTGACGCCAGCAGATGTATTACCTCGGTTTAGTAAGATAAATGTGTTCGAAACTAGGACGTCTAACGTCTCTATGAATATGGGATAAAAACAAAAAATATTGCATATAAGTATATAAATATTGCATATATATAATATATATATATAATATTTAAAAATTAACCTATATACACATGTGTTTCATGTATATACATATATATATGTATATATATATAAGTTCTTTGTAATATAGCAGGAAAAATCCCAGCAGACAACAGAAGCTGAAGAGAGCCGGATGGCTAAGTCCTTCTGTGCTTGAAACCGACGGTACGAATGTTGTACTAATTTTTCAGTACCAAAATAAATGTATATATATATATATATATATATATATATATAATATTTTAAAATTAACATATATACATGTTCAAACATTGTTAAAAATAACAGAATTCGTCTGTTTAGTTATACCTTTTTAAAATGTTTTTCGATGTTTTTAATGTTTTTTTGTATTGAAATTTTAAAACATGCTTGGGCGTAATACGATTGTATTCTGTTATGCTACTCCGGCGTCGTTGAATTAATTTTTTTAACGTTTATATGGAATAATGTGAAAACGTTCTTTTACGTGCGCGTTTCTCCGCTATCTTTTAAAATTCTCTTCTTTCTACAGCTCTTGTGTTCATTTAATTTTGACACCTGAGGAGTATTCGACGAAGATTCGAAAACGTTCGTGATACCTCCATAACATTTATCAATGTTTTGATTTTAATACTAAAATGACCATTAGAAAAATTGAAAAAAAATAAATAATGGTATATTTAAACAGACGAATTCTGTCATTTTTAACAATGTTTGTATAAATGAGAAAATTCTGCCTGAATACACACACGCCATATATATATATATATATATATATATATATATATATATATATATATATATATAGAGAGAGAGAGAGAGAGAGAGGGTGTGTAGACATATTTTTGTTTGGAACCATTGTTTCGGATAGTATTACTTTTTTTTGAAAGAAAAGAGAAGAGTAGCAAGTAGTGAATGAAAATAAAGGTCAAAGAGAAAGAGTAGAAGTATGAGAAGAAAAAGAAGTTGAAGAAAGGGTGAGCATTTTATTTCTCGAAAGCTCAGATTAAAATCATCTGAGTTTTCGAGAACTAAAATTCTCCTTGTCAAAGCAATGTTTTTTTTCTTTTTTTCTTCATTGTCCGACTGCTTTTACAAGGAGAATTTTATTTCTCGAAAGCTCAGATTGAAATAAATTTTATTTATTTTAACACTACACATTGTTATGTTTTAAAAAAAAAAATATAATACTATCCGAAACAATGGTTTAAAAAAATATGCCTACACACCCTTTCTATTTAAAATTGGCATAGCCGCGCTTTGAGACAACGTGATTTTCTGACACAAAGTACATTACCATCGGACGATGAAGAAAAATAAAGAAAGAAAACACTGCTTTGACAAGGAGAATTTTAATTCTCGAAAGTTCAGATTAAAATAAATTTTATTTATTTCAACACTACACATTGTTATGGTTTTTTCAAAAAAAAAAATTAATATATATATATATATATATATATATCGCACTTTCTCGGGCTGAGCACTAGTTTAAGTAACATCCTCAACCACTATTAGCGACAATATAAAGCTCTTTGTAGAGCACTATCTAGTTGTTGTCAATGTTTATATAAAGCATCGCAATGACACTCTCTAACAGCGTCCGCTCCGTAGCTGAGTAGATAGAGTGACTCTGACTATCAACTAAGATGGTCATAGGTTCGACCATAATGGTTAGTCTAGCCACACTTAAGAGCTTTGATACAGCGAAACAGCTTATCTAGTCATGCCTATATATATATATATATATATATATATATATATATATATATATTAGTGTGTTTGTGTGTGTGATGATTATATTTACATACACATATGTATAGAATGCCATTTGCCATATGCTCACTATTTAAATTGTTAATTATTGTTAATGCTCAAGGGAAAATACTGTAATTATATAGCTTTCAATTTCTTGGGAAGTTTAAATAGGCGTTTTAATTTGAATATAATGTTTTCTTTTTGTTTTATTTTGTGTTGTTTTTCTTATTTAGTTTGTTGTGAACTAAACAATTAGTTTAACCAATGGTTATCAATTAAATAAAAACAGAATATTCTTACTAGACCCCAAAATGAATGATTTTCTAGTTGACAGGCGTGGGCGGATAGTAGTAATATAAGTAGTAGTAGTAGTAGTAGTAGTAATAGTAGTTTCGATTGTATGAGTGTACGCGTATATAAACAATTATACACCCGTCGTCGTCGTCGTCGTCGTTGTTGTCGTCGTCGTCAGGAACCCAGGTTCTTGATTGTCTGTAGATACAATAATTCGGACGCCGGAACTTGGAACATTTACAAACAGAGTGCAGGAACTCTGGACTTAGAAAAAGTGTTGGCTGCCCTTCGGAGAAAGAGAAATAGCCGGATAGATAGCTTGTCTCGTAAACTTAGCTACATAGTGTGTAGGAGACGCCACCCTAACTGGGATTCTTCGGGAAGCGGCCACGTTTCGTGTCTGTATGCTTGAGTTGTCAGTCGAAAAAGAGGAAGATCTCACTTGTTTCGGAAGTCACATGGTTTCCCCAATCTTCGGGTAACTAAAACTTTAGTTCTGACCTCCCATCCGTCATTCACTCCTCGATTCAACTAACCTCTTTCTTTATGTAACCTTAGCAGCAGTAGTAGTAGTAGTTCATCAAATATGTAGGGAAAAGCCTTAGGGAAACAAACGTTGACTAATTCACATTTAGTATGATAGATTACCACTAGTAGTAGTAGTGGTAGAACAACATCCACTTTACTATACCACATATGGCATGCCAGATTTGGTGAAATTCTGTTGTCAAATAGCTTTGGAGACTATAAGTATATGTTTTTTAGTATCGTAACGGTAATACGCTGTTCAGAGCTGGGAGCAACAATACACAGGTGTCCTCATTAGTTCCCACGCAACGTTAGTAAAGCTGGATATTTAAAAAAAAATTCTTATTTTCTCAGGATATAAACATATCAACCATTTTTGATTCCGGTAATGGTAAACTATAGTTTTGATTGTTATATTTACTTTCTTTTCGCTAAAGCAAGATGTGGCACAAGGCAATTTATTTTGGGTAAAGCCAGCTCCTCTGATGGAGGGAACTCTGGTCAGGTACAAAAATAGTAAAAAAACGTCGGCATTGCCCTGTAAGGGCGCCTCAGGGGATCGGCAATAAACAAATTCCTCAAAGCGAACAGATACTGCTTACGATGGTGCACCCTCCTAGGACCGGCTGGATTATACCTCAACCATACACAGACGGGTCTTCCCCAGATAAGGCGGTCCCATCTAAGTCGGTTTGAGTGCTGAGAAGAAGTATAAAAAAGTGACGAAGCTTTGGAATTTTTACTCGTGACCTTTGGATCAATGACCCGGTCAGCTTTGTCAGCATATCGCTTCAAAAGTAATTTTGACGGTATTAAAGGCTCGCTTCTGAAACAATATAGACTGCAGCTGTTCAAGAGGATTAAAAGCAAAACGACAGAAGGAGCGAATAAAATTCCGAAGAGCAACATTATTGAAGAATCACATAAACATGCGGTGCACTGTTCTTGGTTTAGCAGATATAATTAACAAGTCCTTAAGGTGTGTCTTTTCAAAATAAGGAAATTGCCATTCAAACTTAAACGAGGCAGACTAACAAACGTCCCATTTAAAACATAAGCGTGACAGAGCTATGGATGTTTAATTTCAAACAAATTAAATCAAATTAACTCACGCGGCTCGATTTTATATTTCGGCTTAATAAAAAAAAAGGCTTCATTAGAAATGAATAAGGAATTATTATTTTTTCAAATTGGAAAACAAACATTTTTTACGCTTATTTCTAATGAAGTCTTTTAGTAATAAAAACTGAATATGAAATCGCACCAAATGAGTTGATTTTCTTGTATTATTTGGGCACAAAAATAAATTATATATTTAATTAATAAATATATATATTTATTAATTAATGTTCTTTTTTACTTCTTTACTAATTCAACGTTTGAAGGGTAAAGATGAACTTTAATGGAATATTTGAATATTTGAATATCTCGTATAGAGATCAAGTTTTAGCCTCAAGAAAGCTGATTTCTAAGAACTTCGACTAAAGTAAAATGAAAAAAAAAATTCATGTATCCACATAAAATGTTATAAGGAGATATAACATATTATGTGCCGATTTTCAGTGTTTATTTTAACAGTGCTCAATACGTGAATAGAGTTAGGTAGCAAGTTATGAAAATATATGTATGGCAATTAAGCTATACAGAGGCTTCCGCGTTTAATCTCCGTAGGAAATCGTTAGGCTAATTTCATACAAGTATGAATGCGGAAGCCTCTGTGTAGCTTAATTGTCATAAATATATTTTCATAACTTACTTTATATATATATATATATATATATATATATATATATATATATATATATATATATATACACCTAAAAACAAAGCTGTTAAACCTATCATAGTTATATGGGACAAGAGGGAGAAAGTAGTAACCTTTCTTTAAGTCAGTGTTCCCAATGATGCTGGCTTAAACGGGGCTGAGATGAAGAAGATAACGAAATACCAAGGTCTTATGTATTCCATAAAAAGAAACTAGAATATTAGGAATATCTTCATCATTCCAGTAATAATAAAAGCAACAGTGAATTTCAAACACTCCCTTATGAATATACTCGATGAACCCAAATGTAAGATCAAAATAATTGCGCTTAAAGGGACAGTTTTAATCTTACATAGATCTCTCGCTAGCAGTCTCTGAAATAGCGGTTGAATGTTTGACATCCGGTAGCATACCCCATCCCCAGCAAAAAAATGATAACAAAATAAAATATATATTTTAAATGAAAATTCGAGTTCAAAGATTATACTTTTAGTTGTATCACAAGAAGACAGAAAACATCGATGTTATTATATAAACCTAAAGTAATAAAATATTCCAAGTCTCCATGATATAAGTAAATACTACAGGTGAAATTTAGCTCAATGATTAGGACTTAAAGTCGAACAGAGCTCATCTATTATAACCCAATAGAATATAAAATTCATGGCATGATCAATATTTTATAATAATGATCCGAAAAGTACAATATAAACAAATATTATTTATCTTTGTGTACATATGTTTCAGAAATTCATTGTCCATTATGTATTACCAGCATATAATTTCTTTATCAATTCGTTACAGGAAAAAATAACACTGCAATTGTAAATAATTTAGCATCTCTAACAAAAATAAGATCTTTGTAAGAACTATTTAGAAACTTGCATTATCCATCCTCTTTGAAAATTGAATCCATCTTTATATATATATATATATATATATATATATATATATATATATATATATATATATATATATATATATATATATATGTATATATTTTTGAAAATTGAATCCATCTTTATATATATATATATATATATATATATATATATATATATATATATATATATATATATATATATATACTAGCAAATATATGCTCCCTCCGCTCGGATATATTTGCGAGGTGTGAGAATAATATCATGATGGACGAACTACATACACTGACCCTAAAAAATGTAATGCTTGGGACGAATGTATCATGACAAATGAAAAGATACTATTCTACCACTCAAAGGAGGAGGTGAAGCCTGCGACAATGCCCCTCGTTATAAAAAGAGGTTGTAATTCATGTTCGGATGGTATCATGATAACAAAGAATATACTACAAAACCACTTGAAAAAAAGAGGAGGTAATACCTGGGACGACACCCCCATAAAAAGTGTGAGCATGATATTATGGCACAAGAAAAGATACTACACTACCCAATGACCCAACATAACGTAGGCTTGTTAATGTTTTTTTAATTGTTTTATTTTACTAAAACATGGTTTAAGAATGGTGACAACAGGATTTATTAAGTGAAAAAACTTTGAATAAAAAAACTTACAATTTAAAAAAAAATCAATGTATTTTAAGTGTAAGACGTTTTTATTTCAGACGATGTAAATTTATAATTCTTAGCTTTTTTATCTCGTAAACATGTGAAAAAACATTGGCGTAGTGAGAGAGAGAGAGAGAGAAAGAGGAAGAAGAGACAGTGAGAATGCCAAATTGTCTTCTTATAGTTTTTATACAGCCCCTCAGACTGAGAGAGAGAGAGAGAGAGAGAGAGAGAGAGAGAGAGAGAGAGAGGGAGTCACCCTCTCTCTTGTGCCTCAACGTTAAATCTTTCTAAGTAGCTAAGACGTATTTGTTTTTTTTAAATTATCTCCCTTTATAATGAAAATTTTAAGAAAGGTTTTTTGAATTACTTTAATTAATTACTGTTAATATCGACAAAGCTGTTGCATATATATATAGGAAACATAACAAAATAAATAAAATAGATAGCAGTAAACATTAATTTATTATATACAGTTTTAAAAACAATTATGAAAATTAAACAGATTTATGAATGTCTAGATGTATTTTATCAGTATTATATATACTGTATTTCAAAGAGAGAGAAGGGGAAGAAGAGACAGTGAGAACGCCAAATTCTCTTTTTATTGTTTTTATAAAGCCCCCTCAGATTGAGAGAGAGAGAGGGGTATTTTATCAGTATTATATATACTGTATTTCAAAATATTGTGTTGTATTATTAATTTAAATAATAGTAACCTTTTTTAAGAGGGATAAATGAAAAACACTTTCGCATTTATTCATTTAGATTTGACTTTTGACTCAAATTATTTTGGTCTGCCACAAAAGGGAAGAACAGAAAATAAGGTTTCTAGCTTTTATTGTTTCTTTTTTGTTTGTGAACATTGAACAATTTCATTATGATGGTTGCCTGTAACGAATTCATAAAAGAAATCGTGTACTGAAGATAGATTATGGACAATGAATTTCTGAAACATATGTACATAAGAATAAATCATATTTCCTGGTGTTGAATTTTCGGAGCATGAATACAAAATGGTAATTATATCATAAATTCTGTATTCTACTGATTTATAATATATCCATATATGCTAGGAGTGAATCCTGAATATACAAATATATAAACATAGCGAACATTATAAAGAAACTAGAAGAATACTCTCCCAGGACGAGTAAAATAAATTCCCCAATCAGAAGTTTTGCATCACTTTTATGTCCTCTTACGAATCAATATATAAATGATACAAAACCTTATGTCTAAAATCATTTTTATAATTAACATCAACATCTATTAGATGATTTTGAGTCTAGAAAATAGCGAAAATTAAAGGCTTATGCTTAAGGGGCCATAAGAAGACAATCAGACTCATAGAAACTTGCTTAATTGGTCTCTTATGACTATCGATAAAATTCAATGCAAATCTGAAATATTTGAATTTTTAAATTGTCGGTTGTGCCTATACTATGCACCGTGATACCCTTCAAAATGCAGCCAAAAAATTGAAAAAAATTAGGGGCAGAGAACCCCAGCAGACTCTCTTCAGCCTCTGTTTTGTTAAAACAGAGGCTGAAGAGAGTCTGGCATCGTAGGACAACTATAGGTCCTCTTTGTTTGGATTTGAAACCGACGGTACCGATGTTGTCTTAATCTTCTGGAATTACATATATAAATAAATATTACGCGCTTATTTTTTTCCCTTAATTATGTTGGTGTTGTCTTAATCTACTGTAATTACACACACACACACACGCGCACGCGCACACACACACACACACACACATATATATATATATATTCTTTTATGTATCAACATAAAATTTTATAAGGGGATATATTCTTTTTATATCAATTTTCAGTATTTACTTCAACAGTGCTCAATATGTAGTCTGACGATTCCTTAAGGGAATGAAACGCGGAAGCCTCTGTGTAGCTTAATTGCCATAAATATATTTTTATAACTTTTATATATATATATATATATATATATATATATATATATATATATATATATATATATATATATATATTACTTATTATATCTGTTGTATGTCAGGAACCTTGACATCGTCTCAGCAGGGAAAGAACAACAAAGAAGTAAAGAAAGTTTTTAAAAAAATAAGCAGCAGAAGGATGGCATTTATAAAGCACATGTGCGCATCTGTGACGAAGGAAAAGCAGGGAAGAAATTGGGGGCGTGATACGATGGGAGCGGGAAGACGGACGGTTTACCATTGGTTCGTAATTAGGTAGTTAGATTCTACAATATTATAACATGTCAAAAATGCTTAACTCTTAAATCCCCCCCCCCCACTATCGGATTTCTGATAGACTGACTGATCGACTTAGCTCCAGTCATAGAATACCGCCTGTCGAACACATTACCACGGGACTATCTCCTTGTGAATTACAACATAGTCGTCTTCAAATCCAATGCCAACAAATTCTTATCATAAACTGTCCCATAAGTTATCAAACGCAGTTACGACCATTGATCGATTTTAGTTCTTCCATGTGTTAGATGACAATCATTCCGTCTTATTAACCCTTATCCTCGAGTGGCTAATTGGCCATGATATGTGGTGACACAATATTAAAAAGAAGATCAAATCTAGGTAAAAAGCTGTGGACCCTATTACTAAAGTAAGTTTGGCTTCAGGTCCTAAAGTATATACTAATCCTTGTTTGGAAATGCTCTAATAATATAATATTCAAATCTGCAGCTGAAGGCTATGAGCAAAACTAATCGTTCTCCTTCTTTCTCTGTGTCTCGAGTGAAACGAGACCTGAGATTGAATATTCTACACCTAGTCTGAGCTGTTAAACCTGACATAGTGATATGGGACAAGAGATAGATGGATACACACACACACCAATACATATATATATATATATATATATATATATATATATTAATTGATCAAGTTAAAATAGTTTAATAAGATCAACATAAAACAATATATATATATATATATATATATATATATATATATATATATATATATATAAGAAAAAATGAGGAAAAAAATAAGGATGAATTATAATATAATATTCAAGCAAGAAATATATAAAAAAAATTCCTTAATCCATGGATTTTAAAAGATAAGCTCTTTTTATCAGAGGAGAATAATCAGTAAAATAATGTATTACTGGTTAGCATAAATCTTAAAATATAAAAGTTGTAAGCAAAAGACATTTTTTTATATTTCTTCCTTGAATATCTGATGTTTTAATAAATATTGTAATTTATCCAAATTTTATTTTCATCATTTCATTTTTTAAATATAAATGCTATATCTGTTATATCGAGCCTTCTCATATCACGATAGGATATAGGATAAAGATAAAATATGTATCTCTATTGTTTCATATATATATATATATATATATATATATATATGAGTATAAATTTTTATTTATACAAAAATTATTGGTTACATATGGGCATGAGGTTGACTTTCTGGAAAAAGTGCAACCGAAACATGTATGCCCATATGTAACCAATAATGTTTGTATAAATAAAAATTTATACTTATAAACAGCTCTACTTGTTATTGAGCACTTTTTATAAACACTTGAGTTTCTACGGATTTACATTTACAGAAACTAATACAATACATGTACGATATATATATATATATATATATATATATATATATATATAAGAGAGAGATAGAAAGAGAGAGAGAGAGAGAGAGAGAGAAAGAAAGAGAGAGATAATAGCAACCCTAGTTGAAGTAAGTGTCCATAATAATTCCGGCCAAAACATAGCTGAAAGAGAGAAGAGAAGAAAATACTAATGTCTTATGTACGGCATGAAAAAAGCAACTTGAACCTTAAGAAGATTTCAATTATTCCAGTAATTATAATAAATCACTGAGTTTATATAAAAGAACAAAAACCTATCTAACGAATAAAGTGAACCAAGTACAAGAGAGATCCAAAGAATAGCACTTAAGGTGCAGGGAACATCCTACAAAGATCTCTCGTTTTGATTCTCTGAAATAGCGGGTGAATAAAAATCAATCAAATATATACTTAAAAAGAGATTCCGTATGACCCCGAGATATTTATGGTAAAAAATATGTAATATTTATCACGTTCCGAGCGATTAAATTAGTGTATGACAGTAAAACATCTATACTGGTGTTGGATAATGGCCCTATGGGAATGGACGTATCTGTTAGAAATCGTTGGTTTGACTTGCGCGAATTAACGCCGGGTGGACCCGGCAGTCGAGTGCAGAATAGGGCCTGTTCTCACAGTCGGAAATCACAGACGTGACAAGGTCACCGTGTGATAAGATCCCAGATCAAGGGTCAATGTGCACCTGCGAGAGGCTCTGAAACAGAGGGATTTGTGACGTCACTCGTTCTTCGTGAGAAGAGAGTTTTAGCCAGTCTGGGTTTTGGAGGCGAACCGATGAGATGTGATTGTTACCATGTAAACTACAACAGATAAGGGAAATATCCCCCTAAGAAAATACAGGCGAGAGATATCCTTTCCTCCTCCATGAATGGTTAAGGAAATAATTGTTAAGTAACTACGATAAAGTAGTGATTTGCTCTCTCTCTCTCTCTCTCTCTCTCTCAACGTAGTGAATGACTCCCAGCTGATTAAATAACTAACGCTTGTAATAAAAAGAATTGAAAGTAAAAAGATTGTTGTTTGGTGAGTCGGTCGGGAAGCTTTTGTTGCAAACAACGGATGGCGTGGTTCACGGCAGGAAGAAAAGAAGAAAGAATTCATCCACCAGACGACATCGAGACGGCGACCCTCTACACGGCGAGGGAGAAATCTAAATGTATGCAAACAATATATGAACTATGTGTTTTATGATGTTTTAAAAATGACGAGTATTAAATGT
This sequence comes from Sepiola atlantica, assembly GCA_963556195.1. Taxonomy (NCBI): domain Eukaryota; kingdom Metazoa; phylum Mollusca; class Cephalopoda; order Sepiida; family Sepiolidae; genus Sepiola; species Sepiola atlantica. The sequence goes on from OY744516.1 coordinate 59,251,739, forward strand.
GAACTACCACGGCACTTTCAGGGACTAGTATACGAAACGAGTACCGTCGCGGCCCAAGAGTGGGGCTATGCAACACTGGTAGTTGTTCCAAAACAACACTGACAATAGGTTAAACACTCAGTCAGATGCTGCTGACTTTTATCTTGTATACATTTTATTCTGTTATATAGAACGTGTTAGCAGAGAGAGAGAGAGAGAGAGAGAGAGAGAGAGAGAGAGAGAGAGAGAGAGAGAGAGAGGGGGTGGAGAAAATAGATAGATAGATAGATAGATAGATAGATGGTTAGAGAGAGGCAGCGTGTTCAAAATGTTACGTAAGTGAGAATGTGCGCGTGTGGGGGACAGAGAAAGAGAATGAAAAAGAGTAGAAAAGAGAGAGAGAGAGAGAGATAGAGATAGAGAGAGAGAGAGAGAGAGAGAGAGAGAGAGAGAGAGAGAGAGAGAGAAAGAAAGATAGAAATAATAAGGGAAACAGTTAGAGGAGACTGTATTATAAAATGTAACGTAACTAAGGATGTGCGCGTGTGTGAAAGGAGAGAGAGAAAGAAAGAAAGAGAGAGATAGACAGAGAGAAAGAGAGAGAGAGAAAGAGAAAAAAGAAAGAGAGAGACAGAGACTCTGTTTAAACGTTACCATAAATGAGAAAGAGAACAGTTTAAAAAATAGATGTTACACACTTTTTTTTTGCAACGCTTCTGTTTTTGTTATCTATGACCCCGGGCAACGCGTGGTATCCCAGCTGATGGCAAATAAAGCCTTTAATAAGGTTACTTAGCTCCTGCATTACTGTTCCCCATGTGAGAATCTCTACAATTGGCAAGAATATAAAGAATGAAAGTGAACGAGAAAATATATAGATAGATGGACTAAGCGCGATTAACAGATGTATTAATCGACTGACAACGAGATTGAGATATGGATTAAAACTGGGATTCCACAAAGTGGGCGGTACCCGAACCCTGGGTGGCATCGAAAACATCCAAAGGTAGGTTATGTGGGGGAGGGTAGGAGAGCGTATAGGATGTGGAGGAAAACATGACTAGTAAGAAGGAGACAGGTGAACATCAGAATATATATATATATATATACATATATATATATATATATATATATATATATATTGATTAAATAAATATTAATTATTTTATACCTACATACACTAGTGTTTCTTGCTTTTCGCATTTATCAGTGTAGGAGATATGATAATTACTGCTGGTTGAAGGATTTGATCCTGGGCAAAAAGTTGCCATTGACTCTACAACCCAGCAGCTTTCCCCACGTCCACCAACAATCAGAACGAAATATGAAAGAGAATTAAGATTTATTTTGTAAGAGAGGACAACGAACATAGAACATACGTCATATAGTGTTTCATTAGCGGCGAAGGAACATTGCATTACGCTAAGGTTAACGGCTTTATATATATATATATATATATATATAGTAAGCTATGAAAATATATTTATGGCAATATATATATATATATATTTATATATATATGTATACATATAAGTGTTGCTACAGTTTTGAAAGCGTCGCTAGGAGATATATTTGAACATTTTTGATAAACTAGTTCACAGACGCATGAATTTATATCAATAAATGAAAATTTATTTAAATATATATTTATTTTTTATTTTTATTATTATTGTTATTTTTTTATATCATTTATTATATATATAAATATATATATACATATACACATATATATATATATATGTGTATATATATATATATATATATATATATATATATATATATATATATATATATATATATATATATATAAATATATATTGTTTTATTTGAGAATTATACAATTTTAAGTGATTTGATATACATACCCAGGGTTTCATAAGCGTTATACAGTTGAGACAAGTGAGAGCGACAATGGTGACCCTCCATCTGTTATGAAGCAAGGGTTGCGCAATCAGACCAATCACATCATTCCTTCACCGGCATTACTTGAGTTCAGTGGCAATGACAAGTCGAGAGCGACAAGGAACAAGGCCGATATAAGCAGATATCTCTCCCAGATGTAGGACACAGTATTCCCAAAATGGTCACTCAATTAGTACGTCCCTTACCTTCTGTGCTCGAACCGGTGCTTCCATGTGATCATACTGTATGACAAAAACTACTAGTAAAATAATAGCTACGTGGAAATAATAAAAATTACAATATATTTAATTATCCGTGGAATTTCCTGGGCCCCTTTCTAGATAATATAGATTACATAAACGGGCAATTCAGCTGGTTAATGATCGTTTTATTTCTAGTCTTACACCCATTATTATCTTTCTTGTTACCGAAGGTATTCTCTTTAGTGGCACCCTGGTAGGACGAAGACGTCGTTCGCACATCTGTTACGCGTTCTTGCCTAAATATACTTCTTGTATTTTGGAGGCTGATCAGAGAACAATAAGGTCCTTGGGATCTTAACCATAGTTATTTGATATGCTTAGTTTGATGTTTACCCCCGCAGGTCTTTTCATAATAAACCCCAGTGCTCTTTTAATTTCAAGAGGTATTGAGATATTTTTTTTGTCCCAGGTGTCACTTGTTTGTTTTGTTTTTGCAATGTGCTCAAAGACAATTTTAGATCATATCGTTTTCTATAATGTTTGACATTATTATACAACGGGAACAAAATAGATTTTTTTATAATTGTAATATAAATGGGATAAATAATTAGGTTTGTTTTGTTATACTGTTATAGTAAGTACGTGACTTGCTAAATTGCTAAGTATTCTCAGAGACAAATGTGAAGTTCACTGTTGTTTTTTAATTTGAAGAGCTCTTTATATATATATATATATATATATATATATATATATATATATATATTGAAATTTGTGTAATTAGGCAGCATTCCTTCTCTTATGCATGTTTGGTTAAACAGTAGCGACAGCTTCTGTTTTTTTTTTATTCGTTTTTTCGATTCGTCGCACAACCGATTTGGTGATGTCGTCCATGTATAAAAGATCGCCATAATGGAAGCGTTGTTCATTCAAGTAAATAAACCTAGTATTAACCATGCTTGTTATGAGGGGGGAGAAGGTATGTTGAAGTGTTGTTGAAGTCTTATTAAAATGTTTTTTTAAAAACGTCTTCTTAATAAATTCACCAATCTTTTATTTTGCATACTCATTCATCCGCCTGAAGATCACCGACGTCGGTCGAAAACGTTCGCGAAAATATGGCGATTTTTTATACAACAGGGACGACAATACCAAATCGGTCGTGCGACGAATCGAAAAAAACGAATCAAAAAATAAATAAACAGAAGCTGTAGCTACTGTTTAACCAAACATGCATATATATATATATATATATATATATATATATATATATATATATATATATATATATATATATATATATATATATCTTTATATATCTATATATATATATATACATATATATATACATATACATATATATATATATATACATATATATATATATATATACATACATATATATATACATATATATATACATATATACATATATATATACATATATATATACATATATACATATATATATACATATACATATATATATATATATATATATATATATATACATATACATATATATACATATACGCAAAAACGCCAAACAATGACACATTTCCTCAAATGAAACAACCCTCTTTCAAATCGAAAGACATTTCTTCAAATGGATTTACATATCTGATGATAGCGGACCACCGCTTGAAACGCATTATATAAAATTATAAAATGATAAAACAACAAAATAATAAATAAATGTTGAAAAAAACTTTTTACAAATGTTGGTAGCCGTACTCCTTTACATATATACTTTTCTCTCGTTGGAACTGCACAACCCTCCTTTATATATATATATATATATATATATATATATATATATATATATATATATATATATATATATATATAGTAAAGTTATAAAAGAAATATTCATGAAAATTAAGCTACATAGAGGCGCTCGCGTTTCATCCCCAAAGGAAATCTATACACAATATATTATATCACCTACGATATTATACGTGTATATATGAAATAATAATACAAATTATATATATATTTATATTGAATGAGTTATACGTGACCGTTTGAGGAGTAGTTTAAAAATTCGGGAGCAGGTTTTTTTGGGAGGTAGATTTCTGAATTTTTCTCACCATTCTTCATGTGAGTTCTTTTTCATGTATTTCGGCATGCAGTTATTTTCTGTCAAAACTTCTTAAACTTTTCCCGTCTTCTTTTCTTCTGTCTTTAGAACAGTATGTTTTCCTATTACCATTAAATGAACGATTGCTCTGATTATCAGCAATGTTAACTAAAGACATATATTTTTTGTCTTTGCTGTAAAACGCGCTTATGACATAGAAAAGGTATTACATTTGGACAATTTTTTTTTATTTATGAGACAAAGAAGAAATACATGTACTAACCGAAATAGGAAAATAAAGAAATGTCTTATAATTTCTTTAAATTGTTTTTTTTTCTAAATATAATACCTTTTCTATGTCTTACGCGCGTTTCACAGCAAAAAAAAATGAAAATTATGGTTTTGGATGTATTTTTTCTATGGTCATTGGAATTCAACTATAAAGAATATATGCTGTGAAGCTTGTAATACATCTTCATTGAGCTTGAAATTTGAAACATTTTCGGATATTATAAGGAGGATATACTTAAATATATATATTTTTTAATGAACCTACAAATATACAAATATATCTATCTATCTATCTATCTATCTATCTATCTATCTATCTATCTATCTATCTATCTATCTATCTATCTATCTATCTATCTTTCTCTCTCTCTCTCTCTATATATATATATATATAATATAATTGGGGAGTTAATATTCTTTTGAAGCATCTTCTAGGAAATTTAGCATTTATATATATCTGTGCTTTTAGGCGTTTGCCTCAATTTGAATTGAGGCAAACGCCTACAAGCACAGAGGATGCAGAATATAATAATAAAAATTAAAATTAAAACAGATTTTTTCTTTTCATTTAAACTTTCATGTATTTAATTTTTCGTTTTGCGGTCATTTCGCTATAAACCTCGCTTTGTCAAGCAGAAATAGATCACACAATCAAGCACAGAATAGATCACACAATTCCGAAGAACACATGCCATAATGGTATTTATAGAAAAGGCTGAGACTAGCAACATCACGTATGTGAGGCAGAGAGTCTGCAGAAGAAGAAAGGTTGGAGGCAATCAAATGATAGATATGTTTCTGCACCTTATCAAGAACCCTCAAATGGTGTAGAAATTTTGAAGGTCAAACATGACAACCACACCCCATACATGGTGTGATAGTATATTTGTAGAGATAGAGAATAGCCTCCGATGTGAGAAAGTGTTTGGAGCGATAGAGAGAACCGACTTTACGCGAAGCAGAAAGAGCAATGGATCTAATGTACGAACTTCATGAAAGATTTGATGAGAGAGAAAGACCATTCGCTATTCGCTAACTCTTTGCTGTTTTACAACTGTCTGTAAGAAACGTATCTCCAACAAGCGGAGTTTTGTTTTGTTTAAACATGACTATATTTGTAATTGTTTCCGACCATCAATATATCTTCACACGGGCAACGCCGTGTGACTACCGCTAGTAGATATATATTCCTTAACGTATTGCCGTCGTTTCGTTAGCACCATCCCCAACGGATCATCTTGGCAACAAGTACAAGAATTCCTGCAATCTTTTAATGACTTCATTATTTAGGACCATCCCCGTTAATGTCGTAGTGCATATTGGTTTTTAAAAATCTAGTCATACTTGTCGCCAGCTGCACCCTTCTGCGCCACACATGACTACACAATTGCCAATTGCGTTTGCTGCTTCATATACTCAACATGCACGTGCACGTGCACTGAGGCATGCAACCCACGCAAACAGGCACTCCCGCCGATGACTAAATAGATTGACAGTCGTTTATTTTTTTAAATTTTTGTTATTTTAGTATGAAGTAACCACTAATCAAGGCAAAAAGCCACTCAAGGATAATGGTTAATGAGACGGAAATGGTTGCCTACCGAAAGATGACAAACACTATGGGAGTACTAACATTGATAAATGATAGTAACTGCGTTTGATTACGTATGGGGCGGTTTATGACAATAATTTATTGACATTGGAGTTTAAGTCGAGCAAGTTGTAATGGGCAGGGAAGCAGTCCTGCGGTATGTGTTTGACAGGCATAATTTTCCGACGATAGTCCTAACATTAATCAATTGTATGAACATATTCTTACTTATGGGACGGTTTTTGACAAGAATTTGTAGACGTTGGTTTTGAATACAAACGAGTTGTAATCAGCAAAGTAACAGTCCCGCGGTAATGTTTTCCACAGACGCGAAGCCCCTGCAAAGAAGGTCTGACAATGGAAATTCCGCCTGGCGCTTGGCACATGGAGTGAGAAAATAACATTATTTTCGATGTGGTTGAAAAAAAGAATTCTTGCTGTAAACGTCGTACAAAGAAGTCCCGAAATATTATCATGATTTATTATTCTTATATATAAGTTAGAAGATGTATTATTCTCCCATCTAATTTACATACGTATGTGTGGTGCGTACAGACACTCGTATGGAAATGTAATGGTCACGTAGAGAAAGGGCTCGCTTTTTATGTAAATACTTACAGAGACATTAAGAAATATTAGAGAGTAGTTAAATTGACACACAACGAGAGGGCGAGAAAAATACGTTGATAGCTCAGAAAGGGATGAGTTACTTGTTAGGTTAAATATAACCTACGGCTAGTTAGATTAATTGAAACAATTTTTTAACATAATTTAATCTCAGAACGAAGGTATATTTTAGCATGTGTTCTGTGTTATTAAAGTATGCAGAAAACTTTTTAGAAAACAAATGTTAATTAACTTACATTTAATTTACATTATAAAAATATATAAAAATAAATTTATATATATATATAATATGAAACTAAAAGTATACTTTTAGAGAATAGAACATATAGTGGAATAGTTTAAGCTCAATACACTAGATAGAGCAATTAAAAGATAAATGAAAGAAGAGAGATAAAGATGTACGAATGACAAATCTATTTCAACTTCAATTGTTCGATGCCAGGTGTTCTCGGTAAAAACATGTTTATTTTTCTTTTCTTAAACCAAGGCTTATCTATCTATGTAATTTCTCTGATGATAAGATTTTAATCTTTGAAAAGGCTTGGCTTAAAGAAAGAAAAATAAACGTATTTTTACCGAGTACACCTTGCATTAAACAATCGAAGTTGAAATAGATTTGTCATTCGTACATCTTTATTTCTCTTCTTTCATTTATCTTTTTATATATATACAGGGTGTCTCAAAAAAATGTACTCACTCGTAGAATGACGAGAAAACTTTGCTTCATCGCTCCACAATTTTGTGTGCAAACTCGACATCTTCTGCACATTTTGCCATTCTATGAGTGAGTACATTTTTTTGAGACACCCTGTATATATATATATATATATATATATATATATATATATATATATATATATATATATAATATACATATACATATATATATATACACATACAGATATACATATATATACATATATATAATATATATATACATACATATATATGCACACACACATATATATATATATATACATATATATACATATATATGAACACATATATATATATATGCATATACATACGCATATATATGCATATATATATATACACACATACATATATTTATATATATATATATATATATATATATATATATATATATATATATATATATATATATATATATATATGAAAATTTCTTAGAGAACCCAGTTAACAGACGCGTGAATTCATATCAATAAATGAAAATTTATTTAATCATTTTTTTTTTTATAATTCCAAATTTTCGGTTCTAACAAACCATAATCATGGTAAACAGACATTGTATTTTTTCTTTTTTTTCTTTTCATGGTGAAAATCTGACGGCGTGGCCGAAGATTTACGATCTTCTCCGATGTTATTGGAGAGTTTGTTTTTATATATATGTCCGGTGATTGTAGTGAATGCACTAGTTGGCCTGAGATGAATAATATAAGTGTTACTACAGTTTTAAAAGGGGAAAACTCTCCAATAACATCGGAGGAGATCTAAAATCTTCAGCCACGCCGTCAGATTTTCACCATGAAAAGGAAAAAAGAAAAGAAAAAATACAATGTCTGTTTACCATGATTATGGTTAGTTAGAACCGAGAATTCGGAATTATATATATTAAAAAAAAAATGATTAAATAAATTTTCATAAGTAGATAAGGGATGAGAATAAAAATTTGATAAAATGCAATATTTATTAAATCATCAATTATTCAAACAAAGGTAATATAAACATTTTTTCAAATAACCCTTGTTTTAATAATTGATGATTTAATTAATATTTCATTTTATTCAATTTTTATTTTCATCTCTTATCTACTTATACTATTGCTCTCTTTCGTACATGGAGCATTGACTATTGAAGACATAATTTAAAGATATAATCCTTGCTTTATCACTTCACATACACACACACACACACACACATATATATATATATATACATATATATATATATATATATATATATAGTTATATATATATTGCTAATATAAAAAGCAAAAATTATATCAGATCCTATCCCTCAATATATAGATTGTGAATTCATATACAGATAATGAAGTGATAAAATAGATAGAATTTGCATAGTTTACAAGTTTATTAACTAATCAAGTGTTCAAACAAAAGAATACAAATACAAAATAACCGTTAAGCCATGGCTTTTCAAAAGATAACGCTTATCGTAATCAGGTCTGCCCAATAACAATTGAATATTAATTAATTATTAAGGATGAAGTTTCTAGGTATTCACCTCTAATACTTAATATTCAAGCGTCTGTAAAGTTGAAACGTACATGAGAGCGTGATGGCGTTCTACACATATGGGAGATTTAAAAGTTTGACTGTTTAAACCGTTAAGAAATTGATGACGTTAAAGAAAGTTCATACAATTCAAATGCATAACTACCTAATGGCTAAGAATTTGGTAATGTTAATTATTATGCTAGACACTTTAAAATCTTGCGACTAGTTTCATAATTGACTTTATTAATTGTGGGATGTTTAGTTTTATGTAGAGGGCTTCGAGTATTTTTAATTTTTTGATATTGGTATCGTGGTGTATTATTTTGGTATTGTTAACAAGGATGTTTCTATATAGAAACATCCTTTACATTTCAACTTTACAGACGTTTTTTCAAGTTATAAACTACTTACCGTTATAATTCTAAAATGAGCACAACAGTAAAGTCATAATTTGTAAAGACACTAAAACTAATACCACCTGAAGATGATTTGACGATTCAAATCGAAAGTACATGCAAAAAAGAAAAAAGAATGGAACAAGAAACTCATGGATCATATTTACATCAATTTGACCGAAACATTAGATGGAAAATTCGGAAAATTGAAAAAATAAAAAAAGTCGCATCAAACAAAACCACTCCGTGTTATTTAATAATGTTTGCCTAAATGAAAATATGCTGCCTAAATACACACACACACAATATATATATATATACATATATATATATATATATATATATATATATATATATATATATATATATATATATATATATATATATATATATAGGGTGATTCATAAGTCACTTAGCTATTTAAAATGGTTACCATATGAAACACAAACATACTATGAACTTTTGATAATTGTTATCTTACTCTCTAATTACTGCCATTTGTTATTTTAAATTTGTTCGTTTATATATTTGTTTCTATATAT
>OY744516.1:59266564-59271564 GCA_963556195.1 Sepiola atlantica
TACCCTTCTTGGTCGCACAAAAGTCAGCCCAACGAAGGGAGAACGCTAATCTATTTCCATAATCGGACGTTTTGTCTCCATTTTTTTCCTTATCGATTCATAACCTTTTCTCTTTCCTTTTTATTTCTTTCTTTAAAACTTTCCAATTTGAGACGCTTTCTTTGTTTATTTGTTTCTTATTTCTTTCAGTGACTGACACGTGTTTTCTTTCGTTTACATTTTTTTAAATATCCAGCGTCATTTAATAAAAAAAATGTCTACGTCTTACCTTTCCACAATCAAGATGGACAATTAAAAAGAAAAGTCAAGTTTAGTGGGGTTTCTTTTGGTTTTGCTTTCCACGCGGGCAACACCGGGTAAATAAAGCTAGTTAAAAAAAGTAAAACCCACAGCTTATTTTAGGGCCCCAAAAACAAGATTTTAAAGGTTTACAGCTCCACCCTTCCCAACAAGGGTGAGTGGTTCAAGACTGTTCAAAGAACTTGACTCTCAACTTCTCCCAAGTTTATTGTAGACATCCACCGACCTATCACCATTCCCTCGGTAAAATATGGAAGGCATATAAAATGTGTCACTGAAGGTTGTGTCGGTAAAATTTATAAGTGCCTCTCCCGTTGGCACACTTCAAGACATTTGGAAGAGGGTAGTCGGTTTGGTGGTCATTCAGACAGAAAGAGACCGAATTCAAAGGTAGTTGGAATTTATGGTTTGATCGAAAGAGAGAATTGGTGTAGTTTTTGGCATTGGACAAAATTTATAAGGAGAATATGAGATGGCAATCTTCACTGGCTAGAGAGTGTTTTCTTTTCGATTTTTAATAAAGATAACTTGGCAGGTGGTTAAGTGTCTCTTCACGGGAAGGTAGGGCAAGAAGAAAATATATAGGTTTTTAGTATAGAAAATGAATGGAAGTAAGATACCTATTGTTTTCAAAAACATACTCATAAATACTATATATCTATATATATATATATATATATATATATATATATATATATATATATATATATATATATAGGTAAGGTTAGTTGAAGACAATCCCAGCAGAGTAAAAAAAATAAGAGCATGATATTTATCTATATACGTATTAGAGAAGATTAGAACAAGATTGGTACCGTTGGTTTCAAATCCAATCAAAGGGGACCCATAATTGGTCTCCTTTACCGGACTGCCTCCCCCAGAAATGGCAATATTTTGATCCTCTGCCATATTTTTATTTTTATTTTTTTATAAATTTGGCATTTCTTTACGATATTCCCACCGATATTTGCGCCGTGAAGGAAGTTAAAAGGATTTTTCCCCAATATCTGTTAATTTAAGCCGAGAATTCAAAGTCAAAATTAAAAAATTTAAAAATTCCAAAAATCAAAACACCCCAACAGTCGAAAAAGGAAAAAAAGGGGAAAAATCTAAAGTGGGAATTAATAATGGGTGTCAATAGATTGCTTATATATATATATATATATATATATATATATATATATATATATATATATATCATTATTATTATTTCATGGAGCTACGTAAAATTTTATAAGGAGATATAATCTTTTATTAATCAAATATCAGTATTTACTTCAACAGTGCTCAATACCTGAGTAGAGCTAGGTAGTAAGTTATAAAAATATATTTACCGCAATTAAGCTACACAGATGAAGCCTCTGTGTAGGTTAATTGCCATGAATATATTTTCATAACTGACTATATATATATATATATATATATATATATATATATATATATATGAGAAAGAAAGGATGAAGGTAATTTGACGTGATGGGAATTGAAAAAAGAAAAACCAAAAAGGATGTTGTTTTTATATATTCATCAACGTTTCGTCTTTATTTTTAAGACTTCTTCAGGATGATAATATTAAGAAAAATGTCATGCAAGTACATGAAAATATTTTCGTGCACTTGCATGACATTTTTCTTAATATTATCATCATCCTGAAGAAGTCTTAAAAATAAAGACGAAACGTTGATGAGTATATAAAAAAACATCCCTTTATTTTTTCTTTTTCATTTCTCATATATATATATATATATATATATATATATATATATATATATATATATATATATATATATATATATATATATATAGATATATATATCCAGTGATAGGAAAGTTAGCGAGTAAAAAAATGTTGGACGAATCCATTTTAACTATTTAGAGGAATTTTAAAAAGTAAATGTGTTTCCATAATAATTGCTTTCTATACGGATTCAGACGTTATTTCTCTTTCTTTTTTTCAAAACACTTTCCAATTTATAACGGTTTCTTTCTTCCTCAGCATTTTTATTTACTTCACCGATTCAAATATTATTTTATATGAATATATTACTGCGAACACTGGCGAAGTATATTTTTTTCTCGTCATTTTTGATGGAGATTGTACATTTGTTATATATAAAGCTATAATAATATCACGTAAAGAGATTTTTTAATACTAAAGGATGACCACTTATCAAAGCCAAAAGCTTCTCGAGAATTAGGATGAGTGAGATTTTCAGTTGGATGATGGAAAAGTACTATCAAAGGATTTAGAACTATTATTAATTCACAGGACGACTCGACAGATATTTGTTTACATTGGACTTGAAAACGACCATGTTGTCTGTAGGGAAACATTCATGCGGTAACGTTTTCCACAGATGGGAAGTTCTTGGAAAGACACTCTGTTCATGGAAGTTATGTTGCTTTTAGGTACATCGAGGAAAAAAGGAGAGTGATTTACAGTTTTGGTAGAAGACGAGTCCTTGCTGAAAAGGGAGGGAGGACAGTTCTTGAAGCTCAGTCGAGCACTTACTATGGAAATATCAGTAAAGTAGAGTAAAAAAATGCAACGCGTCTTCTTTGAAGAAGGGGCTGCAGGGAAAAGAAGAGGTTATTTCCCATTAGATTGTCAAGTTTAATAAAGCTGTAATAATATCTCTTGTATAGAGCATGTTTACTGGTGTCTAGACATGGAAATCCGAATGCAATATTGAAATTGGAACTCTGACAACGAGGTCTGACAAAAATTATAACATCACTAAATGATTACAGTTATAGGGATAGATTAGAAAAGAAATAGTATTAGACTGTTTTAGTATGAAGATAGAGAAGTTATTTAATTGAAACTTTCAAAGTAATCACTAGTGTTTCAAACGCTGGTAGACATTTTCGACTATTTTACCTTGATCTAGAACGTATTGCCAAGACAGATTTAAAAAACTAGGGCTATTGACTGTAGTGGCCTTAAAGAGTTGAAACAAAATAAGACAACAAAGAGGTAGTAAACAAAAGTGTGTATTTACAGAAAAATACAGAAGTAATGTGTTGCCAGAGATTTCTGCTAGGGTGTTACCACCATTATCACAATTCATAGTGTTGGGAAGAGTCTATATAGTAACACAATAGGGTAGAACACCATAACATAAACAAAATAATTTTTATTTTACTAATAGAGTAATATATTTTTCGAAAAAGTTTCCGGATCTGATTAATAGCAGCAATAAAGTAGAATATGCACTTTAATAATTCAGAAACGATGGTTAAAAAAAAAAAAAATAAGAAGGCAGTTTTTGGAACTATCGGATGAAATATTTATTAATTAATAATACTACAGAAGATCAGATCAAATCAACATGGTATCATAGGTTTCAAGCCAGGAGCGGACACATATCGAAAAACAGAGTTTTTTTGGGGTGTATTTATATTCATAAATAAATCGCTACCCCTTTCAGTCATATTTGTATCTATAAGGAAGCGAAAGGTCATTCTGGGAGAAGTTCGGTGTTTAAAAATGTTTTTTTTTGCATTTTGATTTTTTTTTCTTTCGGTAGTTAATTAGTGTTTTTTTTTTCGCAAAATACCTCAAAAAAGGTTTTGGCAAAATTATGAACAAAAGGGGAAAAGAGAGGGAAAATCAAAAACAAAAAACGTAAGGAAAATAATGTTTCTTCCCTAGATTAAATATTTCTAATGCATTCTGGGAAATATGAAATATTTAACAAGTTGATCTGTATATTTGTAATATATTAATAATGTAACTGAATTACCCCTTAGTTGTACATGAACATATATTGGTATTTATACGTATAGACATTTAAGTAGAAACACAACGTGTATTCTTATATTGGTAGTTCATTTTTTCTTTATTTTCTTATGAAATTATTGTTTATTTTGGGGGGTCCCTTTATGTTTTTTCTTTCTCTTTCTTTCGTTTGCTTTTCTTCTTTTTTTCTCATGCTGCTTTTTTCTTTGTTTTTCTTTGTTTTTCTTTCATTTTCTTTTTGCTTTTTGCTTTTTGCGTTTCTTTACTTCTTTCTCTTTCTTCTTTCATACCCTTTTTCCTTTTCCTTCCCTTTCTTTCTCTTTCATTTCTTTTCTTTCATCTCTTTTTCTTTCTGGTCCTTTGTTTCCATTTCTTTTCCCCTTTTTCCCAGCATTTTTCTTTTATTTATCTTCTTTTCTTTCTTTTTCGTTTCTTTCTTTCCTGTTCTCTTCCTTATTTTTCTTTCCTTTCTTTTTCTTTTTATTCCTCTCTTTTTCTTTTTCTTCCTCTCTTTTTCTTAGTTTTATTTTGTCTTGTTTTTCTCTGCTCTTTTCTTTTCCTTCTTTTCGTTAAAAAAATCTTTCTTTATCTTTTCTTTTCCTCTTCCTCTATTTTCTCTTTTTTTATCTTTTCATCTTTTTCTTTTTTTTTATTCCTTGTTCTTCTTTTCTTTGTTTTTTTCTTTCTTTTACTTTTTTCTTTTCTTCTATTTTGTTCTTATCATTCTGTATTGAAATATTCTTTCTTCCCATCATTTATTGCTTTCTTTCTTCTTTTAAAATATTACTTCCTTCCTTCACTCAGTATTTATTTGGTTCTTCTTACTTACATTTCTTTTTTACTTATATATTTGTTTCTCTTTACATTTTTTCTTATCGACTTATCTTCTCTTCCTCTTTCTCTCTATCTTTAGCTCTACCCACACACAGACATATACACCCTTTCTTTCTTATTACTT
>OY744516.1:59276564-59286564 GCA_963556195.1 Sepiola atlantica
TATTTTCCTATCAGACTGTTCATTTTATATCAATTTGATGGACAGAAAGAAGCTCTCTTCTATTGTATAAAAAAGGGTTTCCCTACCCCTAACTCTGTTCTTGCAGGAATGCAGACATTATTGGCAACTATAAATAACAGACGCAATGGATGATGTGGGAGTTGGGAGAAGAAGCGAAGCCTAGCAGAGACGATACGGTGAAGCTGCACTGAGATGGATGGGATAGTGTATGAAAAAGAATGAAATAGAAGGATCGAGGAAATAGTGAAAGGAAAAAAGATTTTCGAAAATGAAAGAGAGAAATAAATAATGTTGGCTTTTAAAATGACCAAGAAAATGAGTCATTTGTGAAAAGCGGCGCAGAGGTGCACATAGGTGTCAATGTGTCAACGAGTTAGGGTTGGGGTTGGGGTTGGGGTTAAGGTGCGTGGCGAAAAAATATACAGATAGGTGGTTCCGAAATTTTAATGAATTGATCCATTCCTAAAGAGTGTTCCGAATGTTGTAATTAATGAAATGAGGATGATAGTATGACAAAGGATGCGTCTAAATTTATATATATATAAATATATATATATATATATTCGCGCCCCGTGACCGTCTGAGATTATCCTTTCCCTACACTGAGGAGAGCCGAAAGCTTGAAACGACGTCGTATGTAAGTAAAATATAAGAAATATCATTTAATGTAATTAGAAGCCCATTTAAGTAAAATTAAAATCGAGCAATGTTGGAGAGATTAAAAATAGACATTCACCTTGATCATCAGTACAATACTCCGACCCAGGGATTTAGCGAATGCTTACAGATTCAAGGTGTCTGTGAACCAGGTTTTTGCCTTGTGATCGTCTGAGATTGTCATTTCCCTGCGCTGATGAGAGCCGAACACTCAAAACGGTGTTGTACGTAGGTAAAATATTAAAAATATTATATATATATATATATGGGAAGAGAAGGATGAAGGTAATCCGACGTGATGGGAAAATGAAAAAGGAAAAACCAAAAAATGGATGTTATTTATGTGTACATCAACGTTTCGTCTTTATTCATAAGACTTCATCATGGTGATAATATAGAGAAAAATGTCATGCAAGTACAAACACATGTAGGGTTGACATATTGGGAAAATATCACTCCTCACCAAGTACGGACGTCCACACAGTAGTGGCTATTATTTTCTTTCCTTTTTCCCAATATGTCAACCCTACATGTGTTTGTACTTGCATGAAATTTTTCTCTATATTATCATCCTGATGAAGTCTTATAAATAAAGACGAAACGTTGAGTTACACATAAAAAACATCCATTTTTTGGTTTTTCCATTTTCATTTTCCCATATATATATATATATATATATATATATATATATATATATATATATATATATATATATATATAAATGTATTATGTACATATATATATTCCACATTATAATAAAACCATTGTATATATATATATATATATATATATATATATATATATATATATATATATATATATATATATATATATTAAAATTGAAAAGAGGAAAACAAATGTATTCATCAAAGTTTCGTCTTTATTTCAAGACTTCCATAAGGATGATTGTCTCAAGAAAATAACACACTCAAGTACAAAATGTTTGAAATAACGGTGGTAGCCGAGGTGGGTCTGAAGGGCCGCTTATGAAAAAATAAATCATTAGATACAAATAGATGGTGGCAGTGGGAAATTGATTAACAGTAGAGAGTGTGGGGGGAAAAGATCAGTATATATATATATATATATATATATATATATATATATATATATATATATATATATATATATATATAAATATATATATATATAAATATATATATACATAAATATATATATACATATATATATATATATAAATATATATATATATAAATATATATATACATAAATATATATATACATATATATATATATATATATATATATATATATATATATATATATATATATATATATATATATATATTCCATCCCTTTCACGCAAAAATTACCGAAGAAAACTCATGCGTTTCTAGACCGCGGATGAATCTAACCCTAAGCTTAACCATAACCCTAGACCGCGGATCAATCTAACCCTAACCCTAGACCGCGGATCAATTTTACCCTAACCCTAAACTCTAAACTCGAACCCTAACCCTAAACCATAACCCTAAACCCTTACCCTAACCCCTAACCCTAACGCAAACCAATAGCCAGTCATACAAACATTCATGACTAATCCCGTCGTCTTAAATAAATTCGAAAATCAATTTTCCACCTCATAATTAAAGTCAACGATGGGTGTTCTTTAGAAATGATAATATTCGTTTTTAATGTGAAAAATTCAATTTTTGATAATAATTCTATGATTTCATGTGAATACTTTATTAATTTTTAAAGGCTTTAAAAAGCTACATGCCTTTAATTGTTTAATTCTTTTGATACTTTCCAATACTTTTAATAGTTTAGTCCTTCTGTAGGCAGTTTGTCTATTCACTTGTCATGTCCCATTTCTCGCAGACGATGTCCATTGTAATGTATTTGGAATTGTACATGTGTAACTGGTTTTTAATTCAGCTATGAACAAAAATTGCGAAAATGTTTGAAAACATTTATTCGCCTTTTAGATTAATTACATGATTGACTTAATCAAAATAAAGATTGGTGTATCTTTTCGAACGCCATTTTAAAAAGTGTTTTGTGGTACACCTTTTAGCAATGTAATTAAACAAAAAAATTGTATGAAACAAGATATGCCTGAGGATCCTTTCTACTGACACTTCTTCATCACGAATCATCATGAAAAAGATACAGAATCGATAAAACACTTAAACTAATTTAGAAGTGTTGTTTAAACAATTAACGTCTTATATCGCCTGAACCGAATTGACTGGAAGCGATTCCTAAAGTGGGCGACAATGCATTAAATTATAACTATTGGTAAAACTAACATGCGTGACAATGCACAAAATGATAACCCTTTCTTTAAATTTATTTTTAATACTTTTAAACACTTAACGCATGAAACTGCATTAACTCAAAGTGATTTTGTATTCCGGAAGTACGTGAAAATGTACGAAATTATAACCCTTTGCTTAAATCTATTTTTAAATGCGTTTAAACACTTAAACAAATGAAACTCGCCCCAGACAAGGCATGAATCTACTTGATGTAAGGAGTTAAAAAAACAAATATTACTTCAAGGTAAAAAATAGCTAACGATAAGTGTGAAACGACTAATTTTCGCCTGCGTTATTTAAAAACAAAAAGAAAACTTTTCCAAAGTGTACAATTACTCAACTACTTTATAAGATGAAAATGTGATTGTTTCTTATACTAATGACAACATCATATCAAATAAAAGGGTCTTTCCATTTCTATCGTCAAGTTAGAAAATCATCTGTCCCAAAGAAAAAGCATTATAAATATGTAAATAAAATATACGTTTTTAGACATTTTTGATAAATCCTTACAAATTAAAGCTCAAAACATATATATATATATATATATATTATATATATATATATATATATATATATATATATATATATGTGTGTTTTGAGGTTGAAATAGACTAGATATACATCCGAGGAGACCAAGCCACGGTCGAAATAAGTTATAATGTGTACAACCCGAATGTATATCTAGTCTATTTCAACCTCAAATCTTATTCATGCTCTGTTTAAACGGACATAGAGCTCTCTGATTCGAATTACTATCGAAACTATTCAAACCTGCAGACTATATATATATATATATATATATATATATATATGGTTGGAAAGAAAGTAATGTCTTTTTTGTCCAACACATTTATTTCATCTGAAACATTCACAGTAGGGCATTTTTAATCTTTACAATAATTTCCCTCATTTTCTATGACTTCTGTCCAATGATCAACTAGCTTCTTGATGCCTTCTTCAAAAAAAATTCTCTGATTTTTGAGTGAAAAACAAATTTAGGTCATTTTTGAGTTGGTCGTCATTTTCATAAATTTTATTGTTTAAGTGATGCTGCAACGACTGAAAAAGATAGTGGTCGGATGGAGCAATGCCAGCTGAATAAGGCGGATAAGGCAAAACTTCCCAATTGAAACTCATGACGTTTTCCTGAATGAGTTTTGCTGTGTGAGGTTTCGCGTTATCATGCTGAAGAACTACACTCTTCCTATTGAGTAATGTTGTTCGTTTTTTTGATAGAGCAAGTGGGGAGTTGCGCAGCAATATGTTTGTTCACATTACATTTACATTTCTGTATGTTGGTGAAGGTGGGGGAAACAGAGCAGCGAGGGAATTGCAAATCAAGTGGTCCGAGGAAAGAAGCTATTAGAGTCGAAAGTTCTCCGGCATTTGGGGACCTCTGCTGTAAAAGCGTGGGATTTTTCTGCTAGTCCGTCGAGTCGGGGGTATTTTCATCGAGGGAGTACATGTTCATCGGAGCATCTTCCGTGGAAGTATTTGTAAAACAAGCACAGGGATGCAATACTGCATTCATGCGACCGGAACTGGAGTTTGACAGTTTGGGAACTATTAGGTTAGATATTCTTTTTTGCACTATGTCCAAGAGAGAGAAAGAGAGAGGGGGAGGGCTAGTGGTTGGTGCACTAGCTCAGATCTGGCAACAATAATCCATGCACAAGCGAATAGCGGCTTTATAGAGATATAGGATTGGCGGAAGCTATAACTAATCTTTTAGCCCCTTTTCTATCCTTACATAATTTAGTAAGTACATTCCAGAACTAAGATGGGCTCCACTCAAAAATTTGAATTGTATAATATTGTAAAAAAAAAAAAATGAGTAGAACAAATAAGTATGAGCTGGTGCAGGATAACATAGAAATCTTTATTCGAACGATAGAAAGAAGTCATGGAACCCGTGCAGTACTTGTTTAACCTCCGATACCCACGGGAAAAATAGCTTGGATAGGCTCTTGTATAGAACGATGTCGAGGGACATATTCAGGAATGACGCCATAAGCAGGGGTGTACATATGAGTAAGGGCTTCGATCAATAGCGCATTCTTTTGCCGACATTTCAACTGGTCTGCTGGTTGTCTTTCAGGCGCTGCGCTGGTATGGTTCCATTGTCTGAGAATAAAAATGATATGGATTTTCTCGTGATGATATTCTATTATGAGTGGCAAAGCAGCAGGATCATTAGAAAATCGGAGAGGAAGAGGCAGATATCTGGGGAAGTATGGGTAGGTGCTGAGGGAGTGGCGCTTAATAATGTGGCCGCTACGTAAGCAATCAATCATGTCTACTAGCAGCCTACTCGACTCTTTCACTGTCTTAAAAAAATGTGAATACAATCCGTAATATGTCAGCAAACTTGTTTGCGTACATCACTTGTATATATCTATTGTGCACATAGTGTTCACCTTCCCCTAAAGTCCAACACTTCCCCACCGTGGTAAGGGCGGTGCGAACATAGTAGTATCAGAGCTCTCCAGCTAACAGGGCTCTGGTGAAAATCCAGGAGGAGTCGGCATCAGGATCTGTCGCCCTCTGGTCGTTTCTGCCTCTGAATGTGACAAGCAATGACGTTTCAGGCGTGGAACCGCAAAACAATGGAATAGAAGTGGCAACGTTGCTTCTGCGCCATTACTTTGTGGGTTCTGGGCCAAACCTTCCCAGACTTTGCATGCAACCGCGTAGCCTTGCTGTTCTCGGTGTCGATGAGGGGAAAAATGCAATCCTGTGGGTTAATGAATAACTGCGATTTACGAGGATGACGTGAGCTCTATGTACAAGTCAGACTCGCTTAACAAACAACCAACTACTGCTAGGAGCAAAGTGTAATATCTGTTCTGATACTGCACTTCACCTTTTCTGTTCTCGACCGGTAAATGAGGAATCCCGCTAGACTGAGGCTATTATGATGTTTGCTCCAAAACCGAATTTGTGTCTAACTCTGCCAGCGCAAGTAAATAGGAACAGATACTGTTCAAATAGGCGTGTGCATACATGCGTATGAGAAAATGAAAAAGGAAAAAGCAAAATTATTTATGTATTCATTAACATTTCGTCTTTGTTTCAAGACTTTCTCGGGATGATTGATTTGAACAAAAAAACATTTTTTTTTCAAATCAATCATCTTGAGGAAGTCTTGAAATAAAGACGAAACGTTGATGAATACATAAATAATTTGTGTGCCTTTTCATTTTTCATTTTCCATAACGTTGGAATATTATTTCTATATTTTCATTATACATGCATATGCATACCGAATGTGCATGCTTGATACAGACTATCGAAATGGTTAAGCCGAGTTAAAATCATAGCGGGCCCAATCCATTCGCTTATACACTAAGACTTACTGTTATATAACATTGAACCCCTAATACTTGTCGGATCACCGAAGTTAAGCAACCTTGTGCCTGATTACTACACAAATCGTCCACCATTTGAGTGAGAATATGAGGCACCATTGTTTGGAAGGGATCGTAAAGTCACTTTTTTATGCTACTCCTTGGCAAAGATATAAATCAGTATCTCCTTGTCCTAGCTATGCGTGATTTCTTTTACTAATGTTTGTGTCACCGCTTATTAAGTCCAAAAGGCTACTCGAGAATAACAGTTGATGAGATTCCAAGTTGGCGATGAACCACACCTTGAGAGGATTAGAAACGATGGTTAAAATGGGCAGAACTTGATAATTTAAGAGGACGAACCGACAAACATTTGTTAACATTGGATTTGAAAACGACCATGTCGTAGTCAGCCGGGAAGCAGACCCGCTGTATTGTATTCAACAGATGGAACGTTCTTGGAAAGAAACTTTGTTCATGGAAGCTCCGTTTAGTTTTAGGTACATGGAGGAAGAAAGGAACATTGGTTATAGTTGTTGTAGCTAGACGAGTTTTTGCTGTGAGATAGTAGGGTAGAGAAGACTTTAATGCCTTTGTTTTCTTTTACATCAAAAATTGAGCGTTTTCATTTTTTAATTAGCAAAAATTATTAGTTAATTCCTATTTTAGTAACATATCTTATTTCGAATGAAATGGCGGTCGTCATTCTAAAAAAAGTAAAGATAAGTTATCTCCCTGGAGAAAATTTTTTTCCACCCTAAAGTAAAAAAAGGCCCGAAGTTGCCAGATCAGATTAAGAATAGCAATAATGTAGAACTATTTTAGTTAAATTTGATGAATTTAGAAATATTGGTAAACAAAAAGAGACCATCTTTGGGAACTATCGCATGAAATATTTAATAGAATTTGATGCTGTCTTGATAGTTATATTAATATCATGTATTATTTCATTACATTTGTTTCAGACTTCCATCTCTATCATAACAATACGATTTTGTGACTTGTAGTCTCCTTTACCAAGGCTTGAGAGTTTAGTTTACCCAACTATTTCACAGCAAAACTCGTCTTTTTACAACCATTGCAAAGAATGTTCCTTATTCTTCGAGATACCTAAATAAAAAAATGAAAAATTCATCCATCCAAACATACACACATACGTATATGCATATATACACGCATGCATACATATACACATACATAAGCACATACCTACATACACACGCACACGGGCACGGTGCGCAGGTGTTCTATCTACAGTTTCGCATGAATAAAGATCCACTAAGCATTGCGTTCACAAACAAGACAAAGCAGGAGCAACATTAGAGAGAGAGAGAGAGAGAGAGAGAGAGAGAGAGAGAGAGAGAGAGAGAGAGAGAGGTCCATTGTCGCTCCCTATCTATCTCCAGTCTCCCCATCCGAAGACAGTCGGGGAAGGGAGTTACTACTTCTTCTTTATATTATTAGACCTGTCACTGCTGTGCATGTCCACTGGGGATGAAATCATCTTGCCCGCAGGGGAGAGGGAGAGTAAAGAGCTAAAAAAATTCCAATCGTCTGCCGGACAAAACACATTTAATCATCTTCCCCCCCTCTACTCGTCGCTCGGCTCAGAAAATATCCGATGAAATCAGATTCAATCAATAATACCCTAGTGTCCACTATATCTTCTATTTATTTTTCCTTTATTTTTGTAACATTTTTAGTGGATTATTCGCCCCTCCCCAATAATATAGTTTATTTTTATAGCCATTGATAAATTAACCACTTTAACTAAATTAAGAGTAAAGTACGGTGCCAGCGCTCGAAATTTAAAGGAATTTGAAAAATAAAATGTGATTACACATCTGAAGTTATGAGTTTCAAAAACTTTTAATTTAAGTTATGTCACCCTCTCCTCCATTAGACAGTCTTACAATGATCAACATTTGTTTAAAAAAAGAGGAGGTAATGCCTGAGAGGTTCGTCTCACGACAAGATAACATTGAGCGTTGATAGATAGGATATTAGTCCGAAATATTATAGTAAACTAAATTGATCATTAAAAAGCGTAAAGGTCGTAATTTGGACTATATTTACTTTAATTTAGTTTAAAAATGTTGTTATGGAAAAAGATTGAAAAAAACCCGGAATACTCAAAAGTTCAGATGTTGTCCATACTTTGAATATTCTTTTTTTTGTTCAAGTTTTTTTTACATAACAACATTTTTCTGGGGGTTGATTGGCCTAATTTGGGATCCTTTTAGCCTCAAAAAGTTTTATATATATATATATGTATTACTTTTCAAAGTTTGATGTTACCGATAATGCGTACATTGCCGATTTTTATCCTCTGATGAAAATAATTTTTCTTTGAAAACCATGGATTAAGGATAATGAGATCCATCCTTGTTTTTGAACTTCTAATGATTTAAGAAACATTATAATTGTACAACGTTTATTATCAGCATTCATTTTCTGTATATATATATATATATATATATATATATATATATATATATATATATATGTGTGTGTGTGTGTGTGTGTGTGGGTGTAGACACATTATTAAATTCGAACAAGTATTCGATGTATTTGCACAAGAAACATATAGCATATATCAGATTAATATCATTATATCTTGATTATAATCTTCGTACGGGGACATAATAATAACATTAATGCAAAACTGTCTTGTTCGGGGGGGGGGGGGGCGATACATTTTACCTTCCTGCGACGGGTATTCTTAATGTTTTGTCGATAGGGACACCAGCCTGAATCGTGTAAAGAATGTCACTTTGTTGTTGAAAATGGAGAAAAGTTAAGAAATAATCAGTTTTGTAATTTCTTTTTGTTTTCTATTAATTTCAGTCTGTCTTCTGTATGATCAGGAATCTGTTTTTGTTTGTCGAGAATTCGCACGAAATACCGAATTCTTACCAACTGAATTTCAAGAAAATATTTTAATTAAGTTTTCTTTCCTGTTTTTTTCTAGATTGCCTTTCTATCATCTGTGTTTTCCACGTTTCTCTATCCATTTTCCTCTCTGCTTCGTGGTTGACATGTAATGCGTTTCAGTCGGTAATGCACAAGGCATTTGCCCGGAGGTTGAATGCCCCTATTTACTTGTTCCCGCCACCATGATTGCAGGGTTAGACACAAGTTCGGTTTTTAATGTGAGGAAAATCCAGATCTCCAAAAGTAACAAATACCCCCAGTCTAGAAGGATTCCTCCTTCATTGTCTGAGGACAGAAAAGTCGAAGTGTAGTTTCAGAACAGATAATACACTATGCTAGGTTAGATGTCGCTCGTAAATGAAAGTAATTGCTAAGAGTGAACTTAAACCTAATCCTTATTTTAAAGATTATCTCTTTGCTTTCGTCATTTTGATCTCAAAACTCTGGTGAGGCGCCACGAAGAGAACATTTCGTTGCATGTACAGAGTTCAAAATCGACATCGAAATTTAATTGGGGACGATCTCTTCCGTTCCTTACAGGCCCTTTCTCACAGAAGAGGCGCCGTTAGTCTCTCTGTACTCAATCGTTACTTTCATGGAAGAGGTTCGACTGAGCACCAATCCATGGTTTCCTCTTGTAAAACATTCGCAGCAAGAACTCGTTTTCTACCACAACGAAATATTACTTTCCTTGCTTTCACCATGTGCCTAGTGCCACGAAAATTTTCAACAAACATAACCATTTAAAAATGCCTA
>OY744516.1:59291564-59299064 GCA_963556195.1 Sepiola atlantica
CTTTTCCACAGCCAACTTATCTATCTGTATATCTCCTCTGATGATAAGATTTCGATCTTTCAAAAGCCTTGGCTTAAGGAAAGAATAATAAACATTAGTTTATTACAGAATATACCTTGCATTGAACAATCGAAGTTTAAAATAAATATGGACATTCGTACATGTTCATCACTCTTATTTCTTCTATCTTTATAATTGCTCTATCTCGTATATTGAGCTTAAACCATTTCACTATAGGTTATATATACTAAAGATTTACTTTTTAGTTTATATTTGATTCTATATTTGATTCTACTATATATATAAATATATATATAAATATATATATATATATATATATATATATATATATATATATATATATATATCTATATATATGTAAACATAGGTAAAGAGAATCCGGTAAAGAGGCCTATTATAGGTCTCCTTTGATAAGATATGAAACCAACGTAACGATGCTATATGTATTACATCAGATTAGAATAACATCGATGACGTCGGTTTCATATCCTAACAAAGGAGGCCTATAATAGGCCTTTTCAACTATATATATATATATATATATATATATATATATATATATATGAGAAAGGAAGGATGAGAGTAACCCGACGTAATTGGAAATTATATTCTCT
The DNA here is from genome assembly GCA_963556195.1 of Sepiola atlantica. NCBI lineage: Eukaryota > Metazoa > Mollusca > Cephalopoda > Sepiida > Sepiolidae > Sepiola > Sepiola atlantica. The sequence continues at coordinate 59,292,200 of OY744516.1, forward strand.
GCCACTGACTGACTTCTCTCAGCCCGGACCTTGGTCCAGCGCTCTTAGTAGCCACGGCTACTACTTTTTTCTCATCAACCCATCATGTCAACCCAATATTTCGATGTACTTGCATGACATTTTTCTTAAAATTATCATCTCGAGGAAGTTTTACAATAAAGACGAAACGTTGATGAATATATAAAAAAATATCTCTTGCTTTTTCCTTTTTCATTTCATATATATATATATATATATATATATATATATATATATATATATATATATATATATATTCGTACGAACTAACAGATAGGCATAACTGGTAATCAATTCGTTCGCGTTACTGGTTTATATATTAGCGATTAAATTCCATTTAGATATTTGCTAAGTTATATCAGCATTCTCAGAATTAGTTCTAAATGTATCAAAACAATTATATGCACTCAACACACCTAGTATATAGCAGTCCACCCAGTATATAACAGGCCATACATGCTCAAGAACAACAACTTGAGTATTGCGTCAGTGACTACAGAGCGGTAGGGAACAAGGAAACAAGGCTGTCCCAAGTTTGGGAATTTTATTTACAAAATTATGCCCCACCCAAATATCAAGTTGGTCATGGGCTAAATATATATATTTTCTTTTTCTTAAAAGCACTCAGGAGGATATATGTTTTTATTTTTCTGTTGGGTGGTTAACTGCCTCGCCCCTCTTTAGAGAATTATTCATTCCAACAATATTTTTGAAAAACAAAATAGATGGGCGGTTCGAAGACGAAGCAAAATTCGCATCTACAACATATTGATCACTATCAACGCACACACATTATATACATATACACACATATATATATATATATATATATATATATATATATATATATATATATATATATATATATATAATTTAGTATTTCATGTAAGGAGACGTAATTTTTATGTATCAATTTTCAGTACTTACTTAAACAGTGCTCGGTACCTAAGTAGAGCTAGGTAGCAAGCTATGAAAATATATTTATGGAATTGAGCTACATAGAGGCTTCCGCGTTTCATCCCTGGGGGAAATCTTCAGGCATTTTAGCCTGAAGATTCCTCCCCCCCCCCCGGTGGATGAAACGCGGAAGACTCTGTGTAGCTTAATTGCAATGAATATATTTTCATAGCTTACTATATATATATATGTGTATATATATATATATATATATATATATGTATATATATACAAAGTAGATTGAGATAAATAAAATTAGCATATTTGTGTCAGAATTCAAACACAACAAATATTTGGCGTACGATCGTTTCATGTGTTTGTATAAAAAAAAAAAAAAATTAAATGTACATTTATAAATGTTTGTGTTTTATTTCTTATCAGTTGACGGATACGAATATTGAATGTCTTCTTAAAGAGAATTTTCGACCACTACCTGCGACCTTCTTCAATGTAGATAGAGATATGTACGTGAGCAAAAGATCATGACATCAGTGTTATAGAGTGGAAATGAAAAGACGTATACATATGACCGGTGTGTCTACTCAAAGATCATACGCATGACCAAATTTACACGGACAACTCACTCCTGTAAATCTACAACAAAACCGGAAAAGGGACTTTCAAAAATATGAAACATATATTTTCTCTGATGTAAGCATCTATCGCCGAAATATTTTTGCATTGCATGGAATATCCAGTTATATATATATATATATATATATATATATATATATATATATATATATATATATATATATATATAAATATATATATAATATATATATATAAAAATATATATATATAAATATATATATATATAAATATATATAAATATATATATATATATAAATATATATATATATATATATATTTATATATATATATATATATATAAATATATATATATATTTATATATATATAAATATATATATATATTTATATATATATATATATTTATATATATATATATATATATATATATATTATTTATCTCAAATTCTACAGTAACATTTTTTTTCATATAACATATAAAGATGTGACACAAGGCCAACATTGGGTTTGGGGTGGGTGAGGGTCGGCTGTCGTCCGCTTGGTCTATCTTCTAAACTAGTTTTATTAACCAACATATCACATTCAATCTATGGACACATCTACTTAACATTATCCTCGATTCGTATGACGTTTTTTATTTACAAAAAGGTATATGTACAAATTTCATCGGTTGGGGAGGGGGTGGGGTGTACTAAGAAACAACCAAATATTATACAAAAATGAGATGTAACCAAATAAAATGATAAGTTATATATATATATATATATATATATATATATAAGATAATAAATATACGATATATAATTTTAAAGTACAACCTATCAAGTGAAAAATGATACTCGATATACGAGAAATAGCAATTTATACTTGTTTATATATATATATATATATATATATATATATATATATAAATATATATAAATATATATATATAAATAAATCTCTTCTTGTTAACACAAAGGTTTATGTTGTGTTCAATTAGAGCTCTTAATTTAACATTAAGTCGACCTATTATTTTTATTGAACAAAATTCCATATATTCTTCAAAAACATCTATTTACAAATAGTTTTTTCTGCCCCTGTCAAGAACGTATGTTCATGATATACAAAATATCACCGATTTTGATGAGGAGGCTTCATCAGTGTATATGAATGTTCACATTGTTTTACAATATAGACATTTATATGCAAAAATACCGTTTTATATAGAATTAAATTTTGGTGACGATTAACAAATGTAGTGTCTCAGTTGTCGCCGACGCCATTACACATCGGCGGTCTCGTATCACAGAAAGAAAAGTACCGTTTCTTTAATTTTTCCTGGTCTCGTATAAGTGTAACCGTGACACTAGTAAGAAAGGCCTGTGCTATGAAAAGTGACGTAATGCTTATAAGTATCAACCGAAATCTGTTGAACTGTCAGACTGTCGATAATGAATGAAAGTTGTAAAAATGCACGAGAAAACTTAAAAAGGGACACTGGGTTGAGACAAAAATTAAAATTGCCTCAGTCTAGATTAATTTATCATTCACCGTTACTGATCGAGGACAGAAAATACGACGTGGAGTATCTGAATAGCTATTACACTTTTAATTATTTTATTGAAAAAAATATAAAAATACAATTTGCATTTTAAACAAATTAAGCACAAGGCCATCAAAAGTGTGTGGAATTGAATGTCGTTTGTCATCCTCTGTCTATTCTACTCTTTGCTAGAATCTTAGTCACCAGGATACCACATTCACTTGAGGGGCCAAAATATTCAATGTGTTGAAAATTATTATTTTTTTAATATATATATATATATATATATATATATATATATATATATATATATATATATATATATATATACATATATATATATATTTATATATATATATATATATATATGTGATAATCTTTATTTACACAGACATGTACACATGTCTCCCCACATATGATCTGAGGTTGAGATCGGATTCTAACTCTGCCTGATGAGATCTCATCGACATGCCAGTGTCGCAGATTTTGTACATGTCTGTGTAAATAAAAATTATCATATATAAAGCTCTATTTTGATATTGAGCACTTTTTATAAACCCGGTTAAAATTCTCTGGATTACCACCCTGTAGATATTTTTACCTGGATTATTACCATTATTATATATATATATATATATATATATATATATATATATATATATATATAAATTTATAAATTTAAACTGCATTTTACATATTCTTTTTTTTGATGACTCAAAGCTTCTTTAGAGTATATATTGGGTATTTAGATCTGTATGGCTAGGTTTCCTTCCTCTTATCTAATTACTTTTCTGGTACCTAAATTACTTAAGCTTTATGTTTTATTCATTTTTTAATGCAACTTTGATTCCTATATAATTTTATTGCTAAGTACCATATTGCAGAATGGTTCTTGGGTGTAGTGTTTAGATATTTTATTATTGTTATAACAAATGTTATTTAGTATGCAAATTACTATATCATACGATTGTCTTAAGGGTAATATATTATTATTATTTTATTATTATTATTATCATTTATTTATGTATATATTAGTGATATTTTAAGCTGAATTATTTCGACACTTAATTATTGGGGAAATGGTAGTATAATCAGTACCATTGGAGAGCCATGAATATTATAACTGTCCTGTTTTTAAATCTCCGAAACAGTTACATGGTAAACAGCTGATGATCCCCGTGTTAATATTAGACGCTTAAGGTCTCCTGTTTTTGTTTCACTCTTAGATAATTACCCCCCCCCTTTTTTTAATTTATTATTTTTTATTTTTCTTATTTTACTTATATTTTTTCATTTATTAATTTTCCAACGAATGTTAAGTCTGCAATATCTTGGATTTAGTTAGTTTGTCTGGGAATTTAAACTGCATTTTACATTCCTTTTTTTTTTTTGATGACTCAAAGCTTCTTTAGACTATATATATATATATATATATATATATATATATATACATATATATATATATATATATATATATATATATATATATATATATATATATATATATATATATATTTGCCAATTCATCGATAGTGATGAGTAGGATAACAAACAAACAAGAAACGATGAAAACTGGTTATTAAGACGCTGCCAACCTTTTCATAAAGAAATAGACAGGCCACAGTAAATAATAAACAAACAAAATAACAAACGATAAAAACTATAAAATGAAAACGATAAATAATTAAAAACTGATTAAATAATTAAGCTTGTAAGAGTTATAAACATTATAAAACTATTTAGAAATAAATATATAAACACAGTTATTTTATTGTCAATTTTACTTATTTTAAATTGTATTCCCTGTCCTGAAATAAAATTATTTTAAAAGTGTTTAGAACTTTAATTCAATGTTTAAATAATTGTTTTTTCTTGTACCAAACATATTTAAACTGTTTTAGAATTGTTTTACACACATAAATAATGTTTTGGCACAAAAATATTTTTATTTATACAAAAATTAACATGTCTGTACCGAATTTCTAGTTAATATTATTTTATGATAGTCGACGATTAATTATATAAGTTAATTTTATATCAGGACAAGCATAACGTTTTATTTTATGCAGACTTGCTATTGAGTAGAACATATTTCGAATTCTTGCTATTTAAGCTTTTTCTATCAAAACAAGTTTGTCAACCATCTTGAATTTTGGTCAATGAGTTTAAAAAATAGTTTTACCTTCAAATCACTGTGAGATTTCCAACCATGAAAACAGCATGAACAAAATCATCAGTACTCTTTTTTAAATACTAAATAATTACTAGATAAAAGATGAAATAATTTCAGGCAGTAATGACCACAGTCATATGTCCATGTAATAGCCTTTCTCTTTAAAGCGTCTTGTTTATCTGCTTAGCATAATAACCGCCGTGACGTCCCCAGATAAACCCGACTCAGTGCCCTGACCTTCTTAACGAAGGTCAAAGTGTAACGTGATTACCCCGTGATGATCGAAGAAAGCAGGATAGTAAATAAGAATTATAACCTAGATTGTAAGGAGATGTAGCTCTGCCGATGATGGAATGGTAACCTTCTGAGAACCACCTGCCGACAGACTGTGTTAAGAATGGGTTAAGGCTAGAATTATAGAGGCATAGGTTAACCTAAATTAAGAGACTGAGACATCGTGAACCCCAAGAGATAGAAGAGTCATAAAAGGGAGTGAGGCGAGTGTAAAACGTAAACAATAAAAATGAAATAAAAAGCAGGCCATTTTTTGTTTACGAAACAATAATAGCTGAATCTCTATCAATTAATTCAGATCTTTTCCTGTTGATTTTAGGGAGAACTATATCTATATCAAACTTTTATCTCTCTCTTTCTCTCATATATATATATATATATATATATATATATATATATATATATATATATATATATATATATATATATATATATATATACATCTATATATATATATATATATATACATCTATATATATATATATATCTATATATATACATCTATATATATACATCTCTCTCTCTCTCTATATATATATACATCTATATATATATATACATCTATATATATATACATCTCTCTCTCTATATATATATATACATCTCTATATATACATCTATATATATATACATCTCTATATATATATATATATACATCTCTATATATACATCTATATATATACATCTATATATATATATATATATATATATACATCTCTATATATACATCTATATATATACATCTATATATATACATATATATCTACATACATATATATATCTACATCTATATATATATATATATATATCTACATCTATCTATATATATATTAACATCTATATATATCTACATCTATATATATATATATATCTACATCTCTCTCTCTCTCTCTCTCTCTCTATATATATATATATATATATATATATATATATATATCTAACATCTATGTTATTAAAGCAAGGAATATAGGCATTTGCGACATTTCTTTTTTTTTTGAGGAATGAATGAATTGAAACGTGTAAAAACGAGATGAAAGAAAAAATACATGAATATTCTAAGACGACTTTCGTCCACACTCATCAGAGTAAATACGTGGAAATAATTCAAGCATTACGACTAAAAACTTAAGTAGTAGAATGAAGACCAGTGACAAGTTTAGGGGGAAAATGGGTTGGGGAAGGGTCACAAGTGGATCACATTGAGTCCTAGAAGCCACTCCTTTTGTTTACAAAGGGAAGGTTTAAATGACTTAATATATATTGCTTCTAGGACTTTAAGGCGGAATAACGAATGTGATCTACTTATGACAGAAAACAAGTCACTAGTGTAACCCGACGCACATTC
>OY744516.1:59304064-59346564 GCA_963556195.1 Sepiola atlantica
TTCATTGGTCCTTTCATTTGAGTCAGTTAGTCTCTAAACAATTTTTAGGCCGAAATAGCTTTTAATCTAACTGTAAAAAAAGTTACAAAGGCAATCGAACTTTTACAGTTAAAGCAACACCATTTTCTCTCTGCTTTTCGCTTTGCTCTCTGAGGATAGACTCACTGCTTTTCATTGGTCCTTTCATTTGAGTCAGTTAGTCTCTAAACAATTTTAAGGCCGAAATAGCTTTTAATCTAACTGTAAAAAAAGTTACAAAGGCAATCGAACTTTTACAGTTAAAGCAACACCATTTTCTCTCTGCTTTTCGCTTTGCTCTCTGAGGATAGACTCACTGCTTTTCATTGGTCCTTTCATTTGAGTCAGTTAGTCTCTAAACAATTTTAAGGCCGAAATAGCTTTTAATCTAACTGTAAAAAAAGTTACAAAGGCAATCGAACTTTTACAGTTAAAGCAACACCATTTTCTCTCTGCTTTTCGCTTTGCTCTCTGAGGATAGACTCACTGCTTTTCATTGGTCCTTTCATTTGAGTCAGTTAGTCTCTAAACAATTTTTAGGCCGAAATAGCTTTTAATCTAACTGTAAAAAAAGTTACAAAGGCAATCAAACTTTTACAGTTAAAGCAACACCATTTTCTCTCTGCTTTTCGCTTTGCTCTCTGAGGATAGACTCACTGCTTTTCATTGGTCCTTTCATTTGAGTCAGTTAGTCTCTAAACAATTTTTAGGCCGAAATAGCTTTTAATCTAACTGTAAAAAAAGTTACAAAGGCAATCAAACTTTTACAGTTAAAGCAACACCATTTTCTCTCTGCTTTTCGCTTTGCTCTCTGAGGATAGACTCACTGCTTTTCATTGGTCCTTTCATTTGAGTCAGTTAGTCTCTAAACAATTTTTAGGCCGAAATAGCTTTTAATCTAACTGTAAAAAAAGTTACAAAGGCAATCAAACTTTTACAGTTAAAGCAACACCATTTTCTCTCTGCTTTTCGCTTTGCTCTCTGAGGATAGACTCACTGCTTTTCATTGGTCCTTTCATTTGAGTCAGTTAGTCTCTAAACAATTTTAAGGCCGAAATAGCTTTTAATCTAACTGTAAAAAAAGTTACAAAGGCAATCGAACTTTTACAGTTAAAGCAACACCATTTTCTCTCTGCTTTTCGCTTTGCTCTCTGAGGATAGACTCACTGCTTTTCATTGGTCCTTTCATTTGAGTCAGTTAGTCTCTAAACAATTTTAAGGCCGAAATAGCTTTTAATCTAACTGTAAAAAAAGTTACAAAGGCAATCGAACTTTTACAGTTAAAGCAACACCATTTTCTCTCTGCTTTTCGCTTTGCTCTCTGAGGATAGACTCACTGCTTTTCATTGGTCCTTTCATTTGAGTCAGTTAGTCTCTAAACATGCAAAATAGTTATTCACATGTTAAGACAAGTCCCAGCAATAAGTCTATAATTGTGACGAGAAACCTTTTTTTTCTTACTCTGGCAGATGTGCAAGCACGAAATGCGAAGTATTTCATTCTCGTCTTAGCTGGCAAGTGTTCCTCTTTATTGTAACAATTTTCGACACACTAAAAAAGATTTTCCTTTTTCTTTCCATGTGCCTAGCGTCAGACTAATTTTCCATGGATGGAGTTCCGTTGAAAGGGCTTCCCATCTGTGGAACACATCGCTGTGGGACTGCTTCCTTGCTGATTACAATTTGATCGTCATAAACCGCTCCATAAGCTATCAAACGCAATTCATACCTTTTATCAATGTTAATATTTATATAATGTTGTTCCATCTTCAGCTGGCTATCGTTTCTGTATCATTAACACATATCCTCAAGTGGCTCTTGGCCTTGATATGTGGTGACCCCAAAAGTAAAAAAATACGATATTTCTTCTTGCTAATAAAGAAAGTTAGTTTTGCTTAATATTTATATCACAGAATATTGGCCGTTTTGAGTTAAACTTTAAATAATTAATTTCTTAATTAATATGTTAATAACATTTTCCTCTGAAATTACAATTTTTAGCCTTCGTCCGCATATTGATGAGAGCACCATAGATGCTACAGTTAATAAATAGTAATTACTGTCAAACATAATTCACGACAAATACTTAGTTTAGATAAAAAATAAAAACATCAAACAAAAAAGTGATTTTTAAAAATTAAAAATTGATGAAGAAAATTAAACATTTATAAAAATGAAAATATGGAATATTCCCAACACGATGGAATAAGCAATTAGATTTCTTCATAGAAAATATTTTCTACCTAGCCGGAGGAGAAAGCAAGGAATGTTATGGAATATTTTCTTGTAATGTGCGCCTGAAGGCAAGAGCACAAACAAAAAAGTATCTTTTAGAATTATTGATTTAATTGCTAAGTATTGGCCTTTTATTATTGAAATAAAAAAAAAAGTGAGTTTTTAAGCCAAAACAACGCATATATATATTTTTAAAACAATAAATATTTATTTATTTAAAATCAACTAAGTTTCGACGATACACAAGTGCTACCAGATCAGGTTACCTGAAAATACCGGCTTCCTGACTAAAAAGGCACCACACATTGATGTTATTGTTTTTTCTCTTTGCAAAACTCACTCATGTTCAGCAAAGCTAAAAAAACACACAATATTTTTCATCTAGAAAACAACAAAACCAAACATGAATAAATATTTGAAGATATAAAGGACTTAAAACATTACAATTTTTACCAAATTGAGCGGATTCGGCATTTAATAACCAGAAAAGGGTTGATATGTCGTAAAACAACCAAACCAAGCATAAAAACTTTTACCCTAATGACCGGATTCAGCATTAAATAACCCTAAAAGGGTTGATATGCCGTAAAAAATAACAACCAAACCAAACACCATGAATAAATGTTTCAAGATATAAAGAACTTGAAGCATAAACATTTTACCAAAATAACCGGATTCAGCATTAAATAACCCGAAAAGGGTTGATATGCTGTAAAAATCAACCCCAAATAAACGATACAACGTCATACAACGGAAATAGTTACCCTTTTTACTATTTCTTTTTCGTGACATGTTGTCACTAAAAAAATCCGTATGGTTTTGCAACGGTGATTTTTAAAAATATTTTACATGGGGATGTCATCGTCTCTTACTTGCAGCCTTTTTCGCACAGAAGTAACGTTGCTAGTCTTTCTCAACTCTATCATAATTCTCATGGTAGGTCCTCGACTGAGCTCCATCTACAGTTAATCACTGCCAAACATTCACAACAAAAACTCGTTTGGCTACAACCACTGTAAATGATTTCATTTTCTCCACCTATGCACCTAAAACAAAACGGAACTTCCGTGAGTAAAGTTTCTTTCCTCGAACTACCTGTCTGTGCAAGACAATACAAGGTGGCTGCCTCCCAACCGACTACAACATAGTCGTTTTCAAGTCCAATATTAACAAATTCTTGTTGTTACGTCCTCTTAAATAATCAAATTCTGCCCATTTACAACCATCGTTACTGATCGTCATGGTGCTGTCTCACCGTCCAGTTGACAAACTCATTAACTCGTATCCTTGAGTGGCCTTAGGCCTTGATAAGCGGTGACAGATTAGTACGAAAATATTTATCATTTCACATTGTTTATCTACATCTATACAGTGATTAATGGCGTTCTTCTGTATGTATATCTGGCTAAAATTCGAAAACTAGAATATTTATTAAAAAAAACATTTACGTATATATATATATATATATATATATATATATATATATATATATATATATATATATATATATATATATTTAAAGGGGAGGAAAAGGAGAGGGACGGGAGAATCAATGAAAGAAAGAAAGAGAGGATAGAGAGAGGGAGAGAAGACGAAACACTTAAACTTTTCTAATTAAATTCAATTGTGAAAAGAGTTAAGTTGTCGTCTGCTTTGTGTTTACATAATCAAATAAAGCTGTATAAATACTACTACAACTGCGTCGAGCTTAGATGAATTACTTCCCTTTGATTTACTGTATGCGTATTGACAGCATTATGGTCGTACCAAGTAACTACGGGAGGGACAAGCAAAATTAATACGTAGATCATCGAAAGGTGAGGGCTAATTTTCTGAATTTTATTGACTATCATTGTTTTAGGAATAATGTTATTCATGTATGTGTAAAATATTTATCATACTAAATTTTAAAAAAATCTGCCCATCTTAGAAACGATCGTACTCCAAAAATATTGTTGATGTTGAATTCCTTAAACTGATATAAATATGTCATACTTTTGTTTATTTCAATTGACTAATATATATATATATATATATATATATATATATATATATATACATATATATATATATATATATATATATATATGTATATATATATATATATATATATATATATATATACATATATATATAAATATTTGTTATTGTTGATTTATCTATGGACGTATACGTTTCGTCTCTTTTCAATCGAGACTGATCAGCATAGAAGTATGACTATTCACTACCGGTCACACGATTCGAAACCCTGGATTACATATATATATATATATATATATATATATATATATATAATGGATAGGGAGGAGAGAGGGATAAAGAAGGGAGATAGGGTGAGAGACGAGAGAGGTAGAATAAGTTGAGGGTTGAGGAAAGACAGATGGGATAATGTAGAATAGAGGAAGAGAGGGATAGTAACTTTAACTTTTTTAATTAAAGTAACTTGAAAAATAATTTAGTTACTGTTGACTTCTTGTTAACATGTCTAAACAACTATGTATTAATACTATTGCTGCGTCGAGTTTGGGTGAATTACTTCCCTTTAAGTCAGCGCATGGCTATTGGCCGTGTTAAAGACGTGTTAACAAACTAAGGGAAAGGCAAACATAATTATTATATAGATAAAAAAGAAAGAACAGAAAAGCGATGAACTAAAGGAGGCAACACATTGTTCTGTTCCGTTTTGGTAAGATGTCTTACATGTTAACGGTGTTATATTACTGGGAGGGGTTAACAGCTGCTAAAAGAACCGACTGTGAACGGTTCCGTTCTCTTCCTTGCAAGACTCGACTCGGCCAAGTAACAGAAAAAAGACATCAGTTCTAATAACCGTAGCGGTTATGTGCACTTACCAAATCTGCCATGAAGATGACCTAAAAACCTGTCATGAAGATAAAATGCCTCGCGTGAAACCTCTTAAAAGCTACTGGATATATTCTTCTACCTTACCTGTAGTAGGAGGAGGAAGTCTATCATTATAAGAACAACAAATATCATTGTGATATCTCTATGGATACACACACTAACATGCGATTATATATATATATATATATATATATATATATATATCAATTTTAAGTAAATAGTATTAAATTATTTTAATCTACACCAGCTTTTCAAGCTTTCGCTCTCATCAGTGTAGAGAATGATAATCTAAGACGGTCGCTATCGTTCGAACCCATGCTACAAAATCAACCTAGACTCAGCAGGAAAGCGTCATAACCATACGGCTACGAGACATTACCACGTGACTTCTACCCATGGACTTTTAACTTCTGAATCGTTCTTGAATTTGATTGGAATCCATTACCCTTCACTATATAATACCATGTTCAAATCGGATTTTTTGCAACAACTGAACTTATACATTCGCTACTATGATGACTTTCTTGAAACATTGTTTGGACTATTTTTGTTTTAAGCATAACTTAATAATGTCTTGGAAATTGTTCAAATTAATACTTACCTATAATTAGCAAATTATTGTTTTTCCTTCTGAGGATAACAGTCAATTCTTTGAAAATCCATGAATTAAAGAACATCATTATTTTATTGCTTGTTAAAATACCTGATGATTATAATAAATTCCTAAAGTATTTACTAAAGCTTTACTTTTGTTTCTCTATTTCAATATTTCCGATAAGAATGCTCTATCCAGAATATCGAGCATATCTCGATCATGATATAAAAAGTTTATCTTTATATATATATATATATATATATATATATATATATATATATATATATATATATATATATAAATAAATATTAATTATTTTAATACCTACAGACATCGATGTTTGATGCTAACGCAATCTGCAGTGCAGGAAGCTAATTCTCAACGGTCGGCGGGCGCGAACCCTGATCACAAATCGTCACTGATTCGTAGTCAAGAGTCTTAACAACTATGTAATAATTATGTAACAACTTGGCCTTTAAACTAGGAGCAAAGTGTATTATTTGTTTTGACGCTGCACATTCTTTTCTGTCGTCGGTCAGTAAAGCAGAAGTCGTTCTAGACTAATGCCATTCATATTTTTGTTTAAATCCAAGGTTCCCCTTTTGGGGGAGCTGGATTTTCCCCACATTAAAAATGAGCCTGTGTCTTACTCTGCCTGTGTGGGGAGCAACGTAAATATGAACAACAGATGCATAAATTAATTCACATCTAATGATGGCAATTAATTTTTATAATTATACATTGTGCATCAGTATTTTACGAATTTTTCGGTTGTTAGTATTCATCTCGTTATTTAAGGAAATAAATAGTAAACTATTTCTTTTAAACACATATAATAGTTTATCTGAAAGCTGACATAGCGCAAAATAGATTTTTATTGATGTAGTAAGCTGATGCTTTTGTTTAAGTCATTGTTTAACATTTCTCCATTTTAACAATCTTCATAGTTGGCTAAATAATTGTCTGAAATGAATTAAATCGAATTACATTTTATTATTCTGAAGAACATGGCGGAAAGGTGCACAAGAAGAAATCACGATTTAGAATGAAATATTGATTTTGTAGGAAGGAACATACTGATAACATAAATCGATAATCCGACTGACTTTACTTTATCATATTGATTATTATAATACATATTCCGAGCACTGTTTGACCAGAAAATATCATAAGCGGTTTGCTTTCACATGAAGAAACCGAAAATGGCCGTTTTTGTTTAAATGTTTCCGAATCAGGTTTAGAGACTTATAGAGAAGAAACTAAAGAGTCTGGAGAAGATGAGTAAAATAATTAGGGTCTATTATAGTTTGGATAGCAGAAGTTTATCTGGCTAGGTAACCCCTGAACACGATAAAAGACAAATGGCTTTGCTGAATTTTTGTAAGAAGATCTTTTGTAATTAGTCAATTAAAAATGTGTTTCTTGTCAATCAATTGGGAGAAAACGAAGCACACGCCACAAATTATTTATTTATGATGGCCCTAATATATATATATATATATATATATATATACTTTGCTCTATCTATTTCAGCAAACGATTCATTATGGGGATTAAACGCGGAAGCCTCTGTGTAGCTTAAGGACCATAAATTTATTTACATAACTTACTGATTATATATATATATATATATATATATATATATGTATATATATATATCTATCTCTATATATATATATAGTCTAGGAAGTTTTTCAACTATTAAAACTATATGGAAACCCCCCCCCCCAAAAGAAAAACAAAAAACAAAAACACTTTTGTTCCAAGTCCTTCGGTGGAAAACTACATTTCTTGTAAGTCAATTTACTTTTTACAGTCACTATATTAGTTTGCTTCCAAGAATTTACGCTAGTCTTAACATTATTTAAGGGATCACTAGTTGTTTACCATGAAAAACTGTTTCGGGAATTTAAAAAGAAAACAGTATTTTATCTCATGGCTTCCCAGAAGAGTTGATCAGACCCCACTTCCCTTAAAAGACAAGAACAATATTTTGCTAACTTATTTTGTTATACATAAATAGATGAAAGGATAAAATAATCTGACTGTATGAATAAAATCTCACCTCTCCCCTTTCACCTCTCCCCCCCTTTTTACAATTTCCTTCACACTCTTACTCCCCCGCTCATTTTCAAGTTATCTTCTTTTCTTCAAATCTTTTTCTAAACCTATGACACCACCTACATGCTAAACACACAGAGTTTCTTCCTTTTCTCCAGCCTCTCAAAATCCATGTCACACCTCACCACGACAAAAATCTCAGCCCCCTTTCATCTCTCCCACCCTAAGGCAAATTCACTAATATTCTCACCCCTCCCCATTTCACTGCTGCCTTAATGGTACCCACTCAAAGCTTTCCATATTCATTTAATTCTTCGCCACTACTGACATCTCACAGCCTGGACTCTCCTCCAGCGCTCACAGTAGCCACGGCTACTACTTTCCGTTATCTCTCCACCATGTCAACCCAAAATTTCGATGAACTTGCATGACATTTCTCTTCAAATTATCATCATGAGGAAGTCTTACAATAACGACGAAACGTTGATGAATATATACAAAAAAATATCTCTTGGTTTTTTCCTTTTTCATTTCCCATTACGTCGGATTACTATCATCCTTATTTTCTCATATATATATATATTTCATGATTTTTTAGGGAGTACAACATTCTATTATCGCAAGCATGAAGGGAAGACGAATTTTATCGTTCATGATTAAAAGTTAATCAAGAGAAAAAAAAAAAAAAAAAGAAGGCCAGCCGACAGGTTTCACTCTCTCTTAACAAAGGCTGTATCGAGGGGTTTAAAAAAAACGAGGGATTTAAAAAAAAACGGGGTGAAAAGAGAGAGTACAGAAAATAAAATAGCGTTATGTTATATGTACAATGGAGGATGAATCTTAGAGACTGATCACATCTAGTCCCAATAGACATTCCCTTTGCTTGCAAAGAGAGGGACGTTTAAGACGAACGTGGATTGTCTCCAAAATTTTTAGATGGTATAACGAGTGAGTATGACTGAGAATGGTGAAGAAGTTCATGCAGGTTTTTAAGTAAATGGTCTGTAATGGAAGACCCGTATGTGTTATTTTGAACGTCCGTTGACAAGTAGTTAAAATAAGCATAGAATATCAAAGAAAGTGATGCTTAGACAACTTTTCGAAAAATGCTAGCAGAAGTTACGTATCGACTTTCTTTAATAGTGGTTTTCTATCAGCAAAACAATTTGGTGGGACCTTTTTAAATTTTCATCACTGACTGCTCGGAGGTCCGAAGAAAAGAGGTTTAGGTGGGCATGGAGAAAGTTTATCTTGAGTGACAATCCGTACTCCAGATCGTTTCAGTAATTTTGTGTCCATATGTTATCAAGGAAGCCATAGCAACCCTGATTAAAATGCTACCCATGCTCTCAGTTCCTTGAGGGAAAGAATTTTATCAAATTCCTGTCCGTCAGCACCACTCGGATCTGAGGTCCGACGAAGATTTCTTCCCCGAGTTTAGCAGAACTAGGAACACTGGTCACAGATGATGAAAGGCTTATCCATGATCTTCACAAATTCTTAATTGGTGTTGAAAACTGTAAATCTTTTGCCTTTATACTTGGTACAGACTCACGTTTATATCGAAAACATTGGAGGTGATGGATGAACATGGATAACGTATTTGAAATCAGCAACCCAAAATTAGAACCACGATTTTTATGCTTTCCTCAATTTGCTGGTAAAACAGTGTAAAAGGCCCAAAGGTTAATACATCTATATTAATACTAGACACACCCATGACCTGTTGGGTCATAGTAACTATCACTATTCTACTTGGATTATTTATTCTTATCTTTTTTTTGTATTTTGCTGCTTCTTCTTGTTATTATTTTCTTATTCTAATTTTTATTCTGATTCTTATTCAAATTCTTATTCTTATTATTCTACTTTTTCTGATTCTTCTTTCCTGATTCTTATTTTCTTCTACTTCTTCGTCTTATTTTTCTTTTTCGTCTTCTTATTCTACTTCTTCTTCTTCTTCTTCTTCTTCTTCTTCTTCTTCTTCTTCTTCTTCTTCTTCTTCTTCTCTTTCTACTTATTTTTCTTCTTCTTCTTCTTCTTCTTCTTCTTTTCCTACTTCTACTTAGTCTTGTTTTTGTACTTCTAATCATTATTCGTATTCTTCTTCTTATTATTCTACCTTTTCTGATTCTTATTTTCTTCTTATTATTTTACTTCTTCTTCTTCTTCTTCTTCTTCTTCTTCTTCTTCTTCTTCTTCTTCTTCTTCTTCTTCTTCTTCTTCCTCTTCTACTTCTTTCTCTCCCACACTTTGTTTCCCCTCTGCCTAACGTACCATAAAGAAAAAACCAAATAAAGAAATGTGAAATCTGATACGAATAAACCGCAGCTTTGTAATATCGTATCAAATAAATAATAAATAAAAACTTTACAAATGTAACGAAAATAAAGAAATAAAAAAATCCTTTCAAAGAATTTGATTCTATCTACTTCAATATCACGTGGCATACAACAACTTTTCTCTCCGTGAAACGAAATACTTGTTTCTCGCCAAATATATGGGTTCTTTGCAGAGTCTTAATTGCAGTACCCTTGTCCTTGAACTGATGTGAATTGTTTGGTGCGCACATGTAACTGGGGAACGTTAGGGTCAGAATTCTGCATCAAACCGTGACCCTGGCAATATGGTTTGCTAACCGATTCCATATATCTTGAAGTAAAACTGGAAAACATTAAAAAAAAGTTTTTAACATGTTTCTTATCCAAAAATGTTTTTTGTCAAATCTTTTTCAGAAACAGAAAGAGGCACAACTAATTTATATCCTCCGGGGGTTCAAACACAGCTCCCTCTAATTAATCAATTAGTGCCTAAATCTTTCTTCAATTCATTACCAAAGATCTTTAGTAAATACAATATCATATTTGAGCAAAATAACGTTACAAAATTTGCTTGACTTTATAGGATAGTTAGAGCATTCATTTATATAATACATAAAAATGTGGGTTGGTTATAAGGATTACTTACCCAATATGTTATGATTAAATAATAGATGAAACTGATTGTATCCTTTCACTCTGGATTTTCACAATATTCTGAAAACTGAAACATCAATATTGCCAATACACATCAGAAAGTACGTGTAATATTTGAAAGACACACTAATCTTTATGAATAACTATGGATATCTCTGAAAATACAGATGTTGCTAAAATATTGTTAATTATACTTCCGGTACCCCAAAAAGGACTATCGGTGCTATTGGGTTAAATGGAGTGATTTCAAACAAAAGAAAAAAAAGATATGCCTATTTTGTATCACGTACGAGTCCTATTTCAAGATCGAGTATCATAAACATAAAAGTATACGAAAGAAAATATTTTTTGAATATATTGTCACATTACTCCCCATCTAAGATGAGGTCTGATGTCTCACAAATACGTGGAACTTCATAAACATCTGTCTCCCACGTTCAAATCTAGCAATTCTGCATAACCGAGGTAGTCATTAAACGATTGTCTCCAGGAGTGGGTTCTCGTTGGAATTAAAGTTGGACAAAACAACAAACAAAAGGAAAAAAAAAGAATTTGGAGAAAGGACCTTTATTGAGATGTTGTCACTACCTTTTCTTCCGCTAGCGGCTATGGATCTTTAGGGCTATTGACCTCTTAATTTACCGTCGATCTTAAGACATTCTCTACATGTTGTGTTCGCCTCACAAACTTCCAACCAACTGCCTACTCCTCTTACCCCCTCTTTATTAAAGCCATGTGACGTCACATCCGTTTCCAGTACATGACAGGGTCGAGATTACATTGAATGCGTTCGCTGAATCAATCACTCTGGTTCCCTGTGTACGTATCAACGTTGGTCCTCGAATCTAAACTACCAAATGAATACTAGCAAATTAGTACTTACTATTTAACATTACTTACTAGCCGACGTACCCATCTCAGAATGGGCGCCTAATACTGAGACCTTCTTTACTAAGTACAATGAGTTTAGATGCTAAAATACTTCAAAGTAACCAACAGCAAAAACGGTGAAAATTGTAAAAATTACGTTTAATTCTGCGCTTAGAAATTTTATTTTATTTTTTACTTGTATTACCCCAAATAACGAAACTTTGTCACTGAGACGTACGGGGCTTCTGTGAATAGGGATAAGATTAATACGGGCATCCTAAGTAGTGAGATGTGCAGCGAGATATTTGTTCACATTACATTTAAATATCTGCATGTTAGTACAGCAGGGAAACAGGGACAGAGAGGGAATTCCAAAAGCTAACATTTTAAGGAAAGAAGAGTTAAACCCCCCAACAAGGGCTTTTAAAATTATCGAAATTTACTCAATTAGCATTAGTATTGCACAAGTAGTAATATATTCAATTCTATAATAAATAGCAATGTATATATATATATATATATATATATATATATATATATATATATATATCTGTTCCGTAGCGATTAAAAAAACTACCGGACGAATCCATTTCAAGTATATAGAGAAATTGAGAAATCAAATAGCAAGTCAGACAACCCACCGGCTTCAATCTTTTTCTATAATGAGACGTTTTCTTTCTTTTTTATTTTCTGCTTTCTATACCGATTTATACCTTTTACTCGTTTTTTGAACTTTCTAATTTGAAACGTTTTTTTTCTCATTTGCATTTGTTAAAACTTTACCGATACAGACGTTTTTTTTATTTAGAATATGAATAGTTGTGCGAACACTAGCGAAAGGTAACTGTTCCCGAATTTATCACGGAGGGTGTACACTAATTATTAGTATAATGTTAACTCTGCCATGACACCCCTGTTATGCCAAAATTTATTCCTGAAAAATTTAAACAGTATCAAAACTATACGTATTTATTGTAATTATTAGTACTAGAAGTAGTAGTAATAGTATTAGTTTTATAATCCATCGATGACACATCGAGTATGTCAAGGGTGCTTCATACTAAATTTAGCACAAGTCTGTACAATAGCTATGGCGCCTATAAGTGCTTTTGTTTATGTTTTTAGCAGTAGTGTTATAATCATCCCCCCCCTCCGAAACACTCGGTATATCAAAGATACTTCATACACAATTTTGATTATTTAACTATTGGGTCACTATTTATTAAGGCCAATAGCCACTTAGGGATAAGTGTTAATGAAATCGAATGATTGTCTGCCGAAATACGGGGAATGCTATGAACTACGTTTGGATAATTATAAGGCGGTTTATGACAATAATTTATTGACATTGAATTAGAAGTCAACCAAGTTGTAATAAAAAAGGAAACAGTCCCGCGGTAAGGTGTTCCATAGGCGGGAATGAAAAAAATATTTTTCAAATTTTTGTTTACCCAAACAAGGTATATTGCCATTGAAACGTAAGGGGTTACTGTGACAGAGGCCATATTAACAGGGTGCAACCTGGGTTAGGCAAAGAAGCTCTGTCCCCTAGAGCCTATTAATGAGCAAAAGATAGACACACAAAGAATGTTCAATTAATATTTAGATTACACCCCCACATCTCAAGAGTGGTTCATTCTTGTTTGGTCCGAATATGTGTTGTAGTCTATAAATGACGGACAGAAAGACCAACCAAAAACTGCTTAGTATATAGATGACAGTTCGCATCTGAAAATAGCTTAATTCCAAGCTGGTGTCTAGTGCGATTAGGATACATTTCGGTAACCTTTTATGTGCCCTGTGTAGTCATAGGAGGTCAACCCTTCTAGGACTTGTTTCCTCTTTTTGGGGAGGAGTTAGTTTATTGCCAACTACCTGAAGGTCTCCGGCCGGGGAATGCCAACAGGGTTTCTCAGGCAATTTATAATAGCCCAAAGTGCCCCTTATTTAGGGACGTTGGTTTGATTCTCCCCACCTTCCGGCTTTATGCCACACCTTGCTGCGGTGAGAAGGAAGTAAATACCCAAATACGATCGTGTCGAGTAGTTTTAGAGCCTATATGTTACCAGGCGGTTGAGACAAAAATATATTCAATTTATTTATATTAAAATCGAAGATACAAACAATTGCCACAGAAGGGTGCTATCGACAGGAGCGTCTTTAGTCCTCACCATCAATTGACTTGGCTTTCGATCCCCTAAAAGTTTATCATTTACTAATGCCTGAAACTTGTGCGATCCGCCAACAACGATATTCGTGGCAAGACTTCGTTCTTTAACGCTTTCATAAGTGGTAGTCGGCTGTGCGTCAGTAATTAGGTCCTTCACAATAGATGTTAATGAAGTCGGAAATGCACTTAAGAAAATATTCAACTATCTGGTTTCAGAAGTCATACTATTAGTGGCAAAATGTGCTTTATTTGAGGGAACCAATCCCGGACGCCGCCGACGAATGTTGGTATCAAACAACTACTCTTAATACAAAAGAGGAATTTTGGTCAGCCGACTTAACCAACAATGTATATGCAATAAAGTCGTTAGTGATATGCTGAGATCATCATTGTTTTTTTTTTTCAACATCATGCACGTTCAGCCAGTAACCCCTCCCTTAGTTTAATCGGAAACAGGCCCCCATATCTGAAGCGACGTGCTGCGTAACTAAATTAAATATTCATAACTAACAATTTTTTATATTTTCCAACTAACGTTATGGGAAACCGAAACCTGGCAGACTGGGTATTGTAAGGATGTTCTTTATCTGATACCCTATTCGTTTTTACTGGCGCGTTTACACTTGTACGCTGTTTCCAATTTCTGTTTCCTAACCATTCCATCAGACGCTGGTTGATTTTCTAAGTCATGCAGAATTTGCATGGAATCTCTTGTTAGCGCAATATCGCACATGTGTAGCTGGTAACATTGTGCCTTTCCTGCTCGCTGAAAACTGACGACCACTTTATCCGATAAACATGAAATTCATGCAAAACAACCACCCAAAAGAGTTGCTTATTTTTTCTCAATGTTGAATTACCAAAAATGTACTTTATATTTTATTGCCCCCTTCTCACGCATCTGACGTGTGTCAGTCGCAGAGAAAGACAGAGGGAGAGAGAGAGAGAGAGAGAGAGAGAGAGAGAGAGAGAGAGAAAGAGAAAGAGCAAGCGAAAGGGGGGAAGAATAAGGTTGACAAACATCATGCTAACCCAGGGGTGGCACTCCCTGATAGTTTTATGCTTGTTTCTTGGAGAGTCTAAGATAACTAATAGAATGTCACCCTGCCTGAGTACTTTTGCGATGAAATTTCCAGACAGTCCATAAAACGTTGAATTAAATAACTTCAACTTAAATAAATAAGCCTGATAAAAATCTAATGTAAATTGTATATATACACCAGAAAAGACGTAGAACCTAACAAAATTTTAAATATAAGCCACATCTAATATTACTTAATATTTAAATATTATATATATAGTATAATATATATATATATATATATATATATATATATATATATATATATATATATACATATATATATATAAATATAATATATTTATATATAATAGTATATACATAGTATAATAGATATATATATATAATATAAATATATATAGAATAATATATATATATATAATATACATGATATAATGTATATATAATATAATATATTATATATAATATAATATGTAATATAATGTATTTATAATGTAATATATCACATAATAATGTATATATATATAATATGTTTTTTTAACATGGTTCACCCCAGACAAGGCAGGCCGCCACTAGTTGTAAGGGGCTACTGAGAAAATGAAAAGGGGAGAAGGTGTGTGTGTGGGGGGGTCAGCCTAAATTGGGATCTGCACAGCGAGATGTTTGTTTACATTAGTTTTAAACTTCTGCATGTCTGTACTGTCGGGGAACCAGGGGGCAGGAAGTGAGTTCCAGAGGCCAGCAGCACGAGGATCGAAGCTATTTGAGTAGAAGGCTCTCCGGCATCTGGGGACCTCCACAGTGTATGAATGAGATTTAGTTGATTGTCGAGTTAGTATAGTGAATTTACGTCGAGGGGGCACCAGAGTAGCCAATTCATCGGAGCATAATCCATTGAAGTATTTGTAAAACAAACATAAGGATGCTACATTGCGGCGATGGGACAGGGACTGGAGCTTTGCTGACAGTGAGGGACCTACTAGGTTGGCGACTCTTTTTTGGACCTTGTCAAGGAGGGAGAGACCAGTAGATGATGCACCAGCCCAGATGTGACAACAATACTCCATGCATGGGCGGATGGTGTCTTTGTAGAGATACAGGATAATGTCGAGTGTGAGGAGTTTACTAGCACGGTAGAGGGAGCCCATCTTCTTTGCGGCAGCCTTGGCAATGTCTTCAATGCATTTGTTCCAATTCATGTTACCTGTGAAGGTTAGGCCGAGGAGTTTGAATGATGAACTCTCAGGTAGGGTGTTATTTGCCATGGCAATCGGTGGTTGGTGAGACTTCTTGTAGTTGTTGAAGGAAAGGAGCTTTGTCTTTGCGGCATTAAAAGTTACCAATCATTTATGACCCCAATCCACTACAGCCTGGAGGTCATTTTCTAAAGATTCAGCCATTGCCTCGGATATGATCGCGTCGGTTTTGCCAACATGGCGAGAGTAAAGTGTGGTGTCGTCGGCAAATAAACCAATCTCCGACTCTATGTCATCAGGGAGATCGTTTATATAGATCAGGAACAACAAAGGCCCAAGGATAGATCCCTGGGGTACATCAGCATTTATGTAATGTTGCTTAGATGAACGGCCATCGAGAACAACCTGGATTTTTCTTTTGTTTAGGAAGGATCTACTTATACCAAGTAGTTGCCCAGTAATACCGTATGAGCGTATTTTCATGAGAAGCCCTTTATGCCATACCTTGTCAAAGGCCTTGGATATATCAAGCGCTACTGCCCTAGCTTCACCTGCCTTGTCGAGTGTATGATACATGCGTTCAGAGGTGACCGTTAGGATGTCTGCAGTAGATCGTACTTGTCTAAATCCATACTGGCGGTCAGATAGAAGTTTAGCATCAACTAAGTGCCGTACTATCGCTAGATTGATTAAGGATTCAAAGATTTTGGCAAAGATCGGCAGTAGACTGATTGGGCGGTAGTTCTGAGGGTCGGTTCTATTCCCTGAACTCTTGTAGACTGGTACCACAGAGGCAATTTTCCAGCTATCGGGGAAGCAAGATTCAGCTAGACATTTATTGTAGAGTTTTGAGAGGACAGGGGCCAGTTCAGCAGAGCATTTCTATATTACTATTACAGGTATAAGATCAGGCCCACAAGCTTTAGAGGTGTCAAGGTTTTTTATGATGTCTCTGACCTGGGATGGGGTGATGACCAGGTTATCAAGTGTGACTTCGGTCCGCAAAGGGAATTCAGGGAGGGGGTGGTTATCTGAGTCTAAAGTAGAGTTAGAAGCGAAACGCTGTGCAAGTATTTCAGCCTTATCAGTGGCCGTGCAAACGACATCATTGTGGTTTGATAGTGGGGGAATCTTTGATTGACCATTATTCACTACACTATTGTAGATTTTCCAGAAATCGCGAGTACCTAGTTTCTGTGACTGGATGTGAATGAATTAACAAAAAAGTTAGCATAATATAAAATGAAATAATAAAATAAGGTGCGAATAAAATTTTATTAGAATTCAATGTTCAGGCAAAGTACCTTAAAGTCCTTAACTCATGAGTTTTCAAAGAAAATTCTTCTCCCTAAAGGACCATTACCGCAATGACATTACTGCAGATAATAAAATTAAACTTTGAAAATATATAAAAATACATAAACTTATATAAAACATCAAATATATCAGTCCAAAACATACTTTTTTGTTAAAGCTGTACAGTTCATCCAAGTCATAAAATTTAAAACATATACAGGAAATATATCCAAGAGGTTGATTGAAAAGTGATCCAGGTGGTGAATGGTAGTCCAAAAACGAAAAAATTATCCAGGCGGGAAATCTGTTTGCAATTGATGCAGTAAATCACAGTGAAAAATGTATCCAAGGTGTATGCAAATTAATAAAACGATAAAAAAAACAAATCATATAAAAAGTAATATAAAAGTATATATATATATATATGAATCTGTTTTTTGGCTAAAATAATATATTTCTTCACATTTGATGAATAAAAAATTGTCTTACGGAAAACGTAAAAACATGTAAAATTATAGGTGAAATTATAATTTTTATATTTCGAGCGGTCCTCTACCCTTTATCAACTATGGTAAAATTGAATGAAGTCGAAATTTCAACTTTCTGCAGCGTTTATTCTTTGTCTAAACGTACACATCAGTTGACGCAAAATCTTTCTACGGATTGGTAAAGAAAACCGTTGTCTTTAAAAAAAATGCACGTATGCGCGTTCATCTCGTCGTGAATTACAGTTAAAACAACTGATTCCTTCAGTGAACAAACTTTAATTCCAAAACAGAAATTTTTCTCAGAATGTAAAATATTTTCACATATCAAAGACTCTCACAACAGAGTTCAAACATTTTTTTGTGTGCATTCATTTTTATAATCCATTTTGTTTCTTTCTGTTTGCGTGCATATGTGGACGGGAAATGGATGTCTATTAAAATACATTTAATGTTTTGGAGTGCAAGGTCTGCTTGGTGGAAATGTTCGGTTATTTGGAAGTTTGATGTATTTTGTTTAATAACAAGTTTGAGTTTTTCCTATCGATCTCTAAAAGGTAATTGTGTCTCAGTTATGTATCCACCATTTTGGCATTTTGTACAACAATTGTAATATATTACATTAGGACTATCACATATAAAATGTGTTGGTTATATTAAGATACGTGTATTTGGAACTGTAAAGGGGGAATTTATGA
Organism: Sepiola atlantica; assembly: GCA_963556195.1. Taxonomy (NCBI): domain Eukaryota; kingdom Metazoa; phylum Mollusca; class Cephalopoda; order Sepiida; family Sepiolidae; genus Sepiola; species Sepiola atlantica. The sequence goes on from OY744516.1 coordinate 59,322,570, forward strand.
TTAAATGCTGACAGACTAGACATCTAAGTATAGTTACTCTACTTAGTTTATGTGTACGTCGGCCATGAGTAAAGCTCGTGGGAATGTGGTTTTGTGCGTTTTTTCTCTTGTATCTCAGAAGTTATTATATATATATATATATATATATATATATATATATATATATATATATATATATATATATACTTACATACAAGTCCCCACATACACCCCACGCACCCCACATACACTCCTGACATAGCCAGCTTGTCAAGTACTCCTACTCTCCAAAACTTTCACGCCTAACCACAACAAAATCTTCCCTCTCCCCCTCGCCCATTTCCCCCTTTCGACTACTTCTTTCACACTCTTACCCACCCACTCCTCCCACTTTCAAATCACCTTCATTTCTCCAATTTTTTTCTAAATCTTTGACACTACCTACAGACCAAACGCACAGAGCCTCCCCCTCCCCTCCTCTTTCCCCACCTCTCCACTTTTTCACTCACAGCAATCCACATTAATTTCATTCCCTGCCACTGACTTCTCTCAGCCCGGACCTCGGTCCTGTGCTCCCAGTAGTGGCTACTACTTCTTCTCATTAACTTATCATGTCAACACAATATTTTCATGTACTTGCATGACATTTTTCTTAAAATTATCATCCTGAGGAAGCCTTACAAAGAAAGACGAAACGTTGATGAATACATAAAAAAACAAAAAACATCTTTTGGTTTTTCCTTTTTCATTTCACACACACACACACATATATATATATATATATATATATATATATATATATATATATATATATATATATATATATATATATGTTATGAAAATTATGGAAATAATATTCCAACGTGATGGAATATGAAAAAGGGAAAGCCAAAATTATTTATATATTTATCTACGTTTCGTCTACAATATTTGAAAATATTTGGTGCGTTTGTGACATGCATAACATTTTTGTTTGTTCCCCTTTCTCTCTTTCTCTCTTTCACTCTCCATCTCTCTTTTTCTCTGCAGCTACGAGTTAAATACTATTATGTATTTGTAGTAATATTTCCTTTTGTTTGTAATGGACTATTCCAATCTTTTTATTCTTTGCTTACTTTATGACCGTTCACTGTTAATAAGCCGAGATATATATATATAGATAGATATGGAAAAAAGAGAAAGAGAGGCAGACACTGAGAATGAGATTGGATAGATACTGTATAAAGTGAGAGCCGCGGTGGGATAAAACCACACACACACACGCACACACACACACACACACATATATATATATATATATATATATATATATATATATATATATATATATATATATATAGAGAGAGAGAGAGAGAGAGAGAGAGAGAGGGGAGAGAGGGGGAGATAGAGGGTGAGAGTAGTAGACTGAAACTGCAAATAACAGCTAAATAGAACAAATATAATGGATTAAAACATAACTCAATCCCAACCCAATAATATTTTTACATATACTTGGTGTGATTAAAATATATAGCAAAACTCCTTAGGGAAACAAACTTTAGTAAAATGTCATAATAATCGACACGAAGGAAGAATCCTGCCAAATCGTAGATTTTGCTGTACCAGCAGACTAAAGAGTGAAGATCAAAGAGACAGAAAAACGAAGCAAATACACGGAACTCCGCAGAGAATTAAAAGGGACATAGAGTATGAAGATAGTCAATATGGTAACAATAATTGTAGGAGCACTATGGACAGTCCGGAAAGCCCCGGAAAACAGTGTCGGAGAAATTGGAATCAAAGGAAAGACTGAGATCATACAACGGACGGCAATAATGAAAACAGGTGAAATCTTACGGAAAAACCTTGAATGTAGAAACCAACCCACATAAGCTACGAATGTTAACCAGTCAACTGGAAGTTGTAATAAGACAAAAAACAAAAAAACACAGAAAGGACACCACCACATGAAACCAAGGAACAGAAAATGCAAGAAATTTCATAAACTCCTCTCCCCTCTAAAGAAAAAGATGGAAACAGCCTTGGCTGATACCACACAAAATAGTCGTGAAGGGTCAAGGAGGATGGAAAGACCGAAGAGGGAGAGCACTAACCAGACCTCTACTGGAAGAAAGCGGAGAGTACTAGGACCTTGGGGAGGCTTATTGCCATCCAAATTCCAGCGAAGACCAAAGGTCGTTGCCAGCAAGAAATCGAAGGTAAGCGTCTGCAAAGTAATTTGCAATAGTTATCGAAAAAGGTGGAGAGTACTTTAAATCTGGGGAGACTTTATGTCACTTAGACTCCAGGGAACATCATCGGTGATTATCAGTGAGCAATCACTGATGATGACCTGTGTGAGAACTTCTAGTGAGTACAAATAATAATAATAATAATAATAATAATAATAATAATAATAATAATAATAATAATAATAATAATAATAAAGAGTGCGAAGAGTACTTATATTAGCTTATTGCTACCCAGATCCCAGGGAAGACCAATGATCAGACCAGCGAGAAATCAATGTTAAACAGCTGCTGTGATAACGCAAAGTCATTTACAATGGTTATCAAAGAGGTGGAGAGTACTGGAAATCTGGAGATATTTGTTGTATTCCCCCCTCAGGGGAATCCACCCTTTATTATCAGTGAGCAATCACTGATGATGACCAGTTTGAGAACTCCTAATGAGTACAAATATGAATTAAAATGTGACGCTCCCATCACCTTCTCTATATCTCGATTGTAAAGTGTTTGTTGAGATGACGATATCGACATTATTTCCTGTTTATAATATTTTATTCAGCTATAATTACCGTAATTATATTTGTGTATTGTAGCTATATTACAACGATATTCCGCAGCTATGATATTCCGTAAATCGAATGTGGATACACCGCGAAAAATCGCAAATAAATGGAGTAATGATGTTTCTGATGTTAGATAGACCGAAAGATAATTATTGTAAAGTGACATGTGCGAAGACAGAGCTCTTCAAGAATCCGAATAGTGTCTTAAAACACCGTGGTTATCTATGTTGTATTTGACTATAATTACCGTAATCATGTATTTGTTTATTGTATGTATGTCACGACGATTTTCACTGTTATTACATTCACTTAAATATGCAATTAGTAAATAAATTAATGAATGAATAACAATGGTACATTACTTGCAATTAGATATCTTGCATAATGTAAGCACTAGTATCAATTGCAGATATTTTTTCTAGTATATACGACAAACGGACCCCAAAGGAGTAAGTACTGCCTGAAAGGATGGTATCATAACAAACAAACATATACTACAGTATCCTCTCAAAGGAGGACGTAATTCGAAAGAGAATGGTCTCATAACCACAGAATAGAATACTGCCCTCATCCCGTAAAAGGAGAATATAATGTATTTGATGGTATGACAATAGAACATATACTACATCCCCTGAGAAGGTAATGCCTTAGAAGATGCTCTAATGACATCAGAACATATACTACATTATCTCTACTACAAAAAGGAGAAGGTCATGTATTGGAGAATAATAGCATGACTACAGAACAGATACTACACTACCTCCATGAATTGAGTATTCATTAAAAGATAGTAATAGTATAGTTTCCGATTCAGATAAACATATGCCAAATCTCCATGATTATCAGAAATAGAAGCAATAATATCTTCATTATAAATAGAAGTAATAGTATATTTTCAGCTTCAGACCCACATATACCAAATATTCAATGGTAATAGATGTGGTTACACAGAAAAGAAATCGACATACAATTAGCCATAATCGTTTTAACTGAAAGAAAATCCGATTATACTGATAATGTTTGCGTTTATTGCGGCAACTATATTGCCGCTATAAATCGTCGACAAGTTAAACTGTAATTTCTCACTTTAATGAAAGTGTGAATGGAATAGGAAACTATTATCGACTGCAAAATTCATAATACGACCCTGAATGTTTAAGCCAAGCGTTTATATGTATTCGTATCAAATTCTAAACTCATATGAGCTGAAATCTAATTGAATGTATGAATGTACAGATCTGTATCAATAGCAATAATGTTTACAGAATATCATGTTGATCATATAAAGAATAGTGTATGTGTTGTGTGTCGTTAATTTCTATAAAGTTAAATAATGGAAAATATTACTAATAAAGAATCGGCGTTTGCTTTAAGTTAAGTAACTAGCAGTGAACCGTTTAAAACAATTTCTAAATAAAATATATTAGTGTTAGGAAATGTAAAAGACTGTTACTACAAAGCGCATCCGTAGTGTTAGCAACGTGTGAAGTGAGGAAATGTGTATCTTACAAAAATAATATTACGGTGTAATGAGTGGTGGACGTGGTACATGTTAATGAGAGTGTACAAACTCCGCCACATTGCTTTTAATGATACAAAACTAAAATCTCTTCCATTGTTTTCCCCTGTAGATTTAAAATAACAATACTTTATTAGATTTTATGTAGATTCTCTAACCTTTCCTTCTACAAGGAACACACAAAAAACGTCAGAGAAAAACACACAGACATTGTGTTTTATATATATATATATATGTAGATGAACATATTTTTAATGTAGCTTTTTTATAATAGTATTCCGGTGAATGATATAGGGGGAAATCTTAATATATATATATATATATATATATATATATATATATATATATATATATATATATATATATGTAATGTAAAGTGAGAAAATGAAGATAAAAATCATATCCTTAAATTATATCCTATCTTAAATAGTCGATGGTCGATATACGATGTAGTGCATTAATGTAGGAAGATAAGTAATGAAAATAAAAAAATGGATAAAATGCAATATTTAGTAAACAATATTTGTTCAAACAAGGGTTGTATGAAAAAATATTTTTTTATCCTTTATCCATGGGTTTTCAAAGATATGTTCTTATCATTAGAGAAAATTTGACGGATAAACTAGTAAAATTTACTGAAAATATGTAAACATAAAAGATATAAAAATAAAAAAAACTCGTCATCATAGAAAGTCCGTGTAAGCAAATCTGAGGATTCAAAGTATAAGCAAGTGTTAGGTGATGCGTTAAAAAATTAATTACTCTCAACGCATCACCTAACACTTGCTTTATTGTTTGCTTATACGAACTTTTATGCTTCTTCAATGGTGACGATTATTTTTAAAATTCAATGGTGACTTTTAATTTTTAAAATTGTTTATATCTTTTATATCTTTTATATTTTTATGTTTGCATTAGAGTATTTTTTTTGATTTATCCGTCGAATTTCCTCTGTTGATAAGAACATATCATTGAAAATACATGGATAAAGGAAAGGAAAAAGTTTATTTATATTCCCCTTGTTTGAATAATTTATGATTTAATAAATATTGCCTTTTATCCAATTTATATTCTCATCATTTATATTTTAGAAATATATATATATATATATATATATATATATAGTCTCGGAAGTTTCTCAACCATTAAAACTATATTAAAAAAAAACAAAAAAAACTTATAGTCCCAAGTCTTTCAGTGGAAAATCACTCATGTAAGTCAATTTATTTTTTACAGTTATTATATTAGTTTGTTTCTAACACTATTTTAAGGGATCATCAGTTGTTTACCATGAAAAACTGTTTCGGGAATTTAATATATATATATATATATATATATATATATATATATATATATATATATATATTATTTGCGTTAGAGAAAATCAGAACATATCAAATATGATATCATCGGTTTCGAGCTGTTACAGCTTAGGAAGACAAATAATAATGTAACGTAAACAACGTAACGTGAGCTTTCGTCAGTCATGTTAAAAATTGGGGTTGTCGTCTTTCTAAACCGTAACAGTTCGAACTCGATTGTATCATGTTTGATATGTTCCGATCTTCTGTAACAGAATTAATAGAATAAATATTTAGTTCTTATTATTTAATTTTAACAGTTTGTTGGATTTTTTCCTTACTAAACCAAATACTATATATATATATATATATATATATATATATATATATATATATATATATATATATATATATATATATATAAAGTAATCCAACAAAAGATATAAGCGTCAACTAATATCTTATAATTAGTGAAACATCCGGATAAAAACTGAAGCTCAATATACTGGATAGAGCATTAATATTATATATATATATATATATATATATATATATATATATATATATATATATATATATATATACATATTGGGTATTGACTGTATCGAACGCTTTTATCGTATCAACAAAGACCTGATATAGGTATAGACAATGTTTAATATATATATAATCTAACATATTTATATGTAGTAGAACTTTTCAAATCCTACCATAGCATAATTTTGACGTCTTCGTATTAACCTTTCTAAAATTTTGACATCAAATTCAAACTTTTCTATTGTAATGAATATGAAGCTAATCTTTGTTGTTTTTTATATGGATAATAGAATAACTTTTAATAAATGAATATAATATTTGGAAGAAACACACTTCCGTATAAAAACAGTCATAAATAGAAATGCATAATGCAGCGAAATTCAATAAGAACTGACAATAAACGAATTATAAATTCATAACTTCCATAAATTTTCAAACATTTTATAATGTACTTTGGTTTTGTCAGAAATGAGAATATTTGATTCACCAGCTGCAATCTGCATGGCTTGTAGGACATCTGATAGTCAAACATCATACTACCAGTTCCTGCTGCCTATGTACAAAAATACGACTGTATTTCTCGAACAGTTCAGTCTAGTTCTTATCTGCACATATCAGATTTTTACTATAGTTGAGTCGGTAAACGTTTCGATTCTTGACGCATCCGACACATTTCATTTTATCGGAAAGACGATATGAAGTAGCTAAAAAATGTATTATTTTGGATTATGAAATGCTGAACATGGCGTTAAAATCAGTTTAGTATTACGTATGAAACAGGGGAAAAACACTTTTCAAATTAGTAAATTAGCTGATATACTGGCATAATCAAACATGGCCGGTAGTCGATATAAAAATGAGAACGGAGAAAGAATCAAACGAAACGACGTACAGTCTTTTAGTGAGTTATATAAAACTAATTGGTGCTTCTGCATCGTGCAGTAGATATGAAATATTTCCGTTTTTAATTTAAAAGACTAACATTAAAGGGGAGATAATTCAAACCTTTTGGGGTGCGCTTCTAATTGTGTCTTGGATAAGGCTGAACACAGCGTCACCGAGTCAGGTCACGGCACCTGAAATAAGTGTGTGCTTGCAAAAAATAAATTACATTACTCTTATCTCTAATTAAAAAAGCTATTCTACGTTTACGTCCATTTTTGGAGAAACCAGTTTTGACAAGTTTTTAAAATTTATCTCCCTCTTTCATGGCCCCCAAAGTTTGAATTATCTCCCACTTTCATGTCACTCTTTTAAATTAAATACGGAAATATTTCATATGACAGAATTTATTTATAACAATTAAAGCATTTATAAAAATAGTTGTTTCACAACATGATTCTTGTGTTTTCGCAACATTTGTTTTTTATATAACTTATCAAAAAACTTTACTTCTTATCGTTTGACCTCTTCTCCGTTCCTATTTTTATATAGACGCTGCATCTATTCCAGTATGCCGGCTAATTTTATATAAAAAGTACTGTTTTTTTCCCATTTCATACGAAATACTAGATTGATTCTAATGTCAATACTTTCAGCATATCATATACTAAAAAATGGTTTGAACTACTACATATCATCTTTTCGATAATATTACGTAAGTCGATGTTTCTAGAATCGAAACGTTTACCTTTGAGTGACAGATGCGACCGCAGAGAGGCACCTGCACATCATTTGATTATATTGACATACGCTTATCCAACACGAGTACCATTCTCTGAGCCTCCGCGATTATAAACTGGTGACACGCAAAAAAACTTTGCAATATTCATTTTTAACTTTGTTTAATCGCGACCAGCATGAAAAAGTCGAAATACTAAAGACCGTCTGAGTGTCCTTGAGAATAAGGTGAAAAAAAAGTAAAACGTGAAAGACAACATTAGATACTTGGAACAGGAAACATTAGGCACCTGGAACAGGAAATATTAGGTACCTGGAACAGGGAATATTAGATACTTGGAACAGGAAACATTAGGTATCTGGAACTAATTTTCGAAGGAATTACCATCAAAACATAACGCATACGGGCGAATTCGAAGCATTGGATTCCCAACTACTTCCAAATAAAAATATGAAAAAAATATTTAAAATTACACATACATGTTTAAAGTTTGTGCTTCCTTCGCCGACGGTTTGCACTCGGAGCCATACAAAGCGAAAGTATAAGTTTGAAATATCGATATTTTATAGTAATGGACTTTTCGTTGTGTTTCCGAAACAAAAATCTATCATATATGACCGTTTAAGTATGAAACCGACGCAGTGATGCCAGAGGACAACTCATTTATTGTATGCCCCGAAGATTCAGGTATAAGTCCTAGTACTGAGAAATATTATGAGAAATGGAGATAGTTTAAATATAATTATGTTGCCCCCCCCACTCCCAAAAAGATTTGGATGCCAACGGCCACCGCCTGTTACCTCACCGTTTTCTGCACGCCCCTAGACGAATAAAAGTGAGGTCGAAGGATTGCATTCTCAACTTATTCCTCAATTTTATTGAGGAAAAAATGGGGGAGAAGGGTTGAAAATGAAGTAAAACTGAAAGAAAAAGAAGTGATAACCATACTTGTATGTACACAGAACAAACCTTTGTATGCTAAAATAAATCATTGGGTTGGCAGATAAGTTCCCGCCGCTTGTTTGTTTAACTCTTAAATGCTTTTTGTTTCAAATATGACACATTCTAACACAGTGCCTATTTAATATAATATTCAACCAAAATGTGTGAAACTGCAACATGTTTCACATCTGCAACGAACCTGGTGGCAAGTGTGAGTAGGTATTAGTCTGATGTTGTATCAGAACGCCCGCTAAATAGGTAATCAGTATCTTTGATGTCACGGGCAAGGGTCATCGGTGTGTCATCTGCCTAATTCAAGAGCCTAAACTTTTAAATCTGGCCATAATGGTAAGTAAATATTTTTTGCATTATAATTATTTAGATGCATATATTGTAGTGTTTTGTTATACATGTACACTTTTATGCCATTTGTTGCACTTTTGCAACATCATTTATTTTTGTTCAATAAATATTTTTTTCCAAAAATCTACTTTATATTACCCCTATGAAACTTTCTGCACCTTTTTCAAATCAATATTAAAAATTAAAAAAAAATTAAGAGCTAATTTTGGCATCTATTGTGTTTTCAAATTTTTTCGATAATTCTATTTTGTAATCCTTTTTGTGTGAGTTAATTTAAGTTTATTTATATTTATTTTATGATGATTAAAATGGAAAGTAAAGTTTAAAAAAAAATTTATACTTCCTTCTTTTTACGACGGACCGGTAATACATGGTGTGGTATTTAGTCCTGCTCGGGCAATGCCGGCTTCCTCCGAAGGGAATATCTAATCCACAAGCGGTCCCCAACCACATGTATATCCCGGTCATGGGAAATGACATACAGCGCCTAGCATCCCCAAATGGTCACCCATCTGGTACTGACCAGCATCCACGCCGCTTAACTTCGGGGTATCAACGCGATCATGCCGTATGCTTCTTTTGTTTGCTTTTGTTTATTTATTTATTTATTTATTTTTATTCTCGTTTTCTACCAAGGAAGTATTGAAAATCTTATTGAACGTTGGGAGGAAGTTGTAAAGAACAACGAAGAATACATCATTGATTAATTAGGTGTTATTGTTTTATTAAACTTTTAAAATCTAAATAATAAAAACGGCGGGAATTTAGTTGGCAACCAGTATCAGAACAGGTACAACACTATGCTCCTAGCCAAAAGGCCAAGTCGCGTGTTTACTTATGCACCACCGCTCATCGCTGTCACGTATGTCGCGATTCATCGCATATTCACGCCGAAGTTAGGGTTAGGGTTAGGTTTAGTAATCTCTTATGAACGAAGCATCCTGTTGGCTGAATTCATAGTGAAAATAACAGTGAATAATCGAATGCGAGAAAGGTGTGGCACAAGGCCGGGGTTACTGTGACGCATATGAATATGGTAACTGTTTACGTCTTTACGCGTTGCCAACCCAATAGATAAAGACAAAAAATGATAAAGTTGACTTACCTTGATATGGTGGTAAAATATTAACCGACGCTTCCTTGACGATTTTGGAAGGACCTCCCACGTGCAAGTTTGCTGCGTGACATCTGTAGTGCGCATTTTCTGTTGCGTTTATGTGCAACAGTGATTTTACAACTTTTGGCGATGCCATCATATTTATATAGAAGACGCTCTTTTGATAATTTTGCGTCAGATTTTTTGGGTTCTCGATCTGAAACAGAAAAAGGCAAGAATTTTCATATAAGACCAAAAAATCATCGACAAGTTCAAATGAAATCCGTAATTATCCAGGCTTTTTGGGCCTTTAAAGGGCGGTAAAAGAAATAAGACAACCAGGAGGCAGACTTAATAAGAATATGCATTTACAGAAAGTACCGAATAATGTTTTGTGAGAGAACGTTACTGGCTTGGTCATAGCGACTCTTTCTGTTACAACCGTTATTATTATTCATAGTGTCGGAAAAAAAACTATTGCATATATATTGATGTTGCCAAAAAGTTCGTTCGTTCGTTCTTTAAATGTCATCTTTCCGGTCTATTAAAGATCGTTTTATATTCTTATTCTCTTAAATCCTTATTTGGTGTAGTGAGTATGTTGATGTCAGTGTGTAATAAGCCTATTTTACTCAAGAAAAGGACAAAAACGCTACAGTAACCTGCATAAAAATATGCCATGTGTATAGGGAGAATACTATTATTAGAACGGGTGTGCCGAAAACGTAATGTGAGTTGTCAACAACCTGGGTTCACAACGAAAAGCGGGGCTATACATGGTTTATACATCCATCGGTAAGTGAAAATATAACATATGGCACCTGTTAGATCACTACAACTACCATTATATAGTCTACTTTCATTACAGTCGAAAATTGATAGTGGCATACTTGTTAAAACATCCCTATTCATATATATATATATATATATATATATATATATATATATATATATATATATATATATATATATATATGAGAGAGAGACAGACTAGGAACGTTCTCCATCTTTTTATGAAGTCTTTGTTCATAGCTAACGAAGTATTTTGGCTCTGAAGGGCTGAAAAGAAAGGAGGTAAAGTTAACACGAGTTTATGTTCCGGAATTTTTTTTGATGAGGATTGATAATTTTTTATTATTTGGATTATTCGGACTACTGTTCTCATCTTGGATGTTGCTCTCACAACCTTTCGGCCGGTGTAACCTTCGACTTTCTTCAGGTGCATCTTTTCGAACTGGGGAATCTTTACGTCGAACACTTTATTTAATCCACCGAGGTAGATTGTTCTCGTTTCGTCAATCATGACCAGGTAAATTTTTATTCATAATTAGTATCTCCCGTGATTAGACTTTCAACTTCTTGAAGACTGTTACTTAGAACTGATTGTTACTCAAAACCTTTATCCATTGTGCCAGGCGTCCATGTCGGCACGCGGTGCAACGAATAAAATTCAACATAAAGATTCCCGAGTTCGAAAAGATGCACCTGAAGAAGGTCAGAGCTCATATCAACAGAAACTGTGAAAATAATATCCCTGACGAGAATAGTAGTCCGAATTATTTAAATAATACTAACTTTGCGGAATATTCTGACTGGCTTGTAATATTCTTCAATATACTATGGGTTAAGTATCGTGTTTTTACATTATATGTTTTTTTTAAGTTACGTGTTTAATTTTTAGCAGGGGGTACAGTTTTCTATGCAAGTTTGATATCAAATGATTATCTTAGTGTTCACAAACCTTTTAAATTTAAGTTTGTTGATTTGGATAAAAATTGAAATAAATATTCAAGACATAAGGTTTAGTTGCGTATATATCTTGAATTTAATCTTCGTAAGTGGACATAAAAGTGGTGAAAAACTATTTTGTTCGATAGATTAATTTATCAACTCGCAAAATATCCATAGTTGGACGTGTATTCTTCTGGAAAGATTATAAGTATGATGTCATCATTTTTATCATAAACGTAAGTAGATATTATTACTTACTTACTGGGAGTTCGCACACAAGTCATTAACAGTGATCTCACATTGGTAAAACTATGTGGCGTTCCCTGGAATCCGAGTAACAACAAAGCTTCCCAGATTTTAAGTAGCCACAGTTGCTTTCCATCATTGCAAGTTACTTGGCATTATTGCATCAGCCGTTTACTATCGAGTTATTGTTTATACCGACTGGTAGGTTTCTATTGAATTCGAGAAACAAAAAGCCTCCGCAGCATTCTAGTACTCATTAGGATGTTGCTATACTTTCTCGGTCTTTTTACTCCCTTCAGCCCCTTCAGAACCAATGCATGTAGTACCACTGTGTTTTTGGGACAGTATTATTATGTACTCACTAGGAGTTCTCACACGGGTGATCACCAATGATTGCTCACTGATAATAACGGTGATATTCCCCGGAGATTGAGTGACAAAATGTTTCCCCGATTTCCAGTACTCTCCACCTCTTTCGATAAACATTGCAAATGACTTTGCGTTATCTCAAAAGCAATTAACCATTGATTTCTCGCTGGCAATGATCATTGGTTTTCTGAGATTTGGGTGGCAATAACCGTCCCAAGGTCCAAGTCCTCTCCGCACACATTCAGTAGAGGTCTGGTTAGTGCTCTCCCTCCTCGGTGTTTCCATCCTCTTTGCCCCTCCACGACTATTGTGTGTGGTATCAGCCGAGGCTTTTCCCATCATATATATATATATATATATATATATATATATATATATATATATATATATATATATATATATATATTTTTTTTTTTTGGGGGGGGGGGTATTAATGAAATTACTTGCAGTTTTTGTTCATTCGGTTCATATGGTGGTGTTCTACCTGTGGTTTTATTTTCTTCCTATTGTAACTTCCATACCATTCGTAGCTTATGCTGGTTGGTTTCCGCATTCGAAGATCTTCCTTTAGATTGCAGCTGTTTTCATCATTGCCGTCCTTTGTATGGTCTCAGTGATCCCTTTGATTCCAATTACTCCCAGTCCTTTTCCAACTTTTTCGGGGCTGTTACTAGTGCTACTACGATTATTGGTATTATATTGACTTTCTTCATGCTCCATATTCATTTCAATTCTCTGGCAAGTTTCGTGTATTTACTTCGTTTTTCTGTCCCCTTGATCTTCACTGTCGTCTACTGGAACGGCAAAATCTACGATTTGGCAGGATTTTTCCTTTTAATTGACTATTTTGACATCCGGTTTTCTTGCTTGTGTGAGTTTATCTTTGAACCTTTGTGTCCCATAGGATTTTGTGGTTTTCATTTTCTCTGTACTGTCTCTGGTTTATGTTTGTATCATTGGTCCGCGTGTTCTAACTGAAGTTGTTTGCATAGTTCCCAAGAGACTGCTTTCCCCAGGCAGTCGTGTTGGTTCTTATATTCCTTTTGGGCTAGTTTACTGCATTCACTTATGTGATTTACTGTTTCGTCTCTTTGTCGACACACTCTGTATTCACTCTTTTCCTGGGGTTTATCTATCTTAGCTTTAATGTAGTTAGTCTTAATATCATTTTTCTGTACAGCGGCCAGTAGAGATTTCGTTTATTTGTTCACATATCCTTTTCTTAGCTATGCCCAGGAAAGTTCGTGGGGGTTTTCTCTTGCCATTCTCTATAAACGTCCATGGAGTTGTTTTTCTTCCCACATTTCTTTTACTGTCTTTTCGTTTCTCCTTTCGGTGCTTCCTGAGTTGTTCAGTGGGACAGCGTATCTTGCTGCGGTGATCAGTTTTTCTGTGTTCTTGGTTATGAATTTCTCCAGTTCCTTTTAAGTGTCTTCCACACAGTCTTATATACTTCCCAGTCCCTTTTCCACTTCGTTTCGTTTCACGAAGGTAAATATGAATTAAAAAATGTAAAAAGTTCCGGTGCGATAAAATCAACCCAACACATGAAATATATTATGTTAACGAGTAAATAGAAGGGATAAGATATACTAAGCTGTGATTGGTCAAAGCGTATCACGTGATTCGGTAAGAAAGATGATTTGAAATAGCCAGTGAGACAAAAAGCTACCTCGTAAGTTGTCTCCTTTGTCTTGAAAAAGATAAAACATATGGTAAATGGTTTGTCGCAATTAATATATATATATATATATATATATATATATATATAAGGAAATTGACAACATCTTTGAAGCACGGATTAGAATGTATTAAAGTGAAATATTTTGAAAATCAACAATCGTGCAATTTAAATGAAACATTTATTTATTTAATTTTTTAAACTATAAGACAGTCTCGCCTGACAAAGTTGTTCTACAACGAAAGCTTGCAAAAAAAAAAAAAAATTAAATAAATGAATTTTTCATTTAAATTGCCCGATTGTAGATTTTCAAAATATTTCACTTTAATACATTCTAATCCGTGCTTCAAAGATGTCAATTTCCTTACTTAAAAAAAGCGCCAATCTGCGCATAACATCGCCAGGACTACACTTATCTTAACGTCTTAAGAACTTGCGTCTCTTTCTGCTCATATCGTGATTCGACCCCTCTGGGTTAATACCATCAACATGAGGAGGAAGAAAAGAAGAAAAAAAAACTATAAGACAGTCTCGCCTGACAAAGTTGTTCTACAACGAAAGCTTGCAAAAAAAATTAAATAAATGAATTTTTCATTTAAATTGCACGATTAGCCTATGCTAAAACCGACTTTTTGTCGGTATCTTCCGGCTGTTTACGTAAACAGCCATAAGATGCCCAATGAAAACCCCGCAACGTCAAAATAAACATAACGCGACGAAAAAAATGAGTCAATATTTAAATCAAGAAAAAAAAAAACAGTAACCGTATGTAAAATTTGTAAAAAATATTTATTTTTTGTCGAAAAAATATAATGAAACAAATGTTATAAATTTTTTTCACGGGGAAGTTAAGGCTTGTTTAATTTTTTTTTTTTTGATTAAATTGTATTTTTTTGTACTAGTGCAGCTTTTGAACCAGACCGACTAGGTTAGGGTTAATTTAGCATTAGTTAGAATTAGGGTAAAAAAAAGCAACAGTGTTTTACCCTTTTTTAGGGGTAGGGTTTAGAGTTAGAGTTAAGGTGAAAAAAAAAAACAGCTTTTTACATTTTCTTTAGGGTTAGGGTATCTGAGAAATTGTTTTCTCATTTTCCAAAAATTGTTAACGCAGACGAAATTTACGATTTATACAATTCAAAATTGAAAATTGTCGCCTGCTGTCTCACAATCTGATTGGCTAAGAGCTTCGTCAGGTTCCGGCTGTTTACATAAACAACCGTAAGATACCGACGAAAAGTCGGTTTTAGTATGGGTCGCAAACTATACCAGTACCGAAAAAAGAAACAAGATGCAAACATACCAGTGCTCCATTTTTGCTCCAGTGAATTGTGGGCGTGGGGATTCCTGCTACAACACATCTCATTTGGATTTTCGAACCATAGTTCACAAATCGATCTTTTGGCGTCTCCACAAAAGTTGCTGGCGCTACAAATAGAAAAAAATTTAATTGTTAAAAATGACACAAGGAATATATATATATATATATATATATATATATATATATATATATATATATATATATATATATATATATATATTTGTATAAAGTTTGTTATGTGTATATCCTTCTATGTGAAATAATCACTTCTAAACTAATTAATCCATGATATTGAATTTTTGAACAGGCCGACAATGCGTAAGGGTAGGATAATATTTACTATCGTCCATATTATCCTTTAGTTTTATGCAAAGATGGCAAAACGATGGTGGAAGCACTCCGTGTAAATTCATAGACGTCTGATTTTTGTGAAATTTTAACAATAGGTATTAGACATCAATTAATACATATTCACCAAATTTTAGTTTCTTTTGAGTATTTTAGAAAGTATGATTTGAAAATTAAAATATTTCAGATTTGCATGGATCCATAGTCATTTCACATCAAGTAAGCAAGATTCAGCGAATTTCAATTTCTTCCTAAGACTCCTAAAGCCTTAAATTGCAGACATTTTCAATATTTGAATAAGAATTCTGGACATAAGATATAGCATCATTAAATCTTCATTTTAATATTTGTAAACGGACATAAAAATGGTACAAAACATTTATGTTCGGTGAATTATTTTAATCTTTCTCGGAACAAGTATTCTTTTATTCTCTCATATATATATATATATAAATAAATAATTTATTCTCTCATATGTATATATATATAAATAAATAATTTATTAACTACAGATATCGATGTTTCATGCTTACAAAAAGTTAACTTTTGTAGAAAGTTAATTTACGACGGTCGGCTGGCGCGAACTCCGATCATAAATCGCCACTGAATCGCAGTCAAGAGCGTTTCCCGTTGGCCACCACAAATTAGCCGAGAATTAAGGAGGAATTTAACTTTATAAATGCCAAGTCGCGCATATATATATATATATATATATATATATATATATATATATATATATATATATATAGCTCTTTGTAAATTAGCTAATAGAGAACTGTCTAGTAGCGGTCAATGTTGATATAAAACATTGATATGCAATTTAACACCGGCGTCCATGTCGTGGTCAAGTCGTCAGAACTGCTGACTATCAACTAGATGGTTGTAGGTTCGATCCATGGCTTGGGATGCGTGCTAGTCTAGCCTCACTGAAGAGCTGTGATACAGTGAAACAATCGGTCCATGGATTAATGCTTTAATGGGAAGCAAGAGTAAGCATTGTTGTGAAACCACATAGATGTTATTTGTCTTACTAGTTACTTTGGAATCCCCTCCATGTTCCTTGTTTTCCCGACTGTACCAGATTTAAATATAAAGACAACAACTCCCCACGTAGGGGCCTATTTAAATGTGGCCCTTATCACGGTGGCCTTGTTCGGAGTGAATCAACGTAAATGAAACAGGTAGATTTTAACGTCATATGCATAACTTGATTTGTAGATTTGACTTTTTAAAGTTATGGCAAGAATCACTCAGCACGCGGAAAATATTTTATTTATCTCCTCTCCAGGTTAGACACAACGTGTGGGTTTTGATGAAAGTGTTTCTGTGGAACGAACTGGATTCGAACCCGGCAGACCCCGTCGTTAACCACTTAGCCACCTTGCCATCGCCCGCGGTAAAGTATAGAGAGTCAGCAGCAAACAAAGTCAGATTTGTTTGTAGAAGAATAGGACAGAGAGATGAGAGCGGCAAAATAAATACAGGAATGGAGAAGAAAGAAAAATACGTGAGAGAGAGAGAGAGAGAGAGAGAGAGAGAGAGAGAGAGAGAGAGAGAGAGAGAGAGAGAGAGAAAGAAGGTATAGTGCTGACTGATCAAAGAATAGAAAGGCTTTGTTTTGGGGAAAAAGTTGTCGTGTGTTATCTTTCAAACTACCCACCACCCGCCTACAATTTATCAGTGAAAGGTTCCACCTTCGAATGACCGAAGGTGCAGATTTTCGTATCGTAGCCAAAGTCTCTTAATCCGTTTGCTAATCTTTTATCCTGCAAGACATTCGACTGAAAATGTGTGTCTGGTCCAAATGAGATAAGTGGCGATATTCAACATGCACCAATTATCAGATAAGAGCCGTCAGCTTTCTGGGACGGAAACGGTTCGTTTCACCGCCGAGATCGTCTCTTTTCCTTTTTCTTATTTCTTTTCGCTTTTCCGATTTTCTTTTCGCTTTTCCGATTTTCTTTTCGCCTTCTTCTGTTCTTTTTGTTTACTTCGCACATGATGTCTCATGGTGAAATAATGTTGAAACACGGGTTCTATTATTTCTTAGATTAGATATTGTTGTTATTCGAATGCATATGACTGTACCCTGTATCTTTGGTGTCATCACGTCTGGAACATTTCGACCGTTGTACTCTCATGCCTTCTCAGATGATATGGTATCGTTGTTTTTTTCTCTCCATTATTTACATATTTAACGACTAATAAGAATCTTAACAATTCATAAAACAATGAGGATATTTTAAAATATCGAAGCAAAGAAGCCGTTACAAAGCAATTTGTTTAAAAAAATATATATACATTTTCGAAAATAAATCCTATCTTCAGAGATATTTAAAATTGTTGCATCTACTGCAGTCTATTTTATGATGATCTCATTTCAAGCCACAAGATATTGGAATCGGGAATCAGAAAAATTGGAACTTTTTGGGGTATCGAAATTGGTATGGGAATCAGTAAAATTTGTGTTTATTTTCCGATTTTTAAAAACGAATCTAATGATAAAATGATAAATATTTATTTTATTTTAAAATACTAGTAAAACTAAAATCCATGAGTCATAACGAATTTAGGTTAAAATGGACCGGTAAAAATAGCACCGGTAAAAATGGCACCGGTAAAAATAGCACCGGTAAAAATGGCACCGGTAAAAATGGCACCAGTAAAAATGGCGCGAGTGGATAAATAAGAAAGGATGGCATAAGTGAAAAATATAAATAAAGCGATTTTAGAATTTGTAATTGCATCGGAATCGGGAATTTAGAACAGAATCAGTAATTGTATCAGAATCGGGAAAAATATTTGCATCGTCCCATCATTAGTAGCGAGTACTTTCAAATTACACAATTCTTCTAAAAAGAACAAACTCTTTAATATTGCCCCAACGTGCCGACGCTCTGTTCATAAAGTTAAGGATTGATCCAGTTCAATTCAGCAACCGAAAATAAGATCTCGCAGCCTGAAGCGACAACATTAGAAAAAAAGACTGCAAAAAAATGAAACAATTCTTAATATCTCTGAAAGTACGATAAACTCCCGAAAATTTAGATTAAAAGTTAAAAAAAAAGATTGTATTGTAATGGCTTCTATGTTACCATATTTTCAAATCACACCATGCTTCTAAAACGAATACAACCTTTATTAATAAGGATATTTGTTTACACAATATTAATATATATATATATATATATATATATATATATATATATATATATATATATATATATATATATATATATATATATATATAAGTAAGCAAAGTTTATTTACATTCCAAAAGCCAAGATTTTTTTTATTTTTCTTACAAAGCATTTTTGAAAACAGCTGCATTTCGGTAGAAATTACTTTACGAAATTTTTCGCTTAAAGTTACATTGAGGGAGTGGGGGCAACAGTGCAGGAAGTTCCTCGGAGCACATTCCATTAAACTACTTGTAAAACAAGTACAGAAGTGCCACATTGCGGAGATGGGCAGGGATTTGAGCTTGGTAGATAGTGTGGGACTTATTAGATTAGGGGCTCCATTTTAGACACTATCTAAGAGGGACATGGAAGTGGTTGGTACACCAGCCCAGGTATGACAACAATACTCCATGCGTGGGCGAATTGTGGCTTTGTAGAGATATAGGATACTCGCAGGTGTGAGAAGTTTTCTAGCTTGATTGCCGCCGTACTAAAAAATATTTCCATTCTATGGACATCCGGCGAAAACGGGGACCGCACGATATTATCGTATCACTGTTCAAATAAGATAACAGTTTAAATCTGAAACAATTTAACTGTGCAATAAAAAGACGTATCAGAAAGAATAAAAAATAAATAAAACTAGACTAAGGTTGTTGACTTTGTTTAACCACACTTGAAAAGGGTTAATATGACGTAAGAGAAACACAATGAAAATCAAATATAATAAAGTCAAGTTTAATTGAGCAAAATTGAGAAATCCTGCTTACTGATCCTTTCATTCACTTTCGAAATTCGTCTATGTTTTTCAATCTCAGGCTTGAAGTCAAGAAAGTACAAAATTATGAAGAAAATAAATGAGTACGTTTGATTCCGCTGAGAATCATCATATTGACATTGCTATTCAAACATTGATTAAACTTCTAGTAATTACATATATTCATGTACTATTTTCCTTTGATAGTAAATAGACAAGTTTACCGTTGAGTGATTTGACCCCCGACCAATCATAGATCTTGGCGTAGGAACACAGGAATTTGTTAGACTATTTCTTGCAGCGCTCATGCAAAATATTCTCTCGCTTTACCAGTTGGAGTCACGAGATCATTCTTTTTTTTTCATTTTATTTTTTTTACATTAAAGGTCACCGCTTATGAAGGCCAACAAGGCCATTCAAGGATAAGGGTTAAAGAGTTATACTTAAGGATAAAGGTTAAAGAGTTTGATTGGTGGATGATGAGGCAACATCGCGTTCACTGGCACGATGGTTGTAGCAGGGCAGAAATTGATTATTTATGGGGACGGTTCAACAAGAACTTGTTTACATTGGACTTGAAGACGACCATATTGTAGTCGGCAGATTATACAGGGTGGGCAAAAATAAGGGTCCTATTTTTTAAAATTCATAACATTTTTATTTATTGATTTTTTAATTTTTTTTTTTTAGAATAAGTAAAGGACCCCTTCCGAAGCAAGCATGAGCCGTATTAGCCCTAAGGAACGTACCCTCATTTAGAAAACATTATTTTTGCTTAAAAAACTCAAAACAGTGTAAAAAACAATACTTTAGTTTTTGTAAGTTTTAAGTGTTTTTCGGCTAAAATTTGTTTTGTTTATTTCAAAAAATCTCGGAAGGGTCAGTCTACACACACATAAAGTTTGGTGAGTTTAACTTTTATTTTGTGGAAGTTATTCAAATTCAAGTTATTCAAATTTAAAGATAGGACCCTTATTTTGGCCCACCCTGTAGGAGCAAAGCATATGTCGTTGGCTTTCCCAATTCGCGAACAACACGATAAACCTACCAAGGTGCGTTGGGCCCTTTGTAAAGATTGATTCTTAGCTGTTTTTAATTACTTTTAAGCATAGACACAAATAAAACGTATTTCTATAAACCTTCACTGTCGTCTGTTGTCGTCTATTTAATCCATAAATAGTGTAAGATGGACTTTCTATCACAGTCATCTTTAATTACAATAGAGAACGGGTACCATTCATTCATCCACCATCATTATAGAATCAGTTCGCATTTGTTCAATGTCTACATGCAATTGTCCCGTAGCTATCACATATCTTTATGTACTATTTCTGTGCTGTAAATAGACACATTTGCCGCTGAGTAGTTGACCCACTAACAAATTAGAGGTCTTGGTGTAGGAACAGAGGAAATTGTTGGACTACTTCTTACAGCGGCTACACGATTTCGGTTTCCCGCCTTGGCCAGTTGGAGCTAAGCCATTGCCTGACTAAGATATATTTCCGTTGGCTTTTACAACTCGCCAACGACATGATAAATAAAGCAAGGCGTGTTGTACTGTTTTGTAAAGATGAACTCATTATCTGTTTTGAAATTCTTTTCAGCATAGTCCCAAATAAAAGATATTTCTATTAACCGTTAATGTCGTCTGACGTGTATTCTATTCATTTAATCACGGCCAGCTTTAATTATAATGTAGATCGATTACCATTTACAGTACACATCTATCTATTATATAAATGGCAGTTGTCTGTGTGTATGAATGTGTGTGTGTGTGTCCAGCTAAATGCCAAAACCTACAAAACCAGAAGCCACAACGTTGCTATATTCTTGATCAGTGTTACTCTGGGTGAATAATATCTAAAAGTAAAAATATATATTCATTCCTTAGGAGTAAACAGGGACAGTTTTCGTCAGAGGTGAGCAGTTTCAGCCATTTTATTCGGCTATTTATGTACTAAAGGAAATTTCTTCCATCATACCGACGCAATTTCGAGAAATGTATATAAAGTAGAGTTGTCTGTGTATATGTGTGTGCACGTCCAGCTAGAAAATGATGAGCTTGGCATGGGAGAAAGAGGAGGTTGGGGGAATAGAAGTATAGAATGGGGGAGAGGTAATGAGAGAAAGATAGAGAGACGGATCGAGAAAAGTAAAACGGTAGAAGTTTTAATAGAAATATGTTACACCTTTGCCCGGGCAACGCCGGGTATCCCTGCTAGTTCGGTTATAAAATGAGGAAAAAAGTCGAAAACGATTAAAATGTTGAAAAGCTAAAACAATTTAAGCGTGTAATAATAAGACATATTAAAAGAATAAAAAAATTAATAAAACTAGACTAAGGTTGCTGACTTAGTTTGACCAAACTTATTTGAATTCTCCCTTCACTTATATATATATATATATATATATATATATATATATATATATATATATAATCCTTTTGTTTCAAGGGATAATTCTTCTTATATTTCCAGCCTATAGACATATGCGGGAAACTTAATATTTCCTGCCACTGATTAATCAAGGATTCTACCAACTTTCTAAGAAAAAAGCCCCTCCCAAATGGTTCCAAACAGTAAAGTGAAGGAATCAAAGAAATGAAACCAAATCGCTAAGTCGGTAATCATTAAAATGTGAGTTAAAAAATTTACAAGAAAAATATGGTTTCTCTCGAGGTCCCTCACAGATTCCTTAAGATTGACTTCCAAAATGTGTATCCCTTAAAATATATATTTCTATGCTAAGTGGCTGTGAGTGTTTTGTTTCAAATTCCATCCCAAGATTATAGAAAAAGACTAGAAATTTAGTAAAGCTTATATTTACATTATTTAAAAAACGTCCGCTGATTAAAAATCTGTCCGAGTTTCCATTTTAAATTGATGCCAGGATATACAGACATCTGTACTTTATACACACACACACACACACACACACACACACACACACACACACACACACATATACATATATATAGGTATATATATGTAATATATATATATATGTAATATGTGTATATATGTGTGTATATATATGTGTATATATATGTATATATATGTATATATATATGTGTGTTTATATATATCTATATATATATGTATATATATGAATATATGTGTGTATATATCTATATATATATGTGTGTATATATGTATATATATGTGTAAAAATATGTACATATATCTATATGTGTGTATATATGTATATATATGTGTAAAAATATGTACATATATCTATATGTGTGTATATATATGTATATACGTATATATATATGTATATACATGTGTGTATGTATATAGATGTATATATATATATGTATATATGTGTATATATGTGTGTATGTATATATATATATGTATATATACGTGTATATGTATATATTTGCATATGTATATGTGTGTATATATATATGTGTATTCATATGTATGTATACATATATATATATATATATATATGTTTTTATATATGGAGATATAATGTATGTATATATATATATATATATATATATATATATATGTATATATATATGTATATGTATGGATGGATGTATATATATGTATGTATATAGGTATGTATATGTATGTAGTTTCGTATATATATGTATAACGGTATATATATATATTATATGTATATATATATATATATATGTATATATGTATATATATTTATATATATAAATGTATATATGTATATATATAATTATTATATGTATATATGTGTATATATATAATATATATACATATATATATATATATATATATATATATGTCATTTTAGCCTTATACATTAGACCATACACACATCATCAATCAAGTTCATTACGAAATGGTTTTAATCGACTTTCTCAATAAATTCACCAATCAAAATTTTGTAACGTATCACGTGCCTGATGAAGACTCATGAGAGTCGAACACGTTTTTCAGTTATGGCGAGTTCCTTTGCACAGCCTTGCAGAACGTTAGATGGTTGGTTTGCAAACTGGATGGGATTGATAAAAAAGAAACAAACATGATTTTTTACTGTTGTTTTATCAAACATGCATCAAAGAAGAAATGCCGCCTAAACACACACACATTTTCTCTCTCTCTCTCTCCCCCTCTCTCTCTCTCTCTATATATATATATATATTCATACATATACACTAGCTGAAAACATGTCGTTGCTTTGGATGTAGAGAAGTCTGTTTCTCTCGTTGCCTGCTACGAATTCTTTAG